>JAMPIV010001797.1:27500-355000 GCA_024509875.1 Oreohelix idahoensis | reverse complement strand
ATATATACTAGAGATCATACCCGATCTAGCCCGGGATGGTTGCAAGTGGGATTTACTGCGAATTGTGTTAGGGAGGTTTAACTTTTTTTTGGTTTTAATTGTACTATTGCATTGAGGTGTGCTCCTAACGCAAAAAATTTAAGTTAGGGCTTCTTTGTAGACGACATTGGAAATACAGTCACTTGGTGACAACACATATAAGTTTTCCGGTGTGCTAACTGGGGAATATGCCACATACAGTTAGCCATGTGAGAAGCAATCATCGCCACATGAAGCGTTTGACCTTGTGCTTTATTAATGGTCATTGAAAAACAGACTTTTATAGGGAATTGGAGTCTCTTAAAATTGAACTGCAGATCGGAGGGAATCATCGGGATTCTTGGTATGCAGACTTTCTCCCCGCCACCACAACCTGTCAGGATGGTGGCCTCTCCAATGTAGTTCTAGAGGTCATAAGCGGCTTAGCCTAGGTCCATTTCGGAATGGGTTTAAGTCGGGTTCGGTGCGAATCGTTTTAGGAAGGTTTAACTTTTTTGGGTTTTAATTGTACTATTGCATATATTGCCAAGTACGAGTATATAGACAACATGTATGAATCACAAGTCTTTGAATTCAATGATTTTCTTCATTCGGTTATGTTTTATGTAATGTATATTACCTCTCGTCATATCATGATATCTAACAATGTCAAATAAATTACGTACAAGATCCACCACTCATGTTTATTGCATTAATCAGGGGATAGTGCGAACGCAGTCCCTCCTACGAAAAAATTACGCACCCGAGTCACCCGCATTTGGGGTGATCGCAGGGATCAACGCAACCGGAGAGCAACGGAAGGGCCTCAGCCTCGGAGCACCTTTTTTTTCTGTCTCCGTTCTCTCATTTAAAAGAATTCGTGTTTTTTTAACGTTATTCACATTCCGTTGAAATTTACATAGACGTGTGCATTGAAACATTGGCAATGATTGTAGCGATAGGTTTTTCTGGTGTGATGATAGTGGTAGAGAAGAAGTAGAATCTCTCTCCAGAAAGTATGAAGTCCCAGTGCCAGAGAAGTGCACTGGTATCACAATTGAGTTACGGCTGTGAATACTCTGAGCTGGACAATAGATTTAGGCTTCAGAAGTATACTGTGCCACTTTCGCTATAGTAACCCTATGTGATGATATAATTAAATTAGAAAAAGTAACTCAAAATTTAACAGTTAACAATTTACCAAGTCAAATGAGTACAATTTCATAATTTATTATGTACATCTATATATCCTTGTAATGAGAAATGAGTGTTGGAAGATGGTAAAATGTATGATTATTTATAGTTACAAATTAAAGTAAATAATAGTAAAAAAATCTTGGATGAATCTTCCAATGAAATTATAAAAGTCTGTCACAGTATATTTTTGATATAGCTTGCTATCTAGTCTCTAGCTGTTATCATCATCGACCATGGCTTTGGAAACGGCTAACAGTGTTTGTTGGATTGAATACAGAAAAACTCATCTTGTGTTTGTTCGAGGTTCCCGAGACACACTGATGATCAGGAAGATTTTCCTTCAGCCCGCCCTTTAACTACGGGGGAAATACGGTGTTGAAGATTGACCACTAGGCTTCAGTTAGCAGGATCAAAGGTCCTCAAGTCTTTAGTTTAAACTCGATCACGAACTCGAACACGAGCTCGATCAGGAACGATCATAAAAACCTGGAACAAAAGGTAATGGGTGGCCATGGTGTTTCAACAATCTCACCAACTACTGCTGTTCATGAGGCGACCATGTCTTCAGTGTTTGTATATAAATGAATGAATCATGGTAGTATGTTACAGAGATAGCATGATAAAAATAATAAGATAATGTCCACTGTGCAGAAAATAACAAAATACATGAATAAATCACATGTTATGTTACATGGGTAAGATATAACCTTTGCCTTCCACTTATGGATGCCAAGTCACTTATGTACTTGCTGGTATGTCGTAAGCTTCCAGGCAAGAACTAGCCATGATATATTCGGCTAACCAATTAATTGTTATGCTTCCTGACAATGCCGACGGAGTTTATCTCTGGTTAGCGTCATTGGCTTCCTGTATACCCTTTTTATTTTATCTGATACCATCAATCGTACACAAAATCTGAAATAAAATGATATTAGTCACACATATATCTTTAATAAACTTACATACCCTCTTATGATTAATAAGCGCACGGTGAGGCTGTATTTGTTGAAGTCTATCTGCCCTGAATGCAGTGTGGAAAAAAAAACTTTTCTTGCAGATACTGTCCTCCAGTTTCTCACTCTGGCTTCGGTGTGTGTGATTTTAAACGCGCCACTGTGTTCTTATATTTGGGCGACTCTCCCGTACGAGAAAGCACTGTCTGAAGTTCGATAAGATTTTCGTTTAATCTCTGGGTTTGAGGCGATCTGTGCTTTTTCTGTACTTGTTTTCTCTTCTTGTCACTACACAATTATATCTTTCCTTCCTTCCTAGGTATCCTTTCATTTTCCCCATATGAAGCTTTCATTCTATTCAAGTTTTATCGAAATCCGTTGAGGTATGTAGTTACAATAAATTTTTAAAGATTATTAGCTAACTTTTAGCAGATGTGATGACGATAAAAATGTTAATTATTTTTAAAACTATTTATATTTGAATAATATCCTTTTGGATATCATTCATACTCTATCGCCTTTGGTGAATTATTATTATTATAAATGTCTTACAACCAGGCTTGCTCTTGTAGATTTAGATTTTCTTTCCTACGAATGCAAATGTTTAAGGTCGGCCATGTTTCATATATTCGCTATCCCTACCTTCATCAATGCTGTCGGCTAGACGAAGCGCAAAATTTCTCAGCCACTTTCAAACTTCAAAGCAAGACCCGCCGCGTTGTCCCTGTGCTGTGTGTGTGTGTGTGTCATGTTACACATTTTTTCACAAACAAAGCAAGTGGTACCAAATCTTGCTACAATGATAGGTAACAAATACACGTATATAACCACTCCTTCACATACATATTTATACTTGCACCCATGTTATACTTTTTCAATTTCTCTTGATGAGAGGGCATAATTAAATTGCTATCGAATAATGTTAAAGACATCAGGATTATTTCCAGTTTGTAATTTTTTTTTGGTTTTGTTTAAATAATGTACCCATCACACACACATACATACATTGCGAGGCTGGGGAACCTGAGGACTTTCCTTCCAACCCGGTCAGGAGCTTCGCTCCTTCCCATCCACAGAGGGTTTATCACAGGAGCCGTTCAGGCTATTCAGTCAAATTTCCGGCCGTAAACATTTCTTCAAACGCCGACGCCCGGGTTTGAACCATGAACACCTGGTCGCCAGTACAACGCCGAAGCCATTACACCAGCGCGGCTCCCACACACATACATACATACACACACTTACTTGCCCATAAAACATTTTTCTACTGCTACTATTCATGACTTTCAGCGTTGGCGTTAGTATTTCAGTGGTTTTCTTGGTTTGGTTTGTTTGAAGTTAACAACGACAACGGATCTCGGGCCTTCCAGTCCCATAAAGAAGCGTTGCTCGTAAATCTACAGGAGTGTCAAACATCTCGTAGATTTAGAATATGGCATGAAATGCCAAGGTCAGTACACATTCACAGAACAAATTTAGTGAACGCATTCTTAGAGGCGTATTGTGAACAACTCTACACAGCTGAGTATTATTGAAACTTTCCTTCCCATCACAGGTGTGATAGGTAGTGCTTGCGTCAGGAATCCGGTTTAGAACATTTACTTAACAGAAAGCAGCGCACTTGTAAATTTAACGTAAAGGGAGAAAAATCTATGACATACAGTTTGTAAGCTAAGGGTGTTAACCCATAATAAGGGTCAACATTAGAGTTTTTATGCCCTTTGAGATAAGAATGTTTGGAGTTTTTTCTTCACTGCTCAGCCTCTTGATGTCGTACAATGATGATATATAGCTTAAAACCGTTCCAGAGAAATGTCCAATACGCTGGAGAAAACCGCATCAAAATCGTTTCAGCCGTTGTCGAATTTTGAGGTAACAGACAGACGGTGCCCTTTATATATGTAGAGATATATATGGCCAAAATTTTAAACAGTAAGCAGTATAAAGCTATGTGCCAATGGCACAAGTTAAAGTAAAGACAAGAATAAGTTGTAAGCCGCAACTTTAAAAAGTCACTGTCACTGAGCTGAAGGGGTTCAAGTTTGTGTCACCTTGCCAACAGATCGTTTGTGATGAGTTCCTTTCTTGACATAGCCTACAAGTAACTTTGATGGATTTCACTAACTGGCTTCTTACACTTTATAACTTCTTTAACAAACAACCAGTTTGAAGATTTAACACAGGGTTGTCTGCTTGTCTTCTCTCCACCCCATCCCATTGATTTACTTTTTTTAAATGTAAAAACTCATTCAGCACATGCTGACGAATTAGATCAGATAATGTACATTTGCCCATTGACTGTCATGGATCACTACTTTTTCTATCTCGTGTCTTGGTGATACACTCTGATAGGCTATTTTCTATTCAAGAAAAAGCTAGCTTACTCAGCTGATCACCTTTGGAACAATCTTCCACATGACCTAAAAAAAAACACACGTTCAGTCCTTCTCTTATACTTGGAAACTTGTCGTATGCTTTGTGAGTGCTGATTATGTGTCCCCCCCTTATCTGATTAAGTTTTCAAATCATTATCTAATATACTTCATTGACTATTCAATCGTTTTCGCTTTTTTTCAAGACTTTATTTCTTGATAATAATTGGATACTGTAAATGTAAGTACGATGTTATATTACTGATTGTCCATGCTATGCTGCCCTATGTTAGGATTGGCTCTATGCAGCACTTAACAACTTCCTTTCTTACTTCCATTTACAAATATTTGTTACAAAGAATGCTAATAATTTTATAGAATGCTTTATTTTGCTTGCGCTTTTCTACTATTTATCTCTGAGATGCATCTTCCATCTGATGTTATTAATGTATCCAGGTATTAGAATCTACTGACTTGTTTTAAAACTGTCCCTTAAACTCTAATAAAGCATTCTGAAGAGTCCATTTTTTCTCGGTGACCATCTTGTGTGCCTTATTTGCTTCATAGACTGAGGCCTTTATTTTTTATTTCTGTATGAATCATATTCTGTAACTTTGTTTTCTATTTAGACTATATCTTCAAGATATCTCAAATTGTTTATATTATGTCCACCGATATTCCTGGCATTTTTATGAATCTCAGATACATGGAGGCATATCTGGAGTATCCTTATATGACCACCTACTATGTGCAATGCTATAGTATGTAGATTTGGAAGTGAACCTGTCTGTGAGGCTAATTACACCTTCATTGACTTCGGAAATCATCCACACACATCCAGGGATTCCCCCTGTGGTGAAACACGGTGAGAACCCAGCACTGCACACGAAACTTGGAGGTGTCCCTTCAGCCCCAGAGGTAACTCTGGCTTTTGCCTAGTTGCCTGCATGCAGGAGGATCTCACTATGGACCCATGATAGGCAGGGGGTAGCTGAGAAGTGGCTCTGTGTAGGACGTGATGATTCCTTGGGAGAGTCCAGAACCAGAGCACAGTATTTTAGCCCTGCATATTTGAGAGCCCCCTTGGATGGCAGGGAATGCACAGTATGCTACACGCTTCTTCCTCTTAGCTTGGGACCAGAAGTGATGATCCTTTAAATGTCAGCCAAGCTGGAGAAACTAGAGCTTATGACTTCAACTCAATACAATTCAGAATGGCAGAAAAACCACAGGAAAAGCCTACAGTGTAGATAATACCAAGGAGTCTTCAACTTGGTATTGACTGCAAAAGAATGAAAAGCTCAGCAGCCCTAGTTAAACAACTATGAATCTCATTTCTACTGAAACCTAAATCTGAGCCTACAACTGAACTTCTCACACTTTTTCAGCTTTAAGGGGAGGAGCTACACTGAAATGCTATTTTCGTTATTAATTGCTGGATTTCAATGAAAATGCACAGACTTAACCTATATCAATACTAGATACGAAAAATGAAGAGTTTTATGGCACTGCACTACTGGTTGCCATAGAAACGGCGGCCATATTGGATTCTATTGTTCTATTTCAATTTATTAAGCTATGAATACCAAATATGAACACAACATTTATCATTATATTTTAAAACTTTTCTATTGGTGGATTTTTGATAACTTTAATACAAAAAAAGTGTTAGGACTTTGAATATAGTGTCTAAAAAAAGTAACAAATTTGATAAATTTTACATTACTTTTTGCAATAAATCAAAAGTTTGATCAGATACTCAAAATCCATCAATATAAAAGTTTTAAAAGATTATGGGCAACATATGTGCCAATTTTTATGTAAATTAACACATAAGTGTGGAAGTTTTAAGGAAATTAGGATGAGAAAATTAGATTTTGAGAAAATCGCATTTTTCTCCATAAATAGACTACAATTAAATAAGTCTGTAATATTGCCCCTGAAAAATTGCTTACTTGTCATTTAGAACATACTGGTAGCATAGCCAGCTTCCTCTGCAGCTTCCTATTGAAATTTGTGCCTAATTTCCTTCCTTGTCTTAGCGCAGTTTTCTGCCGTTTTAGAGCAGAGCAATATTGGATTCTTTGTTCTATTTCAATTTGCTAAGGCTTTTTTATTTATTAAGCTATGAATACCAAATATGAACACAACGTTTATCATTATATGTTAAAACTTTTCCAGTGATGGATTTTTGATAACTTCAATACAAAAAAAGTTGTAGGACTTTGAAAATAGTGTCTAAAAATAGTAACAAATTTTACTAAATTTTACATTACTTTTGTCAATTAACCAAAAATTTGATCAGATACTTAAAATCCATCACATAAAAAGTTTTAAAAGATTATGGGCAATATATGTTCCAATTCTTACTTTTCCTGTGATGGATTTTTGATAACTTTAATACAAAAAAAGTTGTAGGACTTTGAAAATAGTGTCTAAAAATAGTAACAAATTTTACTAAATTTTACATTACTTTTGTCAATTAATCAAAAGTTTGATCAGATACTTAAAATCCATCACATAAAAAGTTTTAAAAGATTATGGGCAATATATGTTCCAATTCTTACATAAGTGTGGAAGTTATAAGAAAATTAGGATTAAAAAAATAGATTATGAGAAAACCGCATTTTTATACATAAGAAGACAACAATTAAATAAGTATGTAATACTACAGCAAAAAAATAACTTACTTGTCATTCAGAACATACCGGCCATATATCCAGCTTCCTCTGCAGCTTCTTGTCTGGATTTCTGTTGAGATGTGTGCCTAATTTGGTTCCTTTTCTTAGTGCAGTTTTCTGCCGTTTTAGAGCTGAGCACGAGACGTTTACGCTTTCTTGCTCCTGCCAGTCGATAAGCCTCTTTTCCACTGTTCAGCCCCAGGACTTTCTTGAAAAATATAGCAGCCTCAGGTCCTTCATTAAATTCAGCAACTGCACTTAGAAGGCAGAATTCAACGCGCTTTCGAGAATGGAAGATATGCTTTGGCACTTTACTCCAAATAACTGAATGAAGGCTCTCATTGGAGTTTTGGGTAGCCTTTCTTTCACAGCGACTCAACAGTTTCAGATTTGTCAGCCTGTCATACACTGGTGTCAAATGTCTGTTCAACAGCTTAAAGTCCAGGGGCGTATGTATGGTTGATTGCTCTGAGCACAGTTTACGCTGCGTGCTAGCTTAGCAGCATGATCAAATATTAATTTTGCGAGTTCTGGTGTTTGCAAATAAATATTTTTTGCAATTGTGTTGAAAGTTTTTTAATGCAGGCCAGGCATATCCATGTTCTGTGCAAAGTAGTTAAATTTATAGGGTCCCATTCCTGATAACAATGATGACAGAACTGCAACTTTGTTCACACTGAATGAATTATGATCATCAACCGATGATGTGTACGTTGATGCAACGGTTTTGTTGCAAACACAGCAATTCACTTTAATGTGTTGAACAAAACCTCTCTTGGCCTGATTATTAATTTCTGCAGACAGCTTCCCATAGCATTCTGGACATGCAAGCTGACTAACAAGGTTGCATATCTCAGACATATCAACTATAGTTCTGGAGACCATATTGTTAGGCGTTGAAGATTCTTGCACCGATGAGGCACTTAGTTCCAGCTTTTTACAGAACCGTGGTGTGCTGTGGGGTGAAGAGGTAGAAGTTGTAGAGGAGCTTGTGCTGGCTCCTTCATTTACAGCTGAAGCTGACAGTATAACCTCAGGCAGACTAGGCTCATTAGGGGGACCGGTACTTGTGCGTTAATTCACCGGGTAATAATTATTTTGCAAATTTATTACCCAAACCGATCACCGTACTCTTTCTTGACTGAAAACGTGACATTTCACATTGTGAGCTCTCCCCAATCCCCCGTAGTGTAGAATTTTTTTTTTTTTCTTAAATTTTTTTTCCCTTAAATTATGTGTTTTGGCCTCCTCTGTAAATTATGCAGCTACGAACGAACATGTGTATGTCCTGATACGTGCCAAGCTTCAGCGATCTTTGGTGATCTGTTCCCCTCACGGTCCTTTTCAGGGCCCACAAAACTGCACCTACCACGGTCCTATTCAGGGCCCACAAAAATTTACCCACCACGGTTTTTTTACAGGGCCCACAAAACTGCACCACGGTCCTGTTTAGGGCCCCCAAAACCAACAAAACTGTACCCTGGCAAGAAAGCCTTTATTTGTTTTCACCGCTGGGTGTGGAGGGCTGGGTGGGGAGTTGGTCCCCTCCCTCACTCTACACTGATCCTTGTCAAATATTTACCTAATCAGAGCCGGATTAACTCTTTAAGTCCCAATCGACTTTATATATCCTCAGGGGTTAGACGCGCTTGGCCCAATCAACTTTATAAAGCGTTTAGTATATGTGCCTCTGTTTGAGACTGTTTCTAATTATAACTACCCACAAACCACCCAAAACGTCATTTCCAACTGCAAGTACATTCTTTTAAATCCCGCATGTGTTTAAGAGTGAACGTGTTTCTGTTTTGAGATATTTATTTTAAAATGCACTGGGGTGGCCATTTTTGCTTGGGCCAAACCAACTTTTTTGCTTGGGACTGAAAGTAGTAGCAAAAGTAGCATATGCTACGAGCCCCTTTCTTTTAGGGCCCCGCGCCAATAAATATGTACATCATTTTTTGGTCATCTTCTAATACGAGCGTTGAACCAATGATCTTGTGATGTATGCCATCTTTAGCGCCTTTTCATTTGATGTCACGAAATTGTGAGAGAAATAGCATAACATGGTGACTTAGTGTGACTCTTTATTACTTTGATCTTAACTGTTTGCGTACAGAAGCAGTCATTTTCGAGAGATGGGGCCTACCTAGCTATAAATGGGTACTTAACTTTGAGTTAGGGAAGGAAAAGACAGCGAGGAAGGAAACTGGTCTCCCCACCTCTCGATGCTGGACCTAGTATGGTGAAGTCTCTAACATTCCATAACCAGCTGTAAATGGGTACCTGACTCTGATCCTGAGTTAGAGAAGGCAACGGCAGCGAGGAAGGGAACAGGTGTCACGCATCAGTCAAACCAGCTGTAAATGGGTACCTCACTCTGATCTTGAGGTAGAGAAGGCAACGGCAGCGATTTCCCTTGTTTCCGGTGTACCGTTAACTTGTAGAACTGATTCAATTCCGTTCTATTGGTTTATAAACTTTTAAAAAAAATACGGGGGGGGGGGGGGGGGGGAAGTTGAGGGCGGGTCTGTCGTAAGCGTGTCAACTATGAATGCAAGAGAAACGCTTTTTTTTTTTTTAACTTGCCTCCCAAATCACAATGTGAAATCAACATTTTTCAGTCAAGAAAAAGTACGGTTCTCAGTTTTGGTAATAAATTTCCAGAATTTGATTTAACCGGTGAATAAACGCACAAGAACCGGGGGACCATTTAGTTCTGAAAAAAGTACATAAGAAATAATCACAACTCAAGAAACATGTCACATGCTTATAAATACCATGATAATTTATCGTATAATGTGGAATCATGTCATTTTGTCAAACCAGATAAATGTGATCACTGTTTACTGCCAACGCGTTTACTAAAAGCTTGCAGATACATAAATTTAAAAAAATAATAGCTTATTCACATGTGACATTTTTTTTTAAAGTATATCGTTGAACCTTCATGGGTTATAATTAGGACATATTGTGTATTAATTCAAGAAAATTAAGTCAGATTTCCAATATCCAAATATAGTACCTTCTTCCCCCTCCACTCAGTTCTAACAGAGTCAATCAAAACTAAATTTGTGTAGCCTAAATGTGTTGTGCGTGCCTGGCTTTCTAGTGATTCATTTTGTACCATTACCATAACAAAATTAGCGACTTTTACCTGCACTATATTGGTTCCATCTTTTCTCCCTGGCCGTTTCCAGGTTTAGATGACGAAAGCTATTATTTTTTCGAGGCATTTTCACACAAAAAGTTCCGAAAAATGAGTCTAACTAAATATGTACATAGAATTTATCAATCCAACGCCATATTGTCAACACGGCGGTTACAAGTCATGTGGATTCACGCAGCCAACGAACAGTTCAGAATAGTGAGCGGAAAAAGCCGATGTCAGCGAATGTCCGACGATTTCCATATATGGAAGTAATCGGTAAAAAAGCGACCCATAAATTCTCGATCTTGGCGGGTATAATTTTTTTACCAAAATAAATTAACTTGTGGTGAACTTCTAAATACAATATCTAAATTAGAATATAACAGTATAGTGCATAAAGTCAAAGATAGGATAGTACTACAAATTTTCGGCGAGAATGGTAATCGTCGCCTACGCCTTCAGCGTATTATTTGATAACGCTTTGGCCGAACCAAAAAGGGTACCCTATTTTTCAAATTCGTCCTTGAGACAAACGTACCACTTTTCCAAGTTCAATGAAGTATTTGCCTAAAATACATTGTGGAAGGGAAGGGGACGGATAGATAACCAACGCAAATCACGTCTCACATTGTTTCTAAAAATAAAACCAACTTGCTAGCCTTGCCCTTAGGCGGTTTTCAAATTACGATGTAAACGTTAGAAAATGTGGACACTACGGTCATGAAAACACGCTTAGCTCTTGTTGCGAATGACGTAATTCTCGTGTATTACGAGAGACTCTCGTATTTAGCTTGAAAGTACATGGAAAAAGAATTGAACAGGAGGTAGTTTAAAAATAAACAACTAACATAGAAAAAAAGATAGAATTTTGAACCAAGCCACTTAGCCCCATAAAAATCATATATTAGTGTACCTGAAGACTTGCTGACCAAGAATATGTTGTTAGTGATCTAAATAGTCCATTAAATAATCAAATATTGGTAATAATACATAGAGAATCGGAGATACTGTCAGGTCAAGTTATGTCTGCTTAGATTGGATAGCATATTTTTTGGGGGAAAAAATTAGGTGAAAGAAAGGCTAAGATAGTACGATGAAGTGGATTGGATGAAATTTGAAGGAAGCCGAAATATTATTGGCTAACCTAAATATACAAATCTAGTTGGTAATAGTAACACATAGGGGTTTGAGATATTTTTAAAAAAATAAAGTTTCATTCAAAAAGAAAGAGATGCTTGGTCTCATTGGCCAAAGCCTTTTACTTTAACGAAATAGTAAGCTGCTCGCTGCCATTTTTTCAAAATATTCTGAGGAACAAGCAGCGATGAGCAGACTTGTGCTTTGTTTTAAACTAACTAACAACAGAAAGCAGTCTGAACAGAGACAGTGATGAAAGTGTGCCATATTCTATTGCCTAATTCATCGTTACTTGTTTATATTTCCTTGATATGTGGTAAGATTGATTTTATTGACTTTTTAATTAAAAAGGGTTGTGTGAAAAAGGAAAAGGCCATGTAAAAGATTGTAATTAAATAGTTCCATGGCAGACTTAGGCATAGCCTAGATGTTGATCCATCATAGAAGGGACTATCTAAGAAGTTTAAAACTACAGGACTATATATATGATGGTCATACAGGAACATTACACCTATCTTATTGCATGGAAAAGATTACTGCAGGAATGACAGAGGCGTAGCATCCATTAGGGAAGAGAAAAGAAAACTGGTACAATTTGTTCCATCAAACTAAAGTGGAGAAGCAGAGTTGTCACAGAGAGCTGACCATGTTCTTTTGTATTAAATGTATGTTTACATGTAAATTAGGAGGAATTAGTTTGATATTAAGACAGAACCATAACTTGCATTGACAGGGGTTCCTACTGGCACTTGTCTGGTGCTGGTACTCGATGATAGAGAAATTCAGCAGATTTCTAAGAGTCTCTGGTACCTGCTTGTATTAGAGAAGTTCAAGACCAGAGGAGACTGAAGTGTTTGGCCAAACCAACTACAACTGCTGTGATTCCAGGATCCAGATAAGTGCAATATCTGGCCTGGGACAACTTATCACGACTAAAGAAAAATCTCCTGTATAGACAAAAACGTTCCTCCAAAAGACTAACATAAACAATTCTAGTGAAACAAAAGAACATTGGGATGATGATAATCCCCAACCTGCCTTCTAGTACCAGTAGTAAATAGAGTAATTAACATCAACTTGAAAATTTGTAACAATGTACTATGGACATATTGTCTGTTGTATGTAAATATCTTTATATATATTTGTAAATATATCTATCCATCTAAATTGATTCTCATTGAACTGTAGTCCTGACCAAAACAACTTTAGGCTCAGGACCAATAAAGTTTAACAAAAGAATTTTTAAATATAAAATTTAACCGCTGTAGTTAGTTGAGTTTATCATAGTATTTAGTATATGTTTGTATATGTTTTTGTATTGAGATTCTTTAACAACACTCTTACAATACCCTAGACACTTTATGTAGCTTTCAGTCACGCTAGTCAAGAAAGAATATAACTTAGAGTGAGATCGTAGGGTGGTAACAAGAAAGGTACTCTGTAACACAGTTGTCCATTGTTTACCTCAGAGACCTTCACAGTTGATCTCACTTAAGTACAACTATATGCACACCATTCTTCTTAACATCAAAACCCACCACAGAACTACATCACAGGATTCCCCAGATCTAGGCGAATCCAATGATGTATATTATGTAGGGGTGCAGGCTTGGTTGCTATGGGAAAAACTAGGTCCAATTAGGCATATTTTCTCGAGTTTGAGAAAATCTCTCTGTACCATACCTTTTTCAAAGTCAAAATACATATTGTTAGAGTGCATTTTGACATTTAATTCTGTTATATTTAGATTCAGGAGATGTTAAAGTATCAGAAAATGGACTAATCCCAAATCCATCATTTTTGTATTTTGACGTCAATTTAATGCCCGCTCCTGGCCTTAACTGTGGTGTGGTATATTTCTCTCCCTGTGGAATTTGCTTATGTATAACGTGTATCTCTCTGTGTGAAGTTTTTTGTTCTCCTTGTGAACTTTATTGCTCTGTGTGAGTATGTGTGTGTAGGGTTTTTTCCATGTAAACTTTACTGCTGTGTTGTGTGTATGGAGTAAATCTTTCTGCATGAAAACTTTACTATTGTGTGTGTGGAGTATATCTTTCTTCATGTAAATTTTATTGCAGTGTGTGTGGGGTTTATCTTTATCTATGTGAACTTTACTGCTCTCTGTCTGTGAAGTTTATCTTTCTCCATGTAAACTGTATTGCTGTGTGTGTGTGTGAAGTTTACCTTTTTTTCATATAAACTTTACTGCTGTCAGTGTGTGAAGTTTATCTTTCTCCACGTGTGTGGAATTTATCTGGTGCACAAGTATACACAAATTGAAAACAACACTAAACAAACAATCAACACTAAATATGGAAAAATACATACATTTATTTTACACAAACTTTTAAACATGGCCAGTTACAAGAACGGGCTCCTAAAAATCAATCAAAGATGGATTGACAATCATACTACTCTAAGTTGGACATCTGAATAACAGGCTCACAGAAACTGATAAATCTTTGTTATGATCTACAATGAAAATTTTTGTGTGTTAAATCTATAAATAAAATGGTCAATCTAACAATAACTATCAATCAGTGATTTCACAACAGGCAAAGAAAATCATGTTCCTTCATCTTCTGCATTCAAGTTTTTTTTTAGAAATAAGTCTGTTGTTGCTAAATATAGTATTAAATATCTTTTTAAGAATGCTGTTTTAAGAAAGTGTCTCAGAATTACAAAACAAAGGTTGATCTCTAACACATAATCAGAAATTATTCTACAACGAAAGAAAGCATCTGCTATCAGAGAATATAATTTAAAGACTTGTATAAGGAGACTCAAATGTAAACAGAAAACTGAAATAAAAGGTCTGACTACAGAATGGAAAACTGAATATAATCAAGATGTTATGGGCTCCCAAGTTCAAGGTAATCTGTACCAGGTCACTCATGCAGACAATTTCTTATGTGAGTGAGAAGTGCTCAAACCAGAATCTGACAGTTTTCTTTTTTTGGCTGACCTTGGCTGACAATTTTCTCTGTGGAGGAAACAAATACACTCTGTTAATGACACACTCATCATATTTTTCTTTCAAAGATTTCAGAACCGTCAAGTCTCTCTGCCAATATTACAGTCTGCTTCCATTCTCTCGATCCTTGATGGTTTCTGTCTGATTTACAACTCCCAGTTTCTGTGTTTGTCAGTTCATCTTTTTTTTTCTCCAATATTCCCTTGATTTTTTGCCTTAAACTTGTCCTGATGACAATTGTCTAGTTTCTATCTGTTAGTCTTTATTCACTGGACATGTCCAAGGCATTACAGGTCTGCCCAAACTCAGTGCTGACTCCTGATGGTGATTTGTGTTTACTTATTTCTTCTTATTTTACATTCATTACTCTACTCACATCTTTGGACCATACATTATTCTATTTATTCTCTTTGGACAATAAATTCTTTTAAGTATTCTCTTTGAATCATACATTCTTGAAAGTATTCTCTATGGAAAACAATTAAGTATTCTCTTTGGACCATAACTTCTAAGCATTCTCTTTGGACCATAACTTCTAAGCATTCTCTTTGGACCATAACTTGTAGGCATTCTCTTTGTACCATAACTTCTAGGCATTCTCTTTGGACCATACCTTCTAGGCATTCTCTTTGGACCATAACTTCTTGGTATTCTCTTTGGATCATTGACTTTACTAAGTATTCTCTATGGACCATAGATCCTACTAAGTATTCTCTATGGACCATGGATCCTTCTAAGTATTCTCTATGGACCATGGATCCTACTAAGTATTCTCTATGGACCATGGATCCTACTATGTATTCTCTATGGACCATGGATCCTACTAAGTATTCTTTACGGACCATGGATCCTACTTAGTATTCTCTATGGACCATGGATCCTACTAAGTATTCTCTATGGACCATGGATCCTACTAAGTATTCTCTATGGACCATGGATCCTACTATGTATTCTCTATGGACCATGGATCCTACTAAGTATTCTTTACGGACCATGGATCCTACTTAGTATTCTCTATGGACCATAGATCCTACTAAGTATTCTCTATGGACCATGGATCCTTCTAAGTATTCTCTATGGACCATGGATCCTACTAAGTATTCTCTATGGACCATGGATCCTACTATGTATTCTCTATGGACCATGGATCCTACTAAGTATTCTTTACGGACCATGGATCCTACTTAGTATTCTCTATGGACCATGGATCCTACTAAGTATTCTCTATGGACCATGGATTCTACTAAGTATTCTCTATGGACCATGGATCCTACTTCTTCTTCTTCTTCTTGCGATCGCATCTTTGATGATTACACCGTCAGACGAGTTCTCATGATGAATTCGACTGTTGTTTGAAGTTCCTCTTTAACTCCATATAGCTTTGAGTTTAGTGTTGAGTCATTGGGCCAGTATATCTTTCTTAACTGGTCATACAGAGGACAGTCCTGTAGAACATGCTCAGCAGTTTGTTCGTTTAATCCACATGTGCACAGTGGTGAAGCAGACAATCGTAGCTTGTGCATGTGTTTATTCAGTTTGTTATGCCCTGTCCTGAGTCGAAAAATAGTTGTCTGTCCCTGCCGGTCGAGAGTGTGATAGTCGTCTTTGGGTTGGTTCTGTTCTCTTCTGATAGTCTGGATAGCTCTCTTTTTCTCAAAGTATGTGACTTCATTATCTTCTTGTTCACATTCTCCTCCCATTTTTGCAAGTTTATCTGCCTTTTCATTTCCGGGTACACCACAATGAGATGGTACCCACTGAAGTATGGTTCTCTTTTTGGCAGCTACCTTGTTTAGTTCATTTCTCAGATGCGGGAGTTTACCACCCTTGAGAGCTTGCAGGACAGACAGTGCATCTGTGAGGATGACTACCTGGTGGCAGTCAGAGTTGGTGTTATAAATCATATTTGCAGCTTGCTCTAGAGCTTGAACCTCAGCTGTATAGTTGGAACAGAATTTACCAGTGGGAATGTGCCTAGTCTCATAGTGGTTGTCAGGATATGAGATAAAGATACCGGCACCTCCATTCCTAACAGCATTAGTTGCTGATCCATCTGTATAGGCATGTATCCATGATTGATCGGGATAGCTTTCTTGGATCATACTCAATGTAGCAGTTCGTTTTTGCAGATCATTATACTCACATCCACTTGTGAGACCACTGACTGTTGTATTAATTTGGAGGGCACTGCTGGCCTGCTCCCATGGTACAGGGTATAGGGTGGGCTTCAGTGGTGTTGTCTTCATGGATAGGTCTTCTTGATGCTGTCTTATAAGTCTTTTCCCCCGATGCACAAAGCTGCTACGCTTTAGACGTCCCAATGCCAGATCATCTAGTCTTGCCTTCATTGGCATACTGTTGTACTTTTCCATCTGGATCATGGTTTTTGTGTCTCTTCTATGGGACAATGTCTGTAATCCAGCAACCTTCTGCATCTCTGTTATTGGTGTAGTTTTCATGGCTCCTGTAATGAGCCTGAGAGCTTGATTTTGCACCTTGTCCAAAGACTGCAGATGTGAGTTAGCAGCTGATGACCATGCTGCTGAGCTAAACTCTAAGTGTGGTCTTATTACTCCATTATAAATCTTCTTTAGATTTCGTTCATTTGCTCCCCAGTTGGTACCTGCTAATTTTCTGAGTATGCCTAGTCGTCTTCGGGCCTTTCCTTCTGCATTTTCAATATGCTTATTCCATGTAAGCCTTTGGTCAAATGTCACCCCAAGATAGGTGGGGTAGCTTTCTTCCTTGATCACGGTTGTCCCTAGGTGTATGTTAGCTGATTTGTCCTTGGGGGCGAGGGAGAAACAGTGTTGTGGAGGTTTTGTCTGTGTTTATTGTGATAAGCCATTTCTCTGCCCATGACACTAGCATGTCTGCTGCCCGCTGCATTCTATAATTTGCTGTGGTGACATTTTCATCAGCGCACCAGAGTACTAGGTCATCTGCATATAAGGCAGCTTTAACTCCTGCAGGGAGATCTTTCACCAGGTCATTGATGTAAACAAGGAAGAGTGTTGGGGAAATTACTCCTCCTTGAGGTACCCCCTGATGGAGCAACACTTTTCTGCTCTGCAGACCGTCAAGAGTGACTCTAGTTCTCCTGTTATGCAAGTATGACTGGATCCATTTCATCATGTTGCCTTGGATTCCACTTCTCCTAAGTTTTGCAATGAGGCCATCTTTCCACACCTTGTCAAAGGCCTGCTTGAAGTCGACCCAGATCGTTAGGACCTTTTTCTTCTCCTGGAAGGCATCTTCTATTGCTTGAGACAAGTAAGTAACTTGGTCTTCTATACTGTAGCATTCTCTAAATCCAGCTTGTTCCGGCACCAGGATCTGCTCAGACTCTAAATACCATTTCAATCTGTGGTTGACTATTCGCTCCATAGTCTTCCCAACACAGCTTGTGAGACTGATTGGCCGGTAACTTGCAGCCTCGGTCTTACATTTCCCTTTCTTTAGTATGGGTATTGTGATGGCTTCTCTCCATACTTGGGGTACCGTTCCTTTCAACCAGCTGTGGTTGAATATCTCAAGCAGTTTTGTCTTTGCTGCTGAGCTCAGATTTACTAGCATTTCGTTGCTGATTTTGTCTGGGCCGGGTGACTTTTGAAACTTAAGCTTGGAAATAGCCTTCTGTAGTTCTCCTAGTGTGATGGGTTCCCTCATTGGGGCAGGAGTATCTGTCTGTCCCATGGTTGCCAGTATTTCTTTTCTTATCTCTCTCTGATGGTCTATGTTAATGGGTAAGTTGCTTTCTGAACTGTATCTTCTAGCAAACAAGTCTGCAGCTTGTTTTCCTCTGAAAAGTTTGCCACCTTCATCCAATGTGATAGTCTGCCTTGGTGAGGAATGCTCTTCATTTAGAGACTTGACTAATCTCCAAAGTTTCCTGCCGTCTTTCTCAAGGTTCAGCGATGCCGTTTTAGTTCTCCAGCTTTTCCGCTTTTCTTCTAGCTTTGTTCTCTGAAACTCTGCTACAGCCTTTTTCCATTTGTTGTGAGTTTCAAGTGAAGGCTGAGACTCTGCGTCCTTTCTAGCCTTGTCCATAGCTTCCTGACGTTCTTGGAGTGTGCTGGACCAGTATGGTATGTAGTTACGCCGGCATCCTTTGGGAATGGTTTCTTTTGCAGCTTGTAGTATGCATCTGTTGAAGTCTTTTACCACTTCATTAATGTCTCTGTTCTGTACCTTGAGGGTAGACAGCAGCGTGTTCACCTGATGCCTGAATAAACCCCAGTTGGCTTTTTTGTAGTTCCATCTTGTAATGGCTGGGCCTGTACTGAGAGTTGCACTCTGGACAGTAAGAAAGATTGGGCGATGGTCGCTTCCCCCTAGTTGGTCTCCTACTTCTCTACTAATAGATCCAGCTATATCTGGTGTGGAGAAGGCAAGATCTGGTGTTGAGGTTGTGTGTGCCATCCTCTGGAGTAGAAGGTAGGAGTATCTGTGGCATTATTGACTAGGATTAGGGAGTGATCATCTTGCCAAGTTTCAACCTCTTCACCTCTGTGATCCAGATGGTTATAGCCCCAGCTCTGGGAGTGGCTATTAAAGTCTCCAACTGCTATAAAGTTGGTGGCTGGTACCTGTATAGAGCTGAGACTCAGGGGTTTGTTGTTCGGACAGTAATAGTTCAGGAGTTCTATTTCCATCTTGTCTACCTTTATCTGCAGCAGCTGATATTCTGCTCCATCCATGAAGGTTTTCCTTTCGTGTGCAGGAATGTTATTCCTTACAAGAGTAAGTACTCCTCCTTTTCGTCTATCTTGTCTGTCGGATCTGAAGCATTGATATCCCCTTATTTTAAAGGTTTGATCTGCTTTCAAGTGAGTCTCTTGGATACAGCAAACACTGACTTGCTTCTCATACAAGATGTTTTCCAGCTCTGTCTTTTTGCTGTATCCAGCCTGCTTGCTGTTCACTCCCTCTGCATTCCAGTGCATCATGACAAGTGGCACTCTGGGTTTCTCTTTTTCTGTTTTGTTTTGGTCAGTAGTTCTCCTCCGCCGTCTGTTGACTCCACAAGACGGTCTAGAGGGTCCTCCAGTAGCTGAGGGTGGGCTCTGTCGAGGCTCAGAGCCCGGCACTGCACCTGCCTGGTGGAGCTCCACAGGGCGAGCACCAGAACGAGATTTATTTGACGGTGTACTCTCCATAGAAAAAAAAAAAGCGAGTTGCATGATACTGTGGTTTCCGGTGCGCCTTCTGGCCCAGTATCTACGACTTTAGCACCTGTTCAACGGGAGAGTGGGCTCATCCCTAATCTGTTTATGTTCCCAGTAGTAGACTATTCGCAAGCAGCCTGGGGGTGTCACTGCTCTGCGCGGACCTTGTTTACCGAGGCGGCGTCCGAGCTCGTATGGTGAAAATATGGTTGCGTTATCTTCAAAATAGCCCTGTCTTTCCCGTGGCTTTTCTGCCATCCTGCAACTTTGAGTTAGGGAGTTCTGAGCTCCAGTCTCTTTCCCAGGCATTTTATCCTGGCCTGGCACGCATACAGAGGACCCCACTTCTGGTTCTAAGTTAGCAGTTGGGGATAGGTGGGGTAGCACACTGTGCATTCCCCGTCATCCAGGGGGCTCTCCAACTATGCAGAGCTTGCACAATGCTGTGCTCTGGTTCTGGGCTCTCCCAAGGAATCCTCACGTCCTGCACAGAGCCACTTCCCGATACCCACCACCTGCCAACCCTCCATTGTAGAAATCTCCTGCATGCGGCCATCCAGTCAAGAGCCAGTATTAAGTCTGGTGCCCTAGTGATCCCCCCAAGCTCAGTGTGCAATGCTGGGTTCTCATCATGCTGCAACACAGGAGGGATTGTGATGCTCAGCCATCTCTCTCAATTCTGCACCGATAAGTGACATCGGGGACTTAACTTTGCCTCAGTACTGGGAGGCCCCGTTTCCGGGTACACCACACACAGCCAATTGAGGCAACGGTCGCCATGGGCGTGATAGACGACAAACAGTGAAGAATGAGGCAAGAAAGCATTTAACCCATGAAGTGGGGGTGGATTGGTGCAGACCAGAGCATGTACCACTCGCCGGTGGGTTCTGCATCTACACCTATAGGGTTCCACCCACTCCTCAGCCCATTTAGTCTGGCCCCTCACCCAGGACCTGTCCGGCTTGGGTGACCCTGCCAGGAGTAAAACTCCCGCCGGCATAGCTCCCGGGATCATTGAGGCGCTCAAGCTCTCCAACCACGGCAAGGTAGGCTTACATGTGGAGAGTGGATCCTACTAAGTGTTCTAATGTCAAAATGCTGCAATTAATTTATATCTTGTCCTGTTTTACCCAACATCTAAGCCAAAGAGAATTAATAATTTTGTAAACAAATTATAAAAGGTCCATACCAACTACATTCAACTGAGGCATGCAGAAGTACAATAAAATGTGCAAGTCTCTACCAACAACAGCTCTAGCCAGAAATTACAATGGTGCTTATACAGTATTACTATCACTACCAACAACAGGGCAACCCAGGAACACAAAAACAGTTTGACAAACAAGTATAAAGTTTCAGTAGAAATCAAATAAGTTAACAAGCTGCTCTAGACTTTTGCCTGTACAAGCAAGGGCTTAATACACTTTTGTCTTGCCTGGGAAAACAGTCACTACAGGCCTCAATACCTGCACGTCTATAGATGACTGAAGGCTCAGGATACTTATATGTACACAGATGACTGACAGATCAGGATACCTATATGTCTATGGATGGCTGACTGATTAGGATACCTACACGTCTATAGATGACTGAAGGGTCAGGATGCCTATGTGTCTATAGATGACTGACACATCAGGATACCTACACGTCTATAGATGACTGAAGGGTCAGGATGCCTATGTGTCTATGGATGACTGATTGATTAGGATAACTACACGTCTATAGATGACTAGCAGGTCAGGATACTTATAAGTCTATGGATGACTAATTGATCAGGATACATGTTCACAGATGACTGGCAGGTCAGGATACTGATGTCTTTAGATGATTGACAGGTCAGGAAACCTACATGTTTATAGATGACTGACCAATAAGGATACTCATCTATATATGCTTGACTTGTCAGGATACTTACTTGTCTATAGATGAAATTATCTTATTTGCCAAACGTCGAATGTCCGTGTTAAACTTTGACTTGATCTTCATTAAATGCTCTTTAACGTCAGCACCAAACAAGACCTAAGGAGCAAAGAATATTAGTCTGTATAAGCAAATACAGCACTCATGCACATACATGTATGGTTATATCCAGGCTACAAATGCAGTACTAAGGTATTCATTTATTCAAATGTTCACAATCAGGTAAAATCTGGGATATAAAATTTTACAAATATACAAAAGGACCGTTTTAGAAAATTATAAGAAAAAATGAGGCATTAATAATTATGTATCATCTTAATAATATTCTGTAAAACAACATCTCTGAGGTCTCCATTGATCTTATTTTGCTTCCCCCATTTGTGCACCTTATGGAGCATTGGCCCACCAGTGTATTAGGAAGCCTGTACTAAAACTGTGATTTGCTCCTGGGGTCATGACTTCTGTAGCGATTTGTTTGTTGCCAGCCTAAGTACACCCTCATTTTAGTTGACTCTCATGACATAACCTGGTGGGAGCAGTGGTCATATTCTTTGTCTAAATTTGTTTACTGTCCATGATTTGCTTCTGCATGAGAATACTGGCTTCATCTAACAATGGCAAACTCTTGTATTTTTCATGAATACCATTTCTATTGAGTGTTTTTCATTTTCTGGCATGCTGTGTTTTGTAAGAGCTATATTGTGTTCTTTATTACACACAAGAGTTTATTTTCCACATCACAGTATAAATATGATAAAGATAACTGAGTTTAAAAACTTTGTCAAGACAGTTCCATGTAACTTAAAGTTGAATTCTGGAGAATTTGATCACGGCAAAGATCATCATGTTGTTCCTCCTCACCAAGGAAACTTTTACAAGGATAAAATAAGAATACAACAGGTTAGAGGAGCTGGGAAATATATGGAGATCAAAAGAAATCAAGTCCAACATAAAAATCAAGAATCTGTTAACACAAATGTAAAGCCAGTCCTATTGTATGGCTCTGAAACATGGACAAACAAAAACTATAGACTCTCATAAATGGGTGCCTGGGCATTCTTCTTCTTCTTCTTGCGATCGCATCTTTGATGTTTACACCGTCAGATGAGTTCTCATGATGAATTCGACTGTTGTTTGAAGTTCCTCTTTAACTCCATATAGCTTTGAGTTTAGTGTTGAGTCATTGGGCCAGTATATCTTTCTTAACTGGTCATACAGAGGACAATTCTGTAGAACATGCTCAGCAGTTTGTTCGTTTAATCCACATGTGCACAGTGGTGAAGCAGACAATCGTAGCTTGTGCATGTGTTTATTCAGTTTGTTATGCCCTGTCCTGAGGCGAAAAATAGTTATCTGTCCCTGCCGGTCGAGAGTGTGATAGTCGTCTTTGGGTTGGTTCTGTTCTCTTCTGATAGTCTGGATAGCTCTCTTTTTCTCAAAGTATGTGACTTCATTATCTTCTTGTTCACATTCTCCTCCCTTTTTTGCAAGTTTATCTGCCTTTTCATTTCCGGGTACACCACAATGAGATGGTACCCACTGAAGTATGGTTCTCTTTTTGGCAGCTACCTTGTTTAGTTCATTTCTCAGATGCAGGAGTTTACCACCCTTGAGAGCTTGCAGGACAGACAGTGCATCTGTGAGGATGACTACCTGGTGGCAGTCAGAGTTGGTGTTATAAATCATATTTGCAGCTTGCTCTAGAGCTTGAACCTCAGCTGTATAGCTGGAACAGAATTTACCAGTGGGAATGTGCCTAGTCTCATAGTGGTTGTCAGGATATGAGATAAAGATACCGGCACCTCCATTCCTAACAGCATTAGTTGCTGATCCATCTGTATAGGCATGTATCCATGATTGATCGGGATAGCTTTCTTGGATCATACTCAATGTAGCAGTTCGTTTTTGCAGATCATTATACTCACATCCACTTGTGAGACCACTGACTGATGTATTAATTTGGAGGGCATTGCTGGCCTGCTCCCATGGTACAGGGTATACGGTGGGCTTCAGTGGTGTTGTCTTCATGGATAGGTCTTCTTGATGCTGTCTTTTAAGTCTTTTTCCCCGATGCACAAAGCTGCTTCGCTTTAGACGTCCCAATGCCAGATCATCTAGTCTTGCCTTCATTGGGTGCGTTGGCATACTGTTGTACTTTTGCATTTGGATCATGGTTTTTGTGTCTCTTCTATGGGACAATGTCTGTAATCCAGCAACCTTCTGCATCTCTGATATTGGTGTAGTTTTCATGGCTCCTGTAATGAGCCCGAGAGCTTGATTTTGCACCTTGTCCAAAGACTGCAGATGTGAGTTAGAGGTGCCTGGGCAGAAAAGAAGAATTAAAATGGTCTACAGGGTCACCAATGTGAGGACTGGTAGCAGGAGCTGGACATGTGCTGGTGGGGGATGGGGACACACCTGCTGGGGTGTTGCAGCGCAGTCCTTATTCTGGAATCCCCATGGTAAGAGAGGGAGAGGTAGACCAGAGACCAGAGAATACTGGGGGGAAGAGATCTGGAGACAGAGAAGAAATAGATGAGAAAGACATGGGGGAACTTGAGCTGATGGCAGGTGACAGGAGAACTTGGCAGATGACAGGAGAACTTGGCAGGTGACAGGAGAACTTGACAGATGACAGGAGAACTTGGCAGGTGACAGGAGAACTTGGCAGGTGACAGGTGAACTTGGCAGGTGACAGGTGAACTTGGCAGGTGACAGGTGAACTTGACAGGTGGACTTGGCAGGTGACAGGCAAACTTGGCATGTGACAGGAGAACTTGGCATGTTTCTTGTAGGCCTATGCTGCTTGTGGAGCTGATTATTATTGTTCTTCTGAGTGTTTCTTTTGGTCTTCCTTTTTTCCGCTTACCCTATAGGAACCCAAGTGAAGCGCCTGTAGTGATTGTTGTTTTGCATAAAACTTATATGGTACCATCCAATATATCGGAGTTGACAGCTCGTTCTGGTCATTCATACTGTGTGTGTGTGTGTGTGTGTAAGTATGTCACAGTTGATATATATCCTTTGATAAATATCCTGGTGTGCTTTCTTTGGACCATATTATTTTTACTGCATGAAGAGAACAGCTCACATAACATGTGCATATAAATATCACAGACAAAACTGACAAACATCAGGCAAACAAATGAAGGGGGGGGGGGGGGAAATCAGAGAAACAAAAAAAAATCAACCTACTTCTGACATAAAGACATCTCGTCTTGCTTGTAGGGCGACAGTCAGTGTCAGCACATCTTTGTAGAACATGACTTTGTCCAGGGATAAAATCAACTGATCAGAAGAAACGTATCAACATGTTTAGTGCAACCAGCGTTCTTTAATATATACAAAGTAAACAAGTGAGGTAAACAAGCAGGTAATACATCTTATTAGTACAAAGAAAATCATCACCATTACAGTCACAGGGCCTTCATCAGGGACAAACAAACAAAACACAGAAGGAAAAGCAAGCAAGAATGAAGGGAAATGAAATCTAACATGAAATAAGAGAATGAAATGTGATAAATAGAAAGACAGTGTAATCAAAATGTGGGTAGGGTATGAGGAAATATGGAGGACTGCAGGTAAGATGATATTAAACGATAGGGTAAATAAAATTATGTAATACGTCTTACTAGAGTTAAGGTCAAAGAAAACTGCCCAAGTTACGACCACAGTCAAGGACAAACGAATAAAAACAGATGGGAAAGAAAGTGAGAACTAACTGATATCAAATTTTTGTTAACGAAAGTAAGTTCTTCAGTGTTACACAGTCAGCAGATCTCATATGGAAGCAAGTCATAGAGTAAACAAGCAAGACGATCCCTGGAGGTCACAGGGGCGCGCTAACGTAATACGTTAATAAACAAGAGGAACACTTCAATAGAGCAAAGCGTATAAACAGTGGTGCTATTTACCTTGTATAGTTTTGTTAAATGCAATGCAGGGAAATTGAGGGTCGTGCTGGGAATATGCTCTGGGAGCCAAGAGTAAAGGACCATCCAACTTGTGGCATTGCATCATCCTCCAATTAGTGGATCTGGTGTGACTTCAACCAATGACGAACCTGAGCTGGGGAAGTCCTCTGGGGTTGCAAGAAAGCTCAAAAGCTTATCACCAAATGGTGCAAGGGTAAAGAGTGAATACTCAAATCCCAGGGTTCGACGAACGAACAAACAATTAGAAGGAAGCAATCTATTTCTTTGGGAATATATGAGAAGAGAAAACCTGAAATACAATGTTACAACAGGGAAGACTGATCGAAAAAGAGATACAGGACAACACAGATAGAAGCTACTCGGCAGTTTAACACAGAAAGACATTGACAACACAAATGATAAACAAAAATGAGGACAGGAAGTTGTGGAAAGACATGATCACCTATGCCAGCCAGCTGACACGATACTTGATGAAGAAGTATGCAATAGTAGACAAGATTAGAAAAAGTGTATTCATTAGAGAACTCCTGATGTAGAAAGTGCATGAAGAAATTTGTATTGTGCACAAATTTAAAAAAAAAATATTCATGTGTGAAAGTAAATTATGCTCTCTTTTCTCACCTGAGTGACAACCTGAACTGCTTCTCTCATCCACTGCTTCGTGGCTAACAAGTCAGTCTTGCTTACCTGGAGGTCACAGAACATGCAATGTTAAGACTAGCTCTGATTGTGTTTGAGCACAAAAGACAAACTGGCAAGTAAATAGTGAAGGTAACTTATTCAATAATCAGTCTGCACTAACATTTCAAACTTCATCATTTTTCTGCCATTAAATGCCATTTTCTGAAAAAATTATTGAATATGAACAAAATAAAAAGTAATGCACAAAATATTACTAAAGTGACATGACAAGAACTGACTGCTACCCAGTAAAAATTATGGGCTTAGTTAATGCTTACATTGTCAGTTTTCTTACACAAGCTGGCCAGAACCAAGCAGCAGGTCGTCTGAGGAAAGTGAAAATTGATTTTATAAAATGAGCAATCTTTTAGTGAAAGATATAAAATATTGGTTTTGGTCTGAATATGCAGCTTATTTAATATGGACAAATGAAAAATTTAGGTATGAACAAAACCACCTTGTATCTGTCAAACAGTTCACCCAATCTCTATATGTGTGGAACATAATATTAATTAAGGCAGGTGAAATTTGTTAAATTGTACGTAGATATTCTTCAACATACAGTAAAAGTGCTTATTCCAAGTTTGCATGTGCTTCGCGGATAGATTTTACTCTAACGTGAGTTAGTGGAAGCTATGAATTTTTACACCAAACTGATGCATACTGG
Organism: Oreohelix idahoensis; assembly: GCA_024509875.1. Taxonomy (NCBI): domain Eukaryota; kingdom Metazoa; phylum Mollusca; class Gastropoda; order Stylommatophora; family Oreohelicidae; genus Oreohelix; species Oreohelix idahoensis. Next base: position 328,149 of record JAMPIV010001797.1, on the reverse strand, counting down.
CATATCTGAAGTCATCCTTATATGACCACCAGCTATGCACAATGCTACAATATACATAAGTGGAAGTGAACCTATGTCTGTGAGGCTGATTACACCCTCACTGACTCTTGAATTCATCCATACACTTCCAGGGATTCCCCCTGTGGTGAAACTTGTTGAGAACCCTGCATTGCACACTAAGCTTGGAGAAATCACTTGAGCCCCAGTCATGATTCTTTGGCTTTGGCCTGGTTGACTGCATGCAGAAGGATTGCACTATGGACCATTAATAGGCAAGGGGAGCTAAGAAGTGGCTCTGTGCAAGACGTGACAATTCCTTGGTAGAGCCCTGAACCAGAGTACAGTATTTTAGCTCTGCATAGTTGGAGAGCCCCCTTGGATGGCGGGAATGCACAGTATACCATACTCTTCTTACTCCTAGTTTGAGACCAGATGTGACGATCCTTTAAATGCTAGCCAAGCTGGAGCTCATGTCTTCAACTCAACATGTTTTGGAATGGCAGAATAGCCACAGGAGAAGCCTAGAACTACAGTGTAGATAATACCAAGGAGTCTTCAACTTGGTGTTGGCTGCAAAAGAGCGAGAAACTTAGCAGCCCTAGTTAAACAACAACAACAACACCAAACTGACGTGACCTCTTGCCATCATTGACCTCTTGCATCTGGTTTCAGTTATGGGACCGGGACCCAAGACACATCAAAAGTGAGGAATGCAGTAAGTGACCCATAGCTTGACTGCCTGCGTCAGGGTCAGCGAACCAGAGCTGACCAAGACCCTACTCCACCTCCACGTGGTAGTCCTGGAAACAGGCTGCATCACTGCAGTCTGGCTGAGGAGTAGGGATCGAAGAGGGAAGGCAAACCCGGTCCCAAAAAATGCAGCGGAAGTCGGATGTGTCGGCCGAAAGGCGCAAATACCGCAGCTTTGCTGTAAACGGATACAACGCAACCAATGTCCTTTTCAGGACGAACAAGGAAGAAGAAGAAGAAGTTATGGGACAGAAAGGCAAGGTCATCGATACCTTCCAGATCATTGAGCTGTGTCAAAGGTCAATGAATTCCAATTCTGCTGGCTTATGTTGTTTTCATAATACAATCTACAACCAGTAAGAAGAGAAATGGTTATGAGAAGTATCCCTGCCGCACTGTGGGTATCTCAATAGGTTATGTTACCAGGGTCCAAAATAATAGCAATGATTAGAAACACGGTAGCCTACAAGGCATGTGACACGAGGTGAACAAGGACGGCTGCAATGACATTTTTGTGGATATAAATTTCTAGAACATTAAAACCCACCAAATATTTCAATCAGGAACATGAAGAAGCAGTCGTTGTTGTTTATTGCTGCCAAATTTATTTATTTATCCATGTTATCATTTTGTTCAGCTCCCTGTAGAGCACAGGCCTTCAATAAATACATGACCAGCTTTCCTGCTCTGTGCTATCTGTTCCAGATCTTCTTTCAAGCAACACTGTTGATCTGGTCATAATTGTTGTTATACTTTGAATCAAGGAATGGCTTGTCATGTTCTCGAACATAAACTGTTGATTTACACTGTTGAAGTATAATCTTTTTGCTTACTGGTGAGCAAATGGATTCTGTTTATGGAAAGTCTATTTACTTCTGGTCACTATGTTGTAGTGTATACTTCACAAATCTTGAGAAGTCTGATCGCTGTCTTCAGAGAATCGAGATAAGATATCAGCAAACCAATTGTCGGTTCCTCTTATCGGCTGTATATCGAACTGAAATTCCTGAAAGAGTAAAAACCATCTATGAAGTCTTGCGATGTTTTGAACCTTGATGTTCTGCGTAGTAAGAGGTGCGTGATCTGTCTGGATGATAAATTCTGACAATTTGGAGACAGACCAAACGATCGATAATAATTCCCTTTCGCCGACTGCATAACGACGCTCTGCTGGTAGAAGTTTCCTACTAATGTAGATGCATGGTGTAGCGTGTCATTCCATCTCTGCATCAAACATCCTGCAATCGCTATTGCTGAGGCATCGGTTCTGAGAATGAAAATTTTATTCACGTCAGGTATACTTAAAATAGAATGGCTTGAAAATGCATGTTTAATTGCGATCAGTGCCTGATTTGCCTCGTCAGACCATCTGACTTTTAAAGGTACACCCTTGGTCGTTAAGGCAGACAATGGTGCAGATAGCGAAGCAAAGTTAGGAATGAATTTATGATAATATTTATCAATCCTTATGGGAGCTGCGCTGGTGTAATGGTTACAACATTGTACTGGCGACCAGGTTTTCAAGGTTCAAGCCCGGGCGTCGGCGCTTGAAGGAGTGTCAACAACCGGGATTTTTACTGAATAATCTGAACGGAACGGCTCCTGAGATAAACCCTCTGTGGATGGGAAGGAGCGAGGCTACTGACCGGGTTGGAAGGAAAGTCCTCATGTTCCCCAGCCTCGCAATGACATGTCATTGGGCCGAAGGGCTGAAAGCCCAAGTGCCGCTGGTTAAGGACCAAAAAAAAAAAAAATCAATCCTTATAAACTTCTAACTTGTTTTTTTGTTGTTGGAATTTTAATATCCAAAATTCTTTTAATTATTTTATCTTCTGTATATAGTTTATTCAGACTGATTTTGTGACCCAAAGATGATATTTCTTTGTTCCCTATCTGAACTTTCGATAGACATACTGTTAGCCCATGTGATCTGAGTAAAAGAAATAAAGATTTCAACCCTTCCATATGATCATTCCAGGATGAATGGAACAGACAAATATCGTCAATATATGCAATAATGTCTCGTCTGTGGCCTAGCAAAAGGTGCATCATGCGTACGAACGTTGCCGGTGTATTGACGAGTCTAAAACACATATAGTTCCATTGGAACATTCCAAATAGTGTTGAAAAAGCTGTCAATGGCTTGGCCTTTTCTGCTAAAGGTATTTTGCCAATAACCTTTAGAAAGGTCTAGTTTACTAAAAAATGATGCCTGTGATAACTGAGGTAACATGTCTTCTAAAATTGGCACAGGTTCGGAATCTGTCACCGTAACCTTATTTAGTTTTCTAAAATCGATGCAAATTCTAAGTGATGCATCAGATTTCTTCACCAAAACAACTGGATAATTGTAAGGTGATGATGATGGTGAAATAATCCCCATATCTATCATGCTTTTAATTTCTTTCTCCACCTTATCCTGATAATGTATCGGGATCAGATATGGTCTTAGTTTAATTGGTGTGTGGTCAGTAAGAATAATGTCATGTGTGATTAAGTCATTATGTCCAGGTAGATCAGTAAATATGTCTTCAAAAGAACGAAGAACAGTCTGAACTTGTTCCTTTTGAGAAGGATTAAGAGTGTCAGAAAGAGAAACATCTTTCCAAGATTCGCAGGATTTTACTGACGGAAAATTTAAAGGAATAGACGAAACGTTGTCTTCTGCATGAACAACAGCAAATGAAGAAGAAACTGTAGTGTCCATTATTCTGTCAAAGATATCCTGTAGCTCTGTAGGACGATGAGTAAATGTCTTTAACATATTGATATGATATGTTTTATGTTTGCCTTTAATGTTAATGGCGTAATCAACGTCTGTTACTTTTTTGACTACTTCATAAGGCCCTTGCCACGAAATAAGAAGTTTATTCTCCTTGGTAGGTAAAAGTAGTAATACTTCATCTCCTGGTGTGAATTTTCTAAGTTTTCGAGACTGGTTGTGAAGCAACCTCAATTTCTGAGTAGCAGTCTGTATAGTTTTTGATGCCCATTTGCAAGCATCTGTTAACCGTTGACGAAGGTTAATCACAAACTCGTAACTGCTTCTTGTATCTTCATTGGTCGTTGAGCCTAATAATAGATCTTTTAGTATATACATTGGTCCTCTCGGATTAGCCCCATAAACGAGCTCAAACGGTGAGAAACCAGTACTCTCGTGTGGAACTTCACGATAAGCAAATAGTATTGCTGGTATCATTTTGTCCCACTCTTTCAGATTTGACTCTGTTACCTTTCCTAACATCATTTTGAGTGACCCATTGTAGCACTCACAAACGCCATTGGAGCAAGGTCTATAGGGACTAGTGAATGTGTGTTTGATATCAAGCATAGTCTTAATCTGTTTCATCACTCTGGACATAAACTGTGTACCTCTGTCTGACAAGATTACATCCGGTAAGCCTATGCGAGAAAATATCAAGAATAAAGCCTCTGCGACAGAAATAGTCGTAATTTCTTTTAATGGAATGGCTTCAGGCCATCTGGTACATAAATCTATACATGTCAGAATATATCGGTATCCTCTTGCCGACATTATTGACATTGGCCCAATGATGTCAATGGCGATTTTTTAAAAAGCCTGTGTTGGGACATCTGTAACCTGTAAGGATGCTGTGTGATCTTTGCCCTTAAGTGATACCATTTGGCATGTCGTACAAGAATGGCAGTACAGTCTCACATCTTTATTTATTCCAGGCCAATATAAGTTGGATGTAATCCTACTTAATGTCCGCTTTACTCCCACGTGACCCGCCATCGGTATGTCGTGACTGGTCTTGAGTATCAAGGGTCTAAATTCTCTAGGCACCACAATTTGGTTAATAACCATGTTACTTTTTTGGAAGCATCTTATGAGAATAAGAGTTTTTCACCATGAAACTATACTTTGCTCTTTTTGTAATCTTCATATTCGCTGATTGTGCCAACCGCAATAATCTTTTTAAAGATTCATCATCCTGTTGTCTGGATGTAAATAATTGTGGAGAAATGTTGTCTACATTTCTTAAACATGCATTGTCGTTTTCTGTGGCGGATATATCAGCTGTGGAGTCAGCTGCCTGTTGTGCCCTAGTGACAACAGCGTTCGCCATCAATGGGTGAAATCTAACCCATTCTTCGATTTCGTTGGTAGAACTATCTTTCCAAAGCTAATTTATGTTTCCGTGCTTTTTCTGCTGCTCTTTCCTTTATTACACGTTCTTTTTCTGCTGCTTTTTCCTTTGCTTCACATTCTTTTCCTGCTGCTTCACGTTCTTTTTCTGCTGCTTTTTCCACTGCTTCATGTTCTTTGTCTCTTTGTGCTAATTTGGCCATTTCCAATTCATCAGCTCTTTTCTGAGTTTCCCGTTGCTCAATCCTTTCCACGTGAGCAATGTGTTTCTCATATTTACGTTCTGCATAATCTTCAAGGGACCACTCCCCCATTACAACAAAGGTAGATGATTATGTTAATTAGACACAAACAACTGACGTCGCCTAAATACTGCATTATTCCATCTCCACTTTAGCTTGTTTTGAGAAAAAACGCGTTCAAAGATTTTTAGTAGTTGATAAGGATATATCGGGCACAATGGGCTAATCACCTGTTTGCCAAGTCACTTCGATTACATGTCCTGCCCATGGGCCTTGTGCACTTGGGTCCCCTCTACACCTCGTTTCACGGGGTAGAAGAGGTTCCGATTATGAGATGAGATAATCTTCAAGATCTACTTCAGATTTACCTCTTCTTTTTTCTTCTTCGAGGAAATCTTCGTATGACGACATACTGTTACTTAGTGTGATAAAAATCTACACTGATTTCTAATGTTATATTATCGATACCGTATCACTTGTTAACCCAGAAGTGTTAAGTATGACATATAACAAATGTCTAAGATATTATATTGCTAACAATACAGCCCCTAATAACCTAGAAGAGCTTAAAATTAGAACATAATATCTGTAAAAGATATTGTATTATTAATAGTAGAGTACCTGTTAACCCAGAGGTCCTCCGTCCATCATAATCTAACATCCACTAAAAATGGGTAATTATGTATTAATAATATTATAGTACTTATTAACCCAGAAGCACTATGTATCAAATAAAATTAATACCGTATGCATTGGTATGAAGAGTAATGTATTCAATGATAAAGATGGATGGCACTGGTAAATGCCGGTGATATTAATGTAAGTACTCAAAATACAGGACGGTACACAACGAAGCTAAGTATAACAATCACGTAAATAAGATAAGTAAGTATTATCAGTAAAACTAATAATTTAAACAAGACAGAAAATTGACGAACGAAAACTGAGTCATAATTAACTGATACATTTTGACAAGAGGTTGATAGAAAACAAACGAATACATACCAAACCCATTACATAAATTAAGAAGTGTAAAATAAAGGACGTGACACTTAACAAAACAACTAAACAAATATTAATTCAATGAATTATCAAAGATTTCAATGGCAATGCACTAGATATACCCTAACAGACGTTACCATTCATGATTCCACTTAGGTAGAGTCATGAGTGATAAACCCTCCAGCCTCCCGCATGGAAATACAATGAATATATTATATGATGAAGTGCAACATATATTGTACAGAAAGCAAGAGTAACGAACAGGGTGTCTAATGTCAAACAGTCAGACGAAAATCAACATTGATGCAATACTTATCTGCATGCTATAGAGATATGTTTTCGTAAACGCTGCCTGAGGTTGTTTGATCAGAAGATGGATGCAGATGTCTTCTAATGCTTTGTCTACATCTAGTTGTTCGACAATAATTGTAGACGTTTCAAATCCACTGAATCCAAATCTTGTCAGACGTTGCTCTGCTACAGCTTGAGTTGCCAGATTGACACTTCTGTGGCTAAATCGACATTCGACTTGAATGTTCGTTCTTTGTGTTTATTCAATTGCTTTCGACAATAGTTCTTGAATAGAATGATCGTAACTGTTGGTATATGTGACTTGATCTTGAAGATTCAAAGTATAACAACAGTTATCGCCAGATCAAAAGTGTTCCTTGAAAGATGATCATGTCTTGAAATTTGTTCTCTAGCGTTTCCCCAAAGTAAACGCTCGCGAAAAGGGGGAGTAATGTTGAGTGCACATCATGGAGTGAGACAAATTTGAAGATTTGCTTCGCACCACGATATGTCTCACATAAACGCAGAATATTGAGTTTAGGATCTTACGTATCGACGTAGTGAAGGATGACGAAAGTTTTGGTTTCGAGGAGATATTCCAAAGTGTTCGTCCAAATGTGGCTGTGTCCGCTGAATTCAAAATGTGTTTAAAAGACTGGGAAAGTGTTCGTCCAAATGTGGCTATGTCCACTGAATTTAAAATGTGTCCGATGGACTTGGAAAATGTAGAAAATATTCTACTGAAATAAATACGGCTAAGATTGCCAGGAATGTGTGATAGATTTTGCACTAAACAGGAGTCTGACTTGACTCTGGAACTGAGATTTCGTTACGAATATACTTTAAGTGAAATAATCAAGTGGAACTGAAAAACGGCTAAGATTGCCAGGAATGTGAGATAGACTAATCACTAAGGTTAGTAACCTCGAATAATTTGTGTAAATGCCGAGAAGCGTTGAGTATCTACTACCTTCAACCACCCCATGTTGTAGATGAACTAAATATATAATGAAGATTGTGTGAACACACATTTGTTGATCCCTTCGGAGCATAGAAGGATGTATAAACATTGAGTAAGTTTTAAAAGGGCGAACCTAGATAATATTGTGTTCAGACTGAACTTGAAGGTAACGAACTCAGAATAAAAATAAATGAAATGAATATGGTAACTGATACTTAAACACACAAGGACGATAATAGTGAATCAAGTATTGACATTGATTCGGACATTTGTCTTTATAAGTAATATATTTCCATTATGTTTAATCGTCGTGTGGTCAATTAAATTGAGTCGAAATATTACATGGACTGCGGCACTGATGTTTACAGTTCATGTGTTGTATCAAATTGAATTTGAAAATATAGTAACAAGTTCCACAAATGCAAAAGCAGGGAAGATGAAATGAATGTTACAAATTTATTTGGAATCGATTCTAAAGAAAATGAAGCCAGATTTTTCTGTTGGCGGTGTGAAAAATGAAAACCTAGACAACGAGATCACAACGACCCGAGACGCAGTTAATATATTTACATCAATATCATACAAGTACTAAACTAAACCACACTAACGTAGATCAACAGACGACGAGTAGCATCATCACTTAACAGAACCAACGGGCGAAATTCTTCATGTCTATTACTATAATCTGGTTCAATGTATGTCCTATCCAATGCTAGCATCTTTCATCTTATACAAATCTAGCATCTTTTACATACATCTTGTTCTGCTAGAATTTTGACTGTTATATGGCGTGAGACACAACGGGCTGATCACCCGTTTGCCAGTCACTTCGATTACGGAAACAACAGCAAATGGGTTGATTTGCCGTTGCCCTAAAGACGCCACTAGGCGTGATGGGAAACAATGGCAAAGAAAACCTATCTGCTGTTGCCCTAAGACGCCACTAGGCGTAATGGCCACTGACTGCTTTGACGGTCTGTGGCTAAGGACAGAAGAAGAAGAAGAATATGGCGTGAGCTACATGTGTCAACAATGATTGAAAATACATTTCAAATACACCTGACATGTGTGAACTAGTCTAAAAGTGACAACACAACCCAGACTTTTTAGATAAGTAAAATGTCAACATAACTCATACTATGACATAAAGGCTCTTAAACATGCACCATCTTTCACCACATTTTTCCATTTTAATATATTTTGTTCCCATTGTTACAGAGATCTTTGAAACCTTTTCTTCTGATAAGTAGGACAGATACTGAAAATGCCAACACGTAACCAATTTCACTTCACCACATCACATACAGAAGCAGCCATAACATCTACACAAAAACCTGTCCTTACACGTGCATGAGGTTTCCCACATTCCTCTTTCAGTCTGTGAACTAATTTAGGACCAAGCTCTTGAAATCGACTCTGAGGAGGAAAATGTGTGAGAAATTTACTTCTATTTTTTTATCTTCAGATTGGACAATGTCAACATAGTATGACAGTGAGTGGGAAATATTTCTGAAGTTTTTCAACACGTCTTTCAGATTTCTTCTTTTCTGTTTACTTCCTATGGCAGAAGTGTTCACTACCAAAATGATCAGATATAATGTTAAAAAAAAAAAAAAACACACAAATCAAGTAAACAAGAGAATTACCATGTGTGATGTTTACTCCTCATTAAAGTACAGTTCACAAACAGTCACAGTAACAGCAGGAAACAAAAGGAAGTGAGACAAGAAGCCCCTGAGATGTGAACATGCCCCACTTAACTTCTGGAGGTCTCGGAGAAGATAGAAGAAAACTACTGCTGCCTCAGCAACTAAAAGACAACTCATGTGAAGTTGTGTGTGTGTGTGTCGAGCTGGCAGCTTCATCAAGTCAAAGTAACTGCTACAGAAACCACCAATCATTGAGCATGTACTTTGATGCTGACTTCTTACAAGGGATGGGATACACTTTTGGCTTCATGCTTTGTAAGGAGCAACAAAAAAAATCCAAGGGTTAATAATGAAAACTTTATACAAATAAAATACTTGTGGACAAATTAAGAGGCATACAACTTTATAAAAACCTCAAAAGAGAAAATGACTGTAGGCTAACATGCAAGAGATCAAGAATATAAATGGATAGCAAACATTAAGAAAGTTCAGCACAATGGTAGGAGACAGAAAATTCTGTCAAAATTCAAAACTCTGTGAAATTCAGATAACAATGATTCTGAAGTTAGCCACCACTTTCGTGTCCTCCATGCCTTCTGTATTTTTATTGTGGTGCCATTTTCTCTTCCCACAACACTGTTTATTTAGCTGCCAACATTTATGTATTAGTTCACATCTGACAAGAGTGTTGCTCCAAGTGCCGTCTGACTTTTGCCACATTTATTCTCACAATCTTTGTCTTTACTCTGCAGATTTTCAGACCCACTTGGTGTGACTTGTTATCCAATATTCTCATTTCGTCTTGCTTTGGTTATGAGATAAAAGGGCAAGGTCATTGGTGAAATCTAGATAGTCTAGCCAATTTTTCAAAGGTCACCAAGTTCCACTTCTAGCGTAGTGTAAGTAAATAAATTAGCGGGCTGCTGTAAAACTGGTCAGGAAATAAATATTTATATAAACAAATAAAATGGTATTGAATCAGTTTTACAAATTAACGGTACACGGGAAACACAGGACGTTTTGGGTATCACTCTACATCTGCCACAGTTTCAAACAGGCAACAACGACAAGAAATATAGACAGGTTTAAGAAAAATACTATAGACACTTCAAACACGTAACATATATGAAATATAACAACACAGATGAAGAGCTATAAAAAAGCGTGGAAAATACCACCAAAAAAAAAAAATTATCAATACAAGAAATTCAACAATCAATGAAAATCCAAAGCAGAAACTGGAATAACAAAACAAGAAGTCCTGCTATGATTATCTTCGTTTAAAGATCCGGTGAAGCTAGGAACACTGAGCACAAATCATAATTGAAAGTGATGTCATAAAAATACACAAATAGGATATGAAACACAAACTTCATAAAAGAAAGATCATGAAAAAGCGACGGATGAAATAAAGAAGTCTGAAAGAGAGGAAAGCCAATGAATAACAGAGTCAAGCAAAATTATGTTGGGCATTTAGACCATCAGGAGATGAAAAATTTTGAAAATGAGACCATTCTCTAGAGAAAAGCGAGTACGGTCACAAAAGCAGGAACGGAGACTGGTTACCTGGATATTGTAGGAACCAGAATGGTCTGGGCTATTGAAAAAATTGGCCACAGGCTAAGGTTCCCTGGGATAAATGTCATTTAAGTGCTCGCGGAATCTACTTACTTACTTAGTCGTTCCCCTTCCACCGTGAGGTGTAGAGGTTTGGAAGAGAGAGCGCCAGACTATTGTCACGAAGTGGTTTTAAGTTTATAGAGTTTGCCTGAATGAAAGCAAGACCCTAGTATGAGAAAGTCTGAGAAGATAGAATTTAGATGGAAAATGACATGCCTGTGGACAGGTGAGACTATTGGCTCAAGAGATAGACCCAGGATTTGAATCTCCCCTTGCCGCTTCGTGACGTCCAACTGGCTATAACCTCACCCTCCTCTGACTTCCTTTAAATACAAGGAGATAAGGTGTATAAATACGACCACAGACACCACTATACAGACGACGTACAGTAAGTATAGTGACGGTGTACTCTCCATAGAAAAAAAAAGCGAGTTGCATGATACTGTGGTTTCCGGTGCGCCTTCTGGCCCAGTATCTACGACTTTAGCACCTGTTCAACGGGAGAGTGGGCTCATCCCTAATCTGTTTATGTTCCCAGTAGTAGACTATTCGCAAGCAGCCTGGGGGTGTCACTGCTCTGCGCGGACCTTGTTTACCGAGGCGGCGTCCGAGCTCGTATGGTGAAAATATGGTTGCGTTATCTTCAAAATAGCCCTGTCTTTCCCGTGGCTTTTCTGCCATCCTGCAACTTTGAGTTAGGGAGTTCTGAGCTCCAGTCTCTTTCCCAGGCATTTTATCCTGGCCTGGCACGCATACAGAGGACCCCACTTCTGGTTCTAAGTTAGCAGTTGGGGATAGGTGGGGTAGCACACTGTGCATTCCCCGTCATCCAGGGGGCTCTCCAACTATGCAGAGCTTGCACAATGCTGTGCTCTGGTTCGGGGCTCTCCCAAGGAATCCTCACGTCCTGCACAGAGCCACTTCCCGATACCCACCACCTGCCAACCCTCCATTGTAGAAATCTCCTGCATGCGGCCATCCAGTCAAGAGCCAGTATTAAGTCTGGTGCCCAAGTGATCCCCCCAAGCTCAGTGTGCAATGCTGGGTTCTCATCATGCTGCAACACAGGAGGGATTGTGATGCTCAGCCATCTCTCTCAATTCTGCACCGATAAGTGACATCGGGGACTTAACTTTGCCTCAGTACTGGGAGGCCCCGTTTCCGGGTACACCACACACAGCCAATTGAGGCAACGGTCGCCATGGGCGTGATAGACGACAAACAGTGAAGAATGAGGCAAGAAAGCATTTAACCCATGAAGTGGGGGTGGATTGGTGCAGACCAGAGCATGTACCACTCGCCGGTGGGTTCTGCATCTACACCTATAGGGTTCCACCCACTCCTCAGCCCATTTAGTCTGGCCCCTCACCCAGGACCTGTCCGGCTTGGGTGACCCTGCCAGGAGTAAAACTCCCGCCGGCATAGCTCCCGGGATCATTGAGGCGCTCAAGCTCTCCAACCACGGCAAGGTAGGCTTACATGTGGAGAGAGTAAGTATAGTAAAGAGTAGAATCTGATCCAGTAAATAATATATGTATATATTTATTTACATACAAGAAAAACATAAAATGGCATCATACGTCATCAAGTCAGTCGATAGCGTGCACTGTTGCACGGCCTGAAAAAAGAAACCAAGTAACAATGAAATTAGGTAGACACTGAAAAAAACCCAAACCCCAAATCACATTCACTCTTTCTGTCACCCTGCTGAGGAACAATAAAATGATTAGTGATTTAATCTACTCTGATATTGTGGGGCTGTCAACTTTAGCCTCCACTCTCTAACACAACTAAGATTTTACTGTCTTAGTCCTGCTGACTCTTCCTCAACGACCGTCTACACAGCTTTCCACTTGTTAGGCGATATGCGCCGCTATCTAACACCACTGGAAATGCTAAAATAATAGACTTGGAGTAACACAATGGCTCAGTGTCTATCCTTCAACTGGATACTGAACCGACCCTACTGGTCCTGTCTATTTTCTCCCTCCTTCTCTCTCTCTATATCTCTCTCTCTATTGCTCTTGGTCTCAGTGTCTCTCCAACACTCGCCGACTGATGATGCTGCGTCTCCGTTACGCTCTCCTCTCGTTACTTCAGGACCTAGGTATGGTAACCCTGTCACCTGTTCCTGAATTCTGCGATGATGATGATGAAGTTCTGGCGTCAAGCATGAGGTACTTGATGAACTGTCGACAAAACTTCTCTGCTGCTGAATAGCTTCCCTCTTTTAACCCGCTCCGGAGTTAGAGGAAAAAAAAAAATACCCCACAGCCTTGATTTCCGGCTGTACGCAATTGAAACCAGTCTCACGGCCACCGGCCGTTGCTAGAGACTATAATAGCGATGCTCTCGGCTGTATGATAAATAAACCACGGTCCAGCTGAAGCATAGGGACTTCACTGCCAGAGACCATAGGTCTGACCCTTAAGATAGGTCCTGTTGCCGTGGGTAATTTTGCACATGGGCAAATTTACGCTCCCCCACTATTCTTGCCGCGACTCGCTGAAATTAAAAGAAGATGCGTCTATTGTATAACAATTCCAACCTAACGCATCTCTAACCTAACTCCCCTTCACTCTTCTTTTACAACAATACATAAAATAATATTGCCCACGTGGCTCACTCGTCATGTACAACAATACAAAAATTAATATTACCCACGTGGCACTTAAATCTCTCTCCTCCCTCTCCCCTTCTCTCGTTCTGAAAACGATACATAAAATATTTCTATTCCACGTGGCACTTAAATCTCTCTCCTCCCTCTCCCCTTCTCTCGTTCTGAAAACGATACATAAAATATTTCTATTCCACGTGGCACTTAAATCTCCCTCCTCCTCTCTCTCTCTCAACTAAAATCTGCCAGCCCAATAAACAAAACCTGTCTGACGGGCCACTTGGCCGTCACACATGGCTACCCACGTGTCAACATTTTCAACTCAGGAACTTCGTTTGTCCGAAATTCCGGGGTCTCCCTTTTTTAACATTTACACATGAGGTTTCCTACTTAAGCCCCAATTTAAATGAAATATCGCTATAGGAATAGTTTACTCCTCTAAGCAGTATAATTCACTTACAACATAAATCTGAACCCTCCGACAATATTTCTCACATTTAAGGCTCAGTAAAATTAACGAACACACCAGGGATTTCCCCATAAAATTACGTTAGTAAATACACAGAAATAAATGGTGGTTTTACATAACATTCTACAAATATGGGCACACGTGTTTCTCACAACTTCCCACACTCCTAACTACTGCCAAAATCATAGAAAGAATAAGCACACTGTTACATTTACGTCGTTCTTCAAAAAATGATAATGGATGGCACTATCGTTTATTTTAAAACTGAAAAGTTAATGTCCCCCGAAGAAATTAACTACGGACGAAATTCTAAAAGAACCACTAATAAATAAACGATAATAAAATCCTACATACCTATTATCGCTGGTTTTTCCCACAGTGGAGAACGATAATTACGACGTCCTACGGCCAGGCAATTATTTCTTCAGAGACAATTGCCCGCGGTTTCCTCCCTCATTATATACAAGAGAAAACACCCACGCGAATTCCTCTCCCATGCATCTGCTCGGACCAATGGGAGCGCTAGGAAAAATCAATACTAGCAACCTTTGCAAATCCCGCGTGGCTTAAAATTGCGTCACGTTACCTGACGGCCGCGTGCTTCCGGACACGTCATATCGCGTGCCCGAAATGGCGATTATTTCGTAAACAATGAAATCTACGGGAATCACGAAAAATCAGAAGAAAGTAAAACTGATGCTAGAATAAAATAAACCTACCATCATAAACGAACCCATTTAATTTATCTACTCCAAAAAAAATACCAAACACGATATATATTCAAATGAGAAGAAATAAAAATGGTGAAAAAGCGTGCCCGAACATAGCGATTTCCGTAAACAACGGAAAATCGCGTGATCAGAAGAAAATAAAACTGGTGAAAATTCAAAATAGAACCACCCGATTCGGGCCTGTTAAAAGTCAGAATTACAGTGTAGCATCACATAAGTCCCCCCTTTCAAGTACGGGAACCGTGCTAAATCACTGAAATCTCTGGGTTTCATACTGGCCCGTATCTAGATCTACATCCCGATCTAATCACTATCATACTTAGCATTATCATACAGGCCAATCTCCATATCCTTGAGAATCTTTGCAATCAATGGATCGTGAGGGTCACGCCAGGTGATTTCCTCCTGTCGACTGCACCCTGAGTGGTCGCCCTTCCTCCTGCCTCTCATGTGTTTCCTTCGCCCACGAATTTTCCTGGCGGCGCGTGGTAAATCATGATTACCAAATGGTGCGACCTCCCAGTGTTTTGAAACAGTCTGACTGGCTTGGCCCGACATCGCCGTAACAGGGCGTAACCGTTTGCGGTTGACTGAAGAACCGTGCACATGTTCCTTCTTGTCAGTATTTCCCTCCCTTGAGAGATGTAATACCATCGGGGGCCTAATTCCCGACGACGAAGAAGATACTTCCGAAATCAGAGGCGTCGCCGCTGTAAAACCTTTAGGCTGAACAGGGCTGACAGGCGTATACGCCTCTGTAAATAACATTCCACTGTCTTTAGAGGCTTTCATCCTCTTCATAGCAAGACAAGGATGTTTGAGCTCCCGTGGGGCTCCGTGAATTTGGGGCTTTCCCCTTTCACTTCTCTGGCCTGCAGTAGGCCCCCTTGCATTAGCAAGGATCGGTGTGGTTGGGTTTCCCAAAACTAAGTATGGGCTTCCCAGGATGAAATCATGTGCTGGCTGTGCTATTACAGCTGCCTTGACGGTGCCAGACACAAACTTGCATTTCACCTCAATATTGGCGACGGGCAACCGTTGTGAGATACCTCTTCTCAAAATGCCACCAATCTCAACTATTTCTCCTGTCCACTGACCTGGTTTCACCAAATGACGAGCGACGATACTGGGGTATGTGAGCCCGCTATCAAACAAACACGTAGTGGCCGTCCCATTCACTACGGCTGGTCCACTGTTAGAGAACTTCTCTGCCTGGACTGGTTCCCATTTATTCCCTTTAGTCCATCTCACCGGTCTTAAACAAGCTGCATGGACAGCTGGGGGTTTGTTCATACACCGAGATGTCCAGTGGGAGGTGGTTCAACAATTTCGACAATACCTCTCTTTTATCTCCTCTGTTCCTAGCAGGTTCCTGAGAGGTTGTTGTCGGTGCTCTGTTATGCTGCTGGGGGTGCAAGTTATAACCAGAATGAGGCTCCTTGCGAGAAGGCCCTGGTTGCTGATGAGCTGGTGAAGTAGCCGACTGCGATGACGAAGCTTCTTTGTCCGGGGCTGACAGGTCTGGGTGTTTCCGTTTCTGTCCCAGTACTTCGGCCTGTGCTGTCTGGAACCTTTCAGCGAACATGATAATCTGATCGAGTTGTTGGGCACCCTGCTCTGCCAGATACCGCCTCAAGTCGGGGGGCATGTTTGCTTTTACCTGTTCACACAGAACTAACTCCTCCAACCCTTCGAAAGTTTTTGCCAGTCCTGACAGTTCCCTCCACCGGGTTAGGTAATTTCTCACCCGCTCTGCAAACTGAGCAAAACTCTCTCCCTTCTCCAGCCTGCTCTCCCTGAACATGGTTTGGCATTTTCGGGGTGTCCACTGAAACCTTTGCAATAAAGCGTTTCGCAGTGCCTCGAAGTTGTTCTGATCGTCTATGAGCAGCTTATTATAGACGTCGTATGCATGACCTTTCAAAGATTGCGATAATTTCAGGCAATAAAGACTCTCATCCAACCCATATGCCTTTGCCATTCTTTGAAATTTCTCCAAGAACACGTCAATCTTTTCATTCCCGTTAGGGAACGAGTCAAATGGGAAGCTCATGGCTGCCATCCGGGGTCCTCCGTTTCCTGAGGTGTCGCTCGCTCCTGCTCCCGATGAATCTCCATTAGCTGAACTGCCTTCCGAAGATCGGTACTGCAGTTCCAGAGAACGCAGGGCAAGTTCATGCTGTCTCTCTGCTGCCTTCTCCCTCTCTTGTGCTTCCCTTTCTGCTGCTTTCTCCTGTGCTTCCCTTTCTGCTTGCCTCTCCGCTGCTTCCGCGGCGGCTATCCTTTCCTCTTTCGCTGCTTCTGCGGCGGCTATCCTTTCCTCTTTTGCTGCTTTTGCGGCGGCTGCCCTGTCTTCCTTCTCTTTCTCTCGCTGATTATGCCTATCAGTTTCCCTTATCAGGTAGGCCTTAGTCTCCTCCTTATCCATTCCCATATCCTGAGCAGATTCACGCCAGGCAGCTCGTAACTTGACCATATCCGCCATCTTACCTGTAAACTGCTGTAAGTTCACAAATACAGAGAAATGACAGAAAAGGAAAAGAGAAGGAACAACCTGTTACCTAATATAAAATACTCCCTCTTTAACCGCTGTTCCAAAAACCCGACCTCAGACTAGCACCAAGTCTGAATAATAACCTGACAAAAATTTAGTTAAGAAGCTACCAAAACCCCGAAATTACCTTCCTGTTAAATAAAAATATGTCGGTATGCCATCAATTACCTCTTAGTCATATAAATCAAAAATACCACAAAAATCTTCTAGACTGCAACCTGTGGAAAAACTTACAACTGGATCAGTTCTAGTAGCTCAAGTCTAGGGGATATTTAAAGAAACTCTATTCTCAGAAAACTTCCTAGAGACACCTATGAATCTAGATCACAGAATTGATCTCCACAGAATGATCCACCGGACGATTGCCGCCCACTTGTCACGAAGTGGTTTTAAGTTTATAGAGTTTGCCTGAATGAAAGCAAGACCCTAGTATGAGAAAGTCTGAGAAGATAGAATTTAGATGGAAAATGACATGCCTGTGGACAGGTGAGACTATTGGCTCAAGAGATAGACCCAGGATTTGAATCTCCCCTTGCCGCTTCGTGACGTCCAACTGGCTATAACCTCACCCTCCTCTGACTTCCTTTAAATACAAGGAGATAAGATGTATAAATACGACCACAGACACCACTATACAGACGACGTACAGTAAGTATAGTAAAGAGTAGAATCTGATCCAGTAAATAATATATGTATATATTTATTTACATACAAGAAAAACATAAAATGGCATCATACGTCATCAAGTCAGTCGATAGCGTGCACTGTTGCACGGCCTGAAAAAAGAAACCAAGTAACAATGAAATTAGGTAGACACTGAAAAAACCCAAACCCCAAATCACATTCACTCTTTCTGTCACCCTGCTGAGGAACAATAAAATGATTAGTGATTTAATCTACTCTGATATTGTGGGGCTGTCAACTTTAGCCTCCACTCTCTAACACAACTAAGATTTTACTGTCTTAGTCCTGCTGACTCTTCCTCAACGACCGTCTACACAGCTTTCCACTTGTTAGGCGATATGCGCCGCTATCTAACGCCACTGGAAATGCTAAAATAATAGACTTGGAGTAACACAATGGCTCAGTGTCTATCCTTCAACTGGATACTGAACCGACCCTACTGGTCCTGTCTATTTTCTCCCTCCTCTCTCTCTATATCTCTCTCTCTCTATTGCTCTTGGTCTCAGTGTCTCTCCAACACTCGCCGACTGATGATGCTGCGTCTCCGTTACGCTCTCCTCTCGTTACTTCAGGACCTAGGTATGGTAACCCTGTCACCTGTTCCTGAATTCTGCGATGATGATGCTGAAGTTCTGGCATCAAGCATGAGGTACTTGATGAACTGTCGACAAAACTTCTCTGCTGCTGAATAGCTTCCCTCTTTTAACTCGCTCCGGAGTTAGAGGAAAAAAAAAATACCCCACAGCCTTGATTTCCGGCTGTACGCAATTGAAACCAGTCTCACGGCCACCGGCCGTTGCTAGAGACTATAATAGCGATGCTCTCGGCTGTATGATAAATAAACCACGGTCCAGCTGAAGCATAGGGACTTCACTGCCAGAGACCATAGGTCTGACCCTTAAGATAGGTCCTGTTGCCGTGGGTAATTTTGCACATGGGCAAATTTACGCTCCCCCACTATTCTTGCCGCGACTCGCTGAAATTAAAAGAAGATGCGTCTATTGTATAACAATTCCAACCTAACGCATCTCTAACCTAACTCCCCTTCACTCTTCTTTTACAACAATACATAAAATAATATTGCCCACGTGGCTCACTCGTCATGTACAACAATACAAAAATTAATATTACCCACGTGGCACTTAAATCTCTCCTCCCTCTCCCCTTCTCTCATTCTGAAAACGATACATAAAATATTTCTATTCCACGTGACACTTAAATCTCTCTCCTCCCTCTCCTCTTCTCTCGTTCTGAAAACGATACAGAAAATATTTCTATTCCACGTGGCACTTAAATCTCCCTCCTCCTCTCTCTCTCTCAACTAAAATCCGCCAGCCCAATAAACAAAACCTGTCTGACGGGCCACTTGGCCGTCACACATGGCTACCCACGTGTCAACATTTTCAACTCGGGAACTTCGTTTGTCCGAAATTCCGGGGTCTCCCTTTTTTAACATTTACACATGAGGTTTCCTACTTAAGCCCCAATTTAAATGAAATATCGCTATAGGAATAGTTTACTCCTCTAAGCAGTATAATTCACTTACAACATAAATCTGAACCCTCTGACAATATTTCTCACATTTAAGGCTCAGTAAAATTAACGAACGCACCAGGGATTTCCCCATAAAATTACATTAGTAAATACACAGAAATAAATGGTGGTTTTACATAACATTCTACAAATATGGGCACATGTGTTTCTCACAACTTCCCACACTCCTAACTA
This sequence comes from Oreohelix idahoensis, assembly GCA_024509875.1. Taxonomy (NCBI): domain Eukaryota; kingdom Metazoa; phylum Mollusca; class Gastropoda; order Stylommatophora; family Oreohelicidae; genus Oreohelix; species Oreohelix idahoensis. Next base: position 308,740 of record JAMPIV010001797.1, on the reverse strand, counting down.
CTGCCAAAATCATAGAAAGAATAAGCACACTGTTACATTTACGTCGTTCTTCAAAAAATGATAATGGATGGCACTATCGTTTATTTTAAAACTGAAAAGTTAATGTCCCCCGAAGAAATTAACTACGGACGAAATTCTAAAAGAACCATTAATAAATAAACGATAATAAAATCCTACATACCTATTATCGCTGGTTCTTCCCACAGTGGAGAACGATAATTACGACGTCCTACGGCCAGGCAATTATTTCTTCAGAGACAATTGCCCGCGGTTTCCTCCCTCATTATATGCAAGAGAAAACACCCACGCGAATTCCTCTCCCACGCATCTGCTCGGACCAATGGGAGCGCTAGGAAAAATCAATACTAGCAACCTTTGCAAATCCCGCGTGGCTTAAAATTGCGTCACGTTACCTGACGGCTGCGTGCTTCCGGACACGTCATATCGCGTGCCCGAAATGGCGATTATTTCGTAAACAATGAAATCTACGGGAATCGCGAAAAATCAGAAGAAAGTAAAACTGATGCTAGAATAAAATAAACCTACCATCATAAACGAACCCATTTAATTTATCTACTCAAAAAAAAATACCAAACACGATATATATTCAAATGAGAAGAAATAAAAATGGTGAAAAAGCGTGCCCGAAAATAGCGATTTCCGTAAACAACGGAAAATCGCGTGATCAGAAGAAATTAAAACTGGTGAAAATTCAAAATAGAACCACAGAATCGGGCCTGTTAAAAGTCAGAATTACAGAGTAGCATCACAACTATCCTATCGGCTGTCTTCCTCCTGGCCTGGTTCCATTCTAGTCCTCGATCCTTCAAAGATTGTCTAATGTTGTCCTCCCAGCGGACTCTGGGTCGTCCTCGGGGTCTGGATCCTTGGCTCTTTGTTTCCCATGCTTGTCGTGGTATCCGATCTTCTCCCATTCTGCAGACATGACCAAACCATCTTAATTGGGACTGTTCTACTTGGGTCTGCAGGGGGTAGGATTTAAGGCCTTGACGTATCGTCTGGTTGCGTACCATGTCTCTTCTTGTTACTTCAACCACCTTCCTCAGATACCTCATTTCTGAGGTTTGGATCTGGCTTTTATGGGTTGTAGTTATTGCCCATGACTCGCATCCGTATGTCAAGACTGGGACATAGGTGGAGCGGTATACAGCCATCTTCGTTTTCTTACAAACCTCTCTCTTGCTGAGGAATCCTCGATTTATGGCCTGAAAAAGTCTCCCAGCTGCTGCTTTTCGAGTGGCCAACTCTTCTTTGATGCCTCCCTTTCGGTCTATAATAGCTCCGAGGTATTTAAAGTGGTCGGCCTGCTCCAGGACCTGCTCTCCCAGCTTAATCTGATGTTTTCTTTCTTCTCGTGATATCACCATGGATTTTGTTTTAGAGCTGCTTATGACCATCCCTCTCTTCTCCAGCTCTTCCTTCCAGACTTGCAGGTTGGATTGGAGATGTGCCTCTGATTTAGCAATCAGGGCAACATCATCAGCAAATGCCAGCTCCGAAATATAGACCTGACTCATCTTCCAGTACCCCACTGAATACTTTCTTGTTCTCTCCTTACATGCCTTGATGACATCGTCCATAAGGAGTATGAAGAGGTAAGGCGATAGGATATCACCTTGTCTTACACCAGTGGTGGTCCTGAACTCTTCCGACTTATGGTTTGCTGTCCTCACATAATTTCTGCAAGACTTGTAGAAGCTCTGTATAGCATGAATCAGAGGTGCTGGAATATTCTTCCTTGCCAAACAGTCCCAAAGTTTGCTCCAGGGGACCCTGTCAAACGCCTTTTCCAGATCTATGAAACAAAGATGCATCTCACTCTTATACTCAAGGGCCTTTTCACTCAGCTGTCTGAGTGTGGCATCTTTTATAGATAATAGCATAAATAAGATTCCTAGATTCACATGTAAATGACTAGTGGCTGATATAATTTTCATAATCCAATCTTTGACCAGCAGCAAGAGACATGGTGACAGTAGGCATCCCTGCATCAGTTTTGTTTTTATCTCAAAGGGTTGTGAAAGTCCTTCTAAGAATAACCATACATTTCATGTCTTCCTGCTTTTCTTATTCAGTTAATGAATTTATTATAGACTCTATCGCAGCTCATAGTTTCCAAAGCAATTCTCTGTTTAAACTGTTGGATTTGATTCCAACTATTATACATTCATGCCCCATGTAGTTTATGGGGACCTGTAAGCAAACAAAGACAAAAGTAGGATTACTGCACCCTCAGATACGTGTTGTCAGACGTGATTAATAAGAAGTTGTGCAAAGGGCTAGCAACCTTGTCCTGTAAAACAAATTGTTACAGAAACCACTACAGTAAGAGTAAATAAATGCTTTAGAGCAGGCTTCCTGCAAAAGGGGCCAGCTGCAGTGGTGAGTCCATGGTAGAGCAAAAAAAGAATGTCGTGATGATGATAAATTTGGACATAGTAAACTTCTACTGTTAATTATTGTTACCAACAGATGGGATTTCTGCCAAGACTTACCGGGTCCAGTTCTATCAGCATGTTAAAGAATGTGACCTGTGGCTTGGAAGACCTAAGAACATACACAGAAGGGCATACTTAAATATTTTACTTTTGACTTTAGCCTTGACTGACCTAAGAATGTAAAGAGATGGGCATACTCAAATATTTTACTTTGACTTTAGCCTTGACTGACCTAAGAATATAAAGAGATGGGCATACTCAAATATTTTACTTTTGACTTTAGCCTTGACTGACCTAAGAATGTAAAGAGATGGGCATACTCAAATATTTTACTTTGACTTTAGCCTTGACTGACCTAAGAATGTAAAGAGATGGGCATACTTAAATAATTTACTTTTGACTTTAGCCGTGACTGACCTAAGAATGTAAAGAGATGGGCATACTTAAATAATTTACTTTTGACTTTAGCCCTGACTGACCTAAAAACATACACAGAACAGCATATTAAAATATTTTCACTCGGATTTTAGCCTTGACTGACCTAAGAACATAAAGAGAAAGGCATATTTAAATATTGTCATTTTTTACTTTTAGCCCTGACTGATCTAAGAATGTACACAGAAAGACAAAATTTGAGTTTGATTCAAGTTACCTGACATTACAACCAGATCTTTTGTGTACAAAATTACACACACACACAACCATATTTTCACATTCATTCCTTGACCCTGAACTTCCTGTGGAGCATAAACCTTCAACAAGTTCACACCAAACCTTCAACAAGTTCACACCAAACCTTCAACAAGTTCACACCAAACCCTCAACAAGTTCACATCAAACCTTCAACAAGTTCACACCAAACCTTCAACAAGTTCACACCAAACCTTCAACAAGTTCACACCAAACCTTCAACAAGTTCACACCAAACCTTCCAGACCTGTGCCATCCATTCAAGTTCTTTCCATGTCTTATTTATCCCTGCTAAAGTCTGTCTCCATTGTGTTTTTTAGTCTCCCTCTATTTCTCCTTCCCTGGGCATCACACAAAAGGCCCACCTTGTAATGCTATAAATTGGTTTCCTCAACATGTGTCTGATCCTACCTCTTGTTGCAATATTCTCATATGCATGTGCACAAATTCTCAGTCAACTTTAGAATTTTCATTTCCTCAATTAAGATTCACTATACAACATTGATCATGATACTCACATAATGCATCTTCCATCAACCACATCTCTACCACATTCTTTTCACATATCTCTACTGAATTCTGTCATACAAAAAAGAGGTTCTTTCAAATGATGAGACAGAGAATAACTTACTTCTTGCAGATTATCTTCTCAAGGGCATTCATCAAAAGCTCTACACATGAACTTGATGGCTTCTGTCAAGAAAAAAAACCAACTTAAAAACAGAGGCAGACATATTGTAAGACTCTTATCTAGTACTAGTGTCAACAAGTAATTATTTACTGCTTCAGACCTAAATGTTTCTGCATGACAAAGATAAAAATTAACTTCAACTGATACTGACAACTGCATCAAACTCCTGTCCAGTACTAGCGTCTACAAGTAATTATTTCCTGCTGGAGTGAAGTGAAATGGCAGACTTGAAGGAGCAGTGTTTCTGCATTAAGTTCTGCTTCACGCTTGGCAAAACTGTGGCAGCAAAGCAAGAGGTAAGTATATCAAAACAAGTTGTAAGCAGAATATCAAAATAAGATGTAAGCACAATATCAAAGCAAAATGTAAACAGAACATCAGAACATCAAAGCAAGATGTAAACAGAATATCAAACAAGAACATGGCCAAAACTCTTACCTGAACTTTTGAATGTTCCAATGTGATACTCGTCTGCAAGAAAACAATATCATAATGAAACACAATAAAACGCTCATACTGTTTGTAAAAAAATAACATACAAAAACTTACAGAAGTTTGGCTCACATACTGTACAACAGAAGCATACTACTCCTTAAAGATGACATCATGTGATAATTTTCTGACAAAAAACTGACAATTTCAGACTTAAATACAATTTGTTCAACAATTAAGAATTGGGCATAAAGACATATATCCCCTTAGGGAAGACAAGCAAACAGAAGTACATGTCCTCCAAGAATATCATTTATAAGTGAAATTAGATGTGGCTATATTAGAGTGAACGAAGAAGGAAAACAGAAAAACAGTACAGGGCAATGAAATTATATTTCTTCTCAACCTTATTTTTGAAATCAGCTTTTTTTTTTTTTTTTTAAACTTCTTACACAGCATGGACAACTAGCGCCCTCACAGAAAGGTAAAACCAAAAAGATAATAAAGATACCAGGAGAGATGGCATCAGACCGTACGGACATAAGGAGATGGCAGCAGACCGTACGGACATAAGGAGAAGGCAACGAAGAATCTGAAATTGATAGAGAGAGATGGAGTGATATAATAATAGAGGTATGATCTAAGTTATTAAAACACTACATCAGTGACACATGTGAGAGATATCAGGATTGAGGTGTAAAATAAAATGAGTTATTCCTCTTTTGCTCTCACATACTGGTATCTGTCTTCACAAAATGGATCATCAGTATCGGGTTTCTCTCTCTTTACTTACTTACTTAGTTGTTCCCCTTCTACCGTGAGGTGTAGAGGTTTGTAAGAGAGAGCGCCATACTATTCTATCGGCTGTCTTCCTCCTGGCCTGGTTTCAATCTAGTCCTCGGTCCTTCAGAGATTGTCTAATGTTGTCCTTCCAGTGGACTCTGGGTCGTCCTGGAGGTCTGGATCCCTGGCTCTCAGTTTCCCACACTTGTCATGGTAGCAGATCTTATCCAGTTCTGCAGACATGGCCAAACCCCTGCAGACCCAAGTAGAACAGTCCCAACTAAGATGGTTTGACCATGTCTGCAGAATGGGAGAAGATCGGCTTCCACGACAAGCATGGGAAACTAAGAGCCAGGGATCCAGACCTCCAGGATGATCCAGAGTCCGCTGGGAGGACAACATTAGACAAGCTCTGAAGGACCGAGGACTAGAATGGGACCAGGCCAGGAGGAAGACAGCCGACAGGATAGTATGGCGCTCTCTCTTCCAAACCTCCACACCTCACAGTAGAAGAGGAACAACTAAGTAAGTAAGTAAGATTCTAAAAAAAAAAAAAACTGACTAAATACTTGTTTGACTTATAACACTGACAAACAACATTTTTCTTTCTTATATAAGAATAAGTGTTCTTAGGTCAGTTTCTTGCGCTGATTTCAAATTTGAAATCCGTTTATCTCTATCACGTCGGGTTCTTAAGATATTTGTGAATAAATATATTTTTGGGAAACCGTTATTTGCTCCGTTTCATTTTTACTATATAACTTATTAAAAATTAATAAAATGCAAAATAATTCTACTTTTTATACTGCTAAAAGATGCATGACATATGTTAAGCTATTTTTCAAATAGTTACTGTATATTGAAATAATTCTGAGCGAAATATGGCTTCTAGAAGTTGTAGAAATTCGGCTGATCTGTTCTGTTACGTGTGCGGATATTTTACCGATCGTGTTCACCAGAAAAACTTTACACCATTACTAAAGAAAGCATATGAACTTTATTTTTATTCGAAAGTTGATGATGCAAATAAATCTTGGAAGCCAAATGCAGTTTGTTTGACTTGTGCAAATACATTGGCAGGTTGGTTACGAAAATCGCCGAAGCATAAGTCGATGCCTTTTGGAGTGCCAGTAATATGGCGTGAACCGACAAATCACGCTACTGATTGTTACTTCTGCTTGACAAATAACCATGGTTTCACTTTTAAAACTAGAAAGTCTGTGGTTTATCCAAATATTGAATCGGTTTCGAAACCAGTGCCTCATGATCCAATCACGTGTCCGATCCCAGTTCCACCAGAACAATATCCGTTGTACGTGAATGAACCATCAGAAAGTGATAGTTTACCTGCTTTAGAAACTAATTCTGACTCGGATTATATACCGGTGAATGATGGTGTTCACTTAATTAACCATTCAGAACATTCAAATCTAATACGTGATCTCGCTCTTACCAAAAGACAAGCGGAATTACTCGGTTCGCGACTCAAATAATGGAATCTTTTAGCGCCCAATACTCCGATATCTAAATTTCATCATAGACACAGAGAACTTGTTCAATACTTTGAGATGGATGATAAAATTTGCTATTGCAAAGATGTAAACGGTCTAATGGTGCACCTCGGTCATGAGCACATAGTCAACGAATGGCGACTTTTCATCGACTCTTACAAGACTAGTCTAAAAGCCATGTTATTACATAACGGAAATTTATTTTCATCAATTCCAGTCACCTACTCTGTTCATATGAAAGAAACTTATGACAATATGGCTATACTTTTGGCAAAAATAAAGTACAATGACTACCAATAGTGGATTTGTGGAGACCTAAAGGTCATTGCAATTCTCACGGGCATGCAGATTGGGTATACTAAATTTTGTTGCTTCCTATGTGAATGGGACAGCCGCAACAGACAGGAACATTATGCAAGAAAGGTGTGGCCTATCAGGGATCGTATGCAGCTCGGGCATAAAAATGTAATACACGAGCCATTAGTTAACAAAGACAGCATCATTTTACCACCGTTACATATAAAGTTGGGGCTCAAGAAGAATTTCGTAAAAGCGTTAGATAAAACGAGCAAAGCTTTCACTTATCTTCGAGAAAAGTTTCCGCAAGTTAGCGATGCAAAGATAAAGGAAGGTATCTTTGTAGGACCTCAGATTAGGAAAGTTATTGCAGACAAACAATTCGAGAACTTTTTACATGGTAGTGAACTTCGCGCATGGATGGCATTCAAATCGATCGTCGATAACTTTCTGGGAAATCATAAATCTTTCGACTATGTGCATATTGTTAAGCAGTGCATAGATGCATACAGAGTTATGGGCTGTAACATGTCCCTCAAAATCCATTTGCTCGATTTGCATCTTGATTTTTTCCCTGACAACCTTCGCGAAGTCAGCGATGAACATGGAGAACAATTCCATCACGATATCGCCGTAATGGAGTCACGTTATCAAGGACGGTGGAGTGTGACCATGCTTGCCGATTATTGTTGAATGCTTCATCACGATGTACCACATGCCATTCACCGATGAAAGTCGACTGCAAAGAAATTCAAGCCTACATAACTGTTATACTTCTTGTACGAATGATGTTGTATTACTGTATGCGTTGTTAAAAGCTTCAGTTGCGTATTTCTAGAGATCCCGACCTGATAGAGAAAAACGGTTTGCAGATTTAAAAACAGCGCATTAAAATCGACCAGAGAAACATAGAAATGTTAGAGAAAGAAAAAAAAATTTTTTTTTTGTTAGCCAGTGTAATCGATCATTCATTCTGGGAGCTCTTTCAAGTCCTAAAGCCTATCTATCTATACTCGAGTATATATCGCAATTATCGTTATCGCGTTCTGTGTATGATTTTCTGACTTTAGTTTGCTGTTTACTTCCTCCTTACTTACTCATCTTTTTTTCATACATATTGCAGTAATACAGACTTCTGAATGACAGGTATTAAGATGTGCAAGAGCAGATGCTGTGATAACTTGTACAATTACAAACTGTATGACAGAGTATAGAGTAACAGATATAATAAATGAACACATGATTAGAGATATTATGACAAAGTATACAATAACAGATTATAGAATGAGACATATTAGGAGAAGACTACATAATTAGAGATTTTATGACAGAGAACAGAATAAGAGATAGGAAACTCTATGCAGAATGTTACAACAGAAGGTAATATGATCACCTCCCAGTCAGACACGTGGCCCTTTACTAGGATCTGAACCCCTTACACCTTGGTCACAGTTTACAAACTGACTCTTTACCCCTGGTTTTATTCATTCTACCATTTGGAGGAATTTATGAAAGTTGCAATTCTGTTGTTAATACATTTACTGTGCTGAATTCCATGGCCAATAGCAATTGTTCCACAGTCAACAAGATGCCTTTTCTGCAGTTTTGCCAAATCTTTTAAGCACCCTTGTTCTTGAGCACCCCTTCATGCCCAAATGTTTCAGGAGAGCATATGCTGAGGCCACCAGACCTCTCGTGCCTACTTCGACAACTTTTACTTTTGTTGTGAATGTCTCACGTGTCAGTTCTGCGACCAGGTCCCTATATTTGGCAATTTTGAAAGTGTGATGCTAATCATAGTTTCAGTGATATTGTCAGCTCAATCATAATGTGGTGTGATGATCTGCAGTGCAGAATTACATCTGGTAGTTTGTATTTTAGACTTTGTAATTGACCTGGGACACGTTCTTTGTCAAGGTAGGTCTACTGCTATTTTCTCAGCTGTTTGCACCTTCAAGAATAGCTGGTAAGCTAATGTTTATTTCTTTGGTATGTGCTGATGTCCTGCTCTCAGGTAACATGCATTTATTAGGCCCGGTTTTCTGTTTGCATTCAACCTTGCCAAGCCTGTTGTAGCAGCTAGCTCATAGAGTACCATGTTAGTATGGCCAGACAAATTCCCTTGCTCAAGCAAACTTAAAGCTGAGAGTACATGTCCCAGTGTTTGCTTCTCTTGGCATAAGGGGAACTGAGCATTCTCTGACTTTCTCAATTTCACAAGGTTTGCAGCAAATGGTAAAAGATCAAACAGTGATCTGATAATGAAGCTGAGTCTTAGAGGTGCCATAAATTATATATCATTCCATGTCAAGGACCTCTGCTGAGCTCCTCCCAGGCAGTCTACTGGCCTTGTTGAACTGTTTTTTGCATCCTCTTACCAGCCTCTGCATCTCATATTTCATCAACTACCACATCTTTGGATTCCTAGTTTGAAGCTTTGGACCACTAGTGAATGACACCATGGTCAGATCCCAGTCTGTTAATCTGGGTGTATCCAATCATCTCTTTTAGCTTCAGTTTCTTGGGTTTCATTGACTTGCCACTTCCTTTCAGTTTTTAGTGTGGGCTAATGGGCCTAACTACTACGTCTGATGAGCATGCTACATCACCGCTAATCTTGCATGTCCTGTGTTGCATTTCTCCACAACACGTTTAAGAGACACAGCAGTGTACTGCAAGAAAACAAAGCTCACACTCACCTTCAAGTTAAAAAGGCTAGACAGACATGGAAAACTGATCATAAATATTACACAATCATGGCTGTAAATAAAAGGAAATGAAAGATGTAACTTACCAGCACATAACAAGCCACAGCAACTTCCTGTAAATGTCTCTTGTCAGTCACTGAAAGCACAAATGAAAAATGGCAGAGAATAAATAAGAATATATTAATACTGCAGAGCTATAGAGCAACAAACATGATGATGGTGTGACTTTAAGGAACATCTTCACTGCACACGGACAACTCCATCAGTGCTTCGATCTCCTCTCTTAGATCACACAAGCAGGATCTTAGCACAGTGCAAAAGCTATGTAGCACAACATGCGAGGATCTCAATTTATGTATACAGGAATCACACATTCTATAAATAATTTTCACTGAATACTTTAACACTGCAGAGACATAATCTATAATATAATCTAAAACATTATTAGGTCACTCCCACATACACAAATATCGCCTATCAACTCAAAGTCAAGATAATGGGATCAATTTTTAAAAAATATTAAACAAAATAGGTACTTTAAAACATATAACTCTATTATGTTGTGTTGAGCTATTTCATTCAAAAAAATTAAATAACCAGGAAACTAAAGATTACTTCTGGCTCATCTAAAAATTAAAGTGAGTTGTTCCCCTGGAGCAAATGTCATTGACTAGCTTGATAGCGACCAGCAAAGATCACATACTATCTACGAGGGGCGTTCAGAAAGTAATGCACCACATCGAAGATAGAAGCATGAAATTTTGCACACTTCAAATATGGCATGTGCCAATTGTGTGCACCAAATTGCACCGCAACCGGCCAAATAATGCGGCTGCCCTAAACCGTTGAAATGGAGCATGTTAGCAACTTGCATTATAAACAGCGAATTGTGATAGAATTTCTCGTTGCAGAGAAGAAAACTGTTGTGAATATTCAAAAGCGTCTATGTGATGTGTATGGAAGTTTTGCAGTCGACAGGAGTACAGTCAGTCGCTGGGTTCAGAGAATCAAAGAATCAGGAAGTGGAGATATGGAGCTGCTTGATCGGCCGCGCTGTGGACGTCCTGCCACAGCCACCAACGCAGAAATGTTGAAATGCGCTGAGGGCATTATTCTTACTGATAGGTGAATCACTACTCAACAATTGGCCTTACAGCTGTCAGTCAGCATTGGTAGTGCAAATGCAGTTATAAAAACTCTCGGATTTTCTAAGGTTTGCGCAATATGGGTTCCTCGAAGTCTCACAAATGACCACCGATTGCAAAGGAAAGCAATTTCTTCTGAATTGTTGGAGCGTTTCGATGCTGATGGAGAGAACTTTTTGGCTAAGATCGTTACAGATGACGAAACCTGGGCACATCATTTTGAACCTGAGACAAAAAGACAGTCAATGGAGTGGCATCATCCGCAATCACCAGGAAGAAAGAAATTCAAGACAATTCCTTCAGCTGGAAAGGTCAAGATCACTGTCTTTTGGGACACTGAAGGTGTGATTCTTGTCGACGTTATGCCAAGAGGAGAGACAATCAATTCGCAAGCTTACATTAAGACATTGAAAAAACTCAATCAACGTTTTCGCAGAGTTTGGCCGCACAAGAATCCAGCAGACCTGCTTCTCCTTCACGACAATGCGCGCCCTCACACAAGTCTGGCAACACGGAAAGCAATCACCAAATTGGGTTGGACTGTACTACTCCATCCACCCTATAGTCCCGATTTGGCACCCTCTGATTTTCATCTATTTGGTCCACTTAAAGATGCACTCCGTGGGACAAGATTTGAAGATGATGAAGGAGTGATTCATGCAGCGAAGAAATGGCTACATGATCAAGACAAAATGTGGTATGGGCTAGGAATACATGCACTTGTTTTGCGCTGGCATAAAGCCGTACAAGTTGATGGGGATTATGTTGAATAATACCGATGTTTACATGACATATCCATGTATATTGTGTATAAATTTCATGCTTTTTGAATAAACAGCTCCTGAGAAAAACGATGTGGTGCATTACTTTCTGAACGCCCCTCGTAAATTTGCAGCTGTGATCCTCCAGACCAATTGTTGATTAATTATTGTATTTGTAGCAGACAACAGGGGACAGAATAATCATGCTAAAAGAGTGTTACCTACCTTTCTTTGCCAAGTCCAGCAGCTCATTGAATAAAAGTTTTTGGTCATCTATTGAGTGGATACAGTCTCTAAGACCCTGTTATGTGAAAAACATTGATGAGTGGAGATTGTTTCCCATCAACTGATGAGATGATACTATTTCTGACATTATGAATACAGTAGAACTCCATTTATCCGAACCCCAATTATCCGAACATCCAATTATCCGAACACTTTTTCCAGAAAAAAAAAAAAATCAGATGCCAGTCACGTTAGACTAAAATTCTGAATCTTTTGATGCGGCAAACTTCAAATGTGTGCGAACAATTTGTAGAGAATGGGATGGCTAATGGTCGGTCGCTTACGTACAGGAAGTCAGTTAGATCATAAAGTCAGTTAATATCTGGTTTAAAAATACAGTGTACGTGTGCGTTCTAGGTAGAACACTGGCTAAACAGACAGTTCAACTTAAAATAATTGTGTCTGCTACTACAGCAGAATAATTTTGGCGTACAAGTATTTCTCTGTGCGATATGGCATCTTCCAGTAGGCCTAAAGCATATAAAAGGAACCGCAATGTTTTGTCAATTGAAACGAAAACAGAATTTATCAAGAGACTAGGACAAGGTGAAACTGTGTCTTCACTTGCGAGGATTTTCAATGTTGGGAAAGCTACCGTCTCCGACATTAAAAGTAACAAGGATAAAATTATGAGTTTTGCATCGAAATTTGATAGTGAAAATGGGTCGAAGAGACGTAAAACCATGAGAAATGCGAAAGATGTGAAATTGGAAGAGGCTTTGTATATATGGTTTGTGCAAAGAAGAAGCAAAGGGGAACCTATCTCTGGTTCTCTGTTGTGTGAAAAGGCACTTCAGTTCAACAATCAACTTGACGGTCCTCCTGACTTTAAGGCTAGCCAGGAATGGTTAAGAAACTTTAAATCTCGTCATGGCATACGAGAATTGGAGATTCAAGGGGAATCTTTATCTAGCGATGCAACTGCCGCTAAAAATTTTATAGAAACATTCTTGGCTTTTTTGGAAGAAGAAGGTTATTCACTCGAGGATGTGTATAATGCCGATGAGACTGGCTTATACTGGAAATCATTGCCTCAAAAATCACTTGCATCTCAGCGCGAAGCAGCTGCCCCTGGGTTTAAAAAGTGCAAAGAGAGAGTAACAATTTAGGTAGCCGCGAATGCCAGTGGAAGTCATCGTTTACCGGTGCTAATGATCGGCAAAGCCAAAAAACCACGTTGTTTAAAGAATGTGACATGTCTCCCATTGTGTTACAAAGCACAGAAGAGTGCTTGGATGAATAGTGAAATATTTCTTGATTGGTATACAAATCAGTTCATCCCAAATGTGAAGAGGTTGGGAGAACAAGAAAAGAAAACTGGAAAAGTAATTCTTCTACTGGACAATGCACCATCTCATCCAGAGACGGATACATTGAATGCAGTTGATGCAAATTTTAAAGTAATTTTTCTGCCTCCCAATGTAACAGCACTGATTCAACCAATGGATCAGGGTGTTATAGCAAAGCTTAAAAAGATGTACAAGAAGGAAGTCCTGCGTCGTTTATTGTTGGCTGAAGATGAAGAAAGTGTGGTGGCGTTTTCCAAAAAGCTTAATCTCAAAGACTGCTGCTATATGTTAGCTGATGCTTGGACCACCCTGTCACAAGATAATCTCAACAAGGCTTGGAGTAGATTGCTTGGGAAAAAAGGAGGAAATGAAACTACTGCAGTGGACACAAATGATGATTGTATAAATGAAGTTGTGGAACTGTTTCAAGCAATGCCCGGATTTTCGGACTGTGACAAAGATGATGCACACATGTGGCTAGAAGATGATAATGATTCTGGTTTTCAGTTTTTGAATGACGAAGAAATTTTGTCTTTTGTGCAAGAAGAAAACCAAATACATGTAGTGACCGATGATGAAGACACCTCAGAAGTACATGATGTACTTGTAGATTATGAAGAAAAACCAAAACGTCGACCAAGTCCTGAAGAGGCCTTTATAGCACTAGAAACTGCGATGGCTTGGTACGAGCAAGAAGATGACAGCTGTCCTACACAGCTTCTGCTGTTGAAGAGAATTCGGGACTTAGCAGCCAAAAGGAGACTATCCAGTTTGGTGCAAAAGAGGATTCCTCATTATTTTAAATAGTGGGCTACATCTGTGCAAGTACATATATACGTAAGTTGCGCCTGGTTTTGAATCGTTTGTAATGTTATTTTGAAAACATTTCTCTTTCTTAACAAAAATAATTAATACAAGAAGTACATGCACTGCAGTGTAATAAAAGATTTTGGTGATACAGTGATCTAATACAGTGTGGGTATTATTATTACAGTACAAGTAAATATGTTTTATAGTGTATTTTCCTTGTGATGGTTAATTATTTTTAGAAATATGTGTACATGTACTCGATACATTATGTAATCCAATTATCCGAACATTTGATTATCCGAACGATGCTCGGTCCCATGGGGTTCGGATAAATGGAGTTCTACTGTATAACTAAAACTGACAAGTGGATACAGTCTCTAAGACCCTGTAATGTGAAAAACGATGAGTGGAGACTGTTTCTCATCAACAGATGAGATGATACTATTTCTGACATTATGGGTATAACTAAAACTGATGAGTGGATACAGTATGTGACAACCTGGCGTAGGACTGAATTTAATGACTGAAGATGGTTTGACCAATTTCAAATTTTATCAAAAGTCGGATAAGAATTAAGGGCGCCTTCTTGAGTACTACTTCAATTTCGAGACTTTATCTTATAAAGCTCATCTACTAGCCTTTTTTTGAAACAGTTCTTAAATAATGATTTATGTGTTATTTTTAAGTCACATGATTCCTCATAACATGGAAACTACATAGTCTGATTAGTCCTGTTTGTGTTCTCACTAGAATGTTTGTTGTGTGCCAATACCCAATCAAGTTGCATTTTCTACATATCACTAAGTCTGAACAATTAATGTCAACATCTATTATGTATTAAACTAGCAATAACCCGTCAAACTTGAGGGGTTTTTAATTATAGTGTGCTGTTTCCGTTCCCGGATGAGCAGATAGAAGTACATTCTTAGAGTGTTTTTGGTTTCTTTCCATTATACAGTGTAATCAAACTGTTCATGAACACCGTCATTTGAATGTTTTTCTTTGTTGATTGTAACTATTTTCAGGAGAGTATATATAATGGAAACAATACAATTTTTCAACACGGTTGCATTCCTCAGCTGTGACTAATGTACACATGGTGAGAATTATGTTATTTTAGATTCAATTTAAAAGTTATTTGTTGACAGTATTTCGTGTGAAAGTGCGTGGATTGTTCTCAAAGAGTGTTCCCTGATAATAAGTGGTTTTAATAAAAACTTTCAAGTGTTCATGATTTGTACATCGGGTGAGGGCTCATGCACACCAATTTTTACGCACTTTTTCTTTGTCGAGCGCTACTAATTTCGTGAAAGAATAAAAAAAAATTAAAATAAAATAAAACCAAAGTATTTGTTTTATATAGCACCCACGCCGCGCAAGTTGCACACCGTGCGTTGCGCACTTTTTTTTCTCGCGCGAGTTACTATTTTGAGTGAGACCAACCGACGTAACATACAACGGTAATTATGTTAGTTGGGATATTGCCATGGTTTGAATATGATTTGTAAAACCAGGTATTAAGAATGAATGTCACAATTATAAATAATTAGAAAAGCAAAGGTATTATATTATACAAGCATATGTTATTTCTTCTTGTTTGTGTATGTGACTTTAATGCG
Source organism: Oreohelix idahoensis (assembly GCA_024509875.1). Lineage (NCBI taxonomy): Eukaryota > Metazoa > Mollusca > Gastropoda > Stylommatophora > Oreohelicidae > Oreohelix > Oreohelix idahoensis. Next base: position 293,260 of record JAMPIV010001797.1, on the reverse strand, counting down.
ACTTACTTTGAACTTTTCAGTAACACAGCTTACTCAAACTTTTCAGTAACACAACTTACTTGAAATTTTCAGTAATACAAATTAGATGACATTTTCAGTAACACAAACGTACTTTAGCCTTAGACTTCATGAGAGTGAACAAAGCCTTAGCTCTGTCAGCCAGAACTTGACCAGTCATGCCAGATTTCAGCGTCAATGAAACAAGTGGCTTCAACAGATCCTTTAAAAAATGGACAAAACAAAAACAAATGAAACCAGCACTTTAATGTTGCACATAGCGGCCTAATACAGTTTTATTTCATACGACTACAGTTTACTTCACCTTAATACAGTTGACTTCAATTCACTCTGGTTTACTTCAATTCACCATGGTTAACTTCATCTTATAACAGTTAACTTCACCTCACTATAGTTAACTTCACCTCACTACAGTTAACATCACCTCACAACAGTTAACTTCACCTTAATATAGCTTTACTTCACTTTACTAGTTTACTCAACCTTAATTCAGCTCACTCCAGTCATTCATCAACTTCCTGCGGAACACAGACATGTCAACAAACTCCTGTCAAGAACTTCCTGTCATGTGACATCTGTTCAAGGTCCTTCCACATCTTCCCTAGCCTCTTTATAACTGACACTAATTTCCTACTTCCCGTTTTTTTGCTTTCCTGCTATTTCTCTAACCCTGGGAATACCAGAACTGCCTTGTAATGCTATCAACTGGTTTCCTCACTGTGTATTTATCCAATGCCAAAACCTCGTCCAAGCCTCCTGTTCCACTGGTATTTGTCTGGTTCTTTCCATCAGCTGCCCACTGGTAATATTGTTCCAGTATTGTCAAAACCTGTTCTGTTTTATGCAGCAACTTTTTGGTTTGCCTTATTGTAAATGTGCACCATTAGTTAGTTAGTAGCCTCCTTCAGAATAATTGACTACGGGGAAACTAGAGTCCTTGAGGTGTGATAGTCCCCAGCTTCTTTGTTGTACTTGTTGGTGCTCCTTTCAGCATAATCTTTCCTGTCTGTTGTAAGAGTTTCTTTTTTGCCAATCTGAGGTGGTGCCATAGGGAGCATCTCCACTTGGTACGTGTGACAACTTGCCCAATCTTCTCTTCATTTTTTTTATTATTTACGGACATCGTTTTTTTTCTCATCCTCAATGCATGATCGCAAAGTCCCGGGAATTGTCACTGGCGGAAATTCTCCTAGCATTCAGTATTTTCTCCTCGCTATTTTTAGATACGACGTCATTGTTGACCAATGACCTCGGTAGCTAGGAACCTGTTTTAATTTAAGACTGCTTAAGCTGATAAAACCAGTTTATGCCACTTTAGGAAGACCCCACGTGACTTTTAACGCTATTGATTGGAGCGTTTATTTGACGCTAATGTCACATGATGCACGCTATGGATCACGTGTCCAAGCGGAAATGTCCCGCTAAAAGTGCGCCAAACACGGGCAATCTTCACTTGCCCGGAACCCTTGAGACAGCTAGGTCTAACCCAATTATCGGCGAATTCTCGCATTAAAAGCACTGAAGCCACGTGTCTAATTGCGGGTTAGCGTCCATCTTTGAGTAGGTAAGTGAAATCTCGCTAGAATATAATGTGATGAAATGTGTAGTACATTGCAAAATCGACGCAAGATTGGTATGTTTACTTTATTCATATTTTTGTTTTACGATCACATCCAGCCACATGTGATCGGGTATATTTTATGATCCCACGGGATATGTACATGTTCATAATAATGTATAACGGGAATATATATATATATAGCTATTAATTTCCATATTATTTGATTATTTTCGACCCGACGTTTAGACTAACGGAAATTAATAGTAACGATAATGTTGACCGACCGTGACATATATTCATTATAAATTATATGACGAGGCGACCAGACATGAAGTGTGTGATAATGTTGTCAGACAATTCTAAAAACACGGATGTCCAATTATTTGTTAAATTCATCATAATGACATGACGATTAGGCTAGAGGCACAGAACTAGAATACTGTTGCCGACATTTCTATGATAAATTTGGTGGGTTTAACTGACATTTATAATAATTCATCGGGTTAAGCTGACGATAAATCAGTCTAAAGAATTATAATACTGCCACTGGGGCAGAGAATATAATAAAGGACAGACAGGAGAAACTTGAATTCAAGATTAGACTCTAGACATATGATGTTAGAGACTAAAATCTGAGGTGACGGGCAGAGGGACGGCTTAGGGAAAGACTGCTTTCTAAAGCTAGAAAATTAATGAAGCCGTCGTATTTGTCTTCAGTCTATGGTGGAGCCTTGCACGACAGTCCAATCTCAGCGCAGAATACGGAGTCGAGCACAGAGAAGGCAAATCCGAACCATTCAAGACCTACCGGGGCAACGTCAGGAGACCGGAGAACTAACCACACTTCACTATCAGCCAGGGGCTGAAAAGCTAAGTCCACGAAAAAGGAACCTCACTACATCAATGCCTAGTTTAGTCATCCATGATGAAAAAACACTTGAATTGTGAGACACATAATACATACAGCAGACACTAATTCCATCGACAATACTATCATTCACCATCTATTCACTTTATTGCAATAAACCAATTGGGTGTATATACTGTACCCCCCGCTTTGTTCCTTCCATTAGATGTTGAATATTGTCTATGTTTATCTTCCTTTATAAGGGAGGGGGGGCTCGTAAAATATAATATAATTTAAAGAATAATAATAATAGATAACTGAGAAGGGGACGACGGTAGCGAGAGACCAAATATCTCCTTACAATCTTTTCCAGACCTGTCGAGTTAGGAGAATTTACCCTCTTCGTCACCCTTCGGAAGTGGGAAAACCCAGCAGGGATTCCTTGAGCCAAATCTTCCACATCAGATCTATTATTTCCTCTAAATAATTCTCTTATCCTTTAAACGCTACGTGACACTGGTGTCTCGGTCCGGGATTTGAACTTATGTATTTTATCATACCTCTGGGATAGTATCATCCATTCAGTCATTACAGTATACCATTTTAACACATGTATTTTCACACAGTGAGCTCTAGAAAGACAGAAAACATTTTTTCTAGAAATTCAGGCATTGATTGGTGAATCCCTTTATATATGTTGTGTTTAATTAAGTTAGTTCTTGATTTTGTATTTCATTGAATTACAGACCTTAAGTCTCCATAACTGTAGTAATTTCATTCTACAGCAGTCGGATAAATAATTAGTATTTACTTGTTGCTAGAAATACTATTGGAAGGTAGCACTAGCTTACTCAGTGTGGACTTTAACTGCAAAAGATGGCTGAAATAGTTAAGCTTAAGGCAGCACTAGGGGAGGCCGGTCGAGATCTAGGTTATAGTGGGGTGGACCTTGCAAATTATGTCAGTGTCGAGACTGATAAGTATTACGCTCGAGAAACAGCGAAAGCTGAAAGAGAAGAGCGAATAAAGTTAGCAGAAATAGATGAGAGGATAAAAGCTGTAGACGCTAGAGAAAGAAGCGAGAGAGATGAACGCGAGCATGCATTGAAGATGAAGCAGTTAGAGATGCAGGGACAAGCTCAAAGAGTTGAACCAGTAGCCGGTGCGACCGCATCTACCTCCTCAGGCAACCTATCGCCACGGTCAGATGATATGCCTTCCTTGCACGCAGGGGGCACCGGACCTTTGCCATCCTCACTCATGTCAACTTTGGGACCTTTGACGTTTCCATTTGAAGCTTTCTCGGAACAAGCCGACTCGATCGATAGGTATCTCGACAAATTTGAGAAGTTTGCCACCACGTTTGGTTTGGAGAAGAGCAAATGGAACCTGAAACTGTCGCAAGGGCTTAGAGGAACTGCTTATGACGTGTATAGCAAGCTTCCTCCAGGTTTACAGGATGACTACGACTCTTTGAAAAAGGCACTATTGGTTCGTTATGAGCTACATGCTGACGCCTATAGGAAGAGGTTCCGTAACTCTAGGAGGGAAGTCGGAGAGAACTTTGCTCAGTTTGCTGCGAGACTGGATTCCTACGTGGAGAAGTGGGGTGCCCTAGGGAATTTTACTCATGATTGGGAAGGCCTGAAGGAAATGGTCATGATCGAACAACTGAAGGACACCATGACTTCCGACATGAGAAGATTCCTGACAGAGAATGGGGCCAGCACTTTAGAATCCATAGTCCAGTTAGCGGAACGATATCAGGCAGCACTATCAGAGAATCCACCACCCAGACGGAAACAACCAGATTACGTACCTAGACAGACAGCTCAGTCACACATGGACCCCCAAGTGAAACCACCGTATACTAACTTCAAAAAGCATGACAAGCCAGACTACAAGACTACTCAGAGATCTAATTTCCAGCAGCAGAGGCAAGGGGAAAAATGGTGTAAGCACTGTAGAACCATCACCCACAATACGCAGGAGTGCAACCGGAAAAACCCACCTCATCATGCTGCCTGCTTACGTAAAAGTGCCGCAAGGGGAAATGGACCGGAAGAACCTCTGGACAAACCCCGACATCCCCCGGTCGTTGAGACAGTCCTCGTAAATGACCAAGAGGTGACCTGCCTTTATGATACAGGCCTTGCATTCGACGCAGTTGTCTGTGCATCCCTAGTCAAGCCTGACCAGATGACAGAAGACACTATAGAAATACAAGGACCTACTAAAAGTGCAGCACCTATGCGTTTGGCCATAGCCAAGATTAAGGTCAAATCAAAATATGTGACTGGGGAAATCCGTGCAGCGATCTTGGACGACCCTATTTATCCCTTGATCTTAGGGTGTAGGTATGTGTTCTTGGGAGAACCCATTCACCCTCTGGTTGTGGCGGCTGTCACCACTAGAGGACAGGCCAAACGGAATACGGAGTTGGAATCCCCACCCAACATCCTTCCTGAGGAATTAAAAAAGGCACAAACGGAGGATCAATCTCTAGCACCCTGCTACAAAAAACTACCGAGAGCGCACACTCCTCTCCAAAAGGGAGACTTCTACAAGAAAAATGGGCTGTTGCATCGGAAAGCAGGAAATGGAGGACAGGAACATGGGCAACTTGTGGTTCCATCAGCATACCGAGCCCAGGTCCTAGAAATGGGCCATGCCCTTCCGTTTAGTGGCCACATGGGCATAAGTGCCACGATTCAGCGTATTTCATGTCATTATTATTGGCCAGGTATCAACGCCGATATCCAGAGATATGTGAAATCATGCCCGCAGTGCCAGAGGACAGCGCCGAAACACTGGACGGCCCCAGCCACTCTGGGAGAAATGCCAATCTTGGGCACACCCTTCGAACGAGTAGCGGTGGATATTGTGGGTCCACTTACTCGTAGCAAAAAGAGAAACAGTTATATACTCACGTTAGTGGATTGTTGCTCCATGTGGGCAGAGGCAATTGCTATGCCCGCCTGTGATTCTAAGCATGTTGCTGAGGCTCTGCTCACCATATTTACTCGGCTAGGGTTTCCGTCACAGATCCTGACAGATAATGGTTCCCAATTCCGAGGAAAACTCACCGAGGAAGTGTTTAGGATATTTCAGGCCCGACATATCCACACCTCTCCCTACCACCCCCAGGCAAATGGCCAGGTGGAGCGGTTTAACGGGACCCTTATTTCCATCCTTCGGAAACTTGCGCAGGAAAAACCAGAGAGCTGGGATCAATACTTACCCGCAGCACTATTTGCTTACCGCGAAGTACCCCACAATTCTACTGGGATGCCTCCTGCCACATTGCTGTTTGGTAGACCTATAAAAGGACCTTTAGAGGCACTGTTACGTACTTGGACAGATGATAAAGCTGATGAGACGGTCACCTCTGCATCCCAATACGTGAAGGAGTTGACCCAACGCCTTAAAACAGGATGGGAACTGGCAAAGGAAAATGTACGCCGTGCCCGTCGTAAACATGCGCGTTACTACAACCGCACTGCGAAGGATAGGGAGCTAGAAGTAGGAGAACAGGTATTATTACTCCTGCCCAGTAGCAATAATAAATTGCAAATCGGGTGGAGAGGTCCATATAAAATTGTTGAGAAAATGTCGCGCACCAATTACAAGATTGCCATAAAGGGGAAGCAGAAAATTTACCACATAAACCTGCTGAAGCGATATTATGAAAGACCAGGTGCAGAACCAGCACATTTCCTGACACTGGCTATTGCGACGGAAACTGAGGCAGAACCCCTGACCTCCTGTGAATACCCTCTTCGTCAGTGCGAAACTCATCAAGATGTTCAGATTAGTTCAACTTTAACGGAGGATCAGCAGGCACGGGTTCAACAGTTGTTGAGAAAACACCCTAGTACACTCACGGATAAACCTGGCATGACCAACCTGATAGAATTTGATATGAAGCTAACAGACCTCGCCCCGGTACGAGTTAAGAACTATCCTGTTCCTTATGCTAAAGCAAAGGCATTGAGTGAGGAAATCGAGTACCTGCTTAAGGAAAATATTATCTCAAAATCAGAGTCGCCTTATAGTGCGAGTGTAGTGTTGCTTAGAAAATCCACAGGAGAACATCGCCTCTGCATAGACTACCGAAGGCTCAACGCTGTAACGGAATTTCAAGCGGAGCCCTTACCGGATCAGAATCAGCTTTTCACCAAGCTGAGTAGAGCACGATACTTTTCGAAGATAGACCTTAGCAAAGGGTACTACCAGATCCCGGTAAAAGAGGAAATTCGACATATGTTAGCATTTAGTACTTCTGAAGGCCATTACGAGTTTAATGTATTGCCATTTGGGCTAAGCAACGCCCCAAGCGTCTTTACTCGTATGATGAGGAAGCTACTGGAACCCCTGAACCACCCTGGGATAAGTAATTTCATGGACGACATACTTATTGCCACGAACACCTTTGAGGAGCACCTGGACGCAGTTTCCCTACTCTTCGAAAGACTTAGAGAAACAGGACTCACCGCTCGCCCTACAAAATGTCAAATTGCCTGCGAGCAACTAGAATTCCTGGGACACACTATCTCGCATGGATGCATGTTCCCAGATGCGCGTAATATTGAGAAGTTACAGCGGGCCCCACGACCCCAGACTAAAAAGGATGTAAGGTCATTTGTGTCTCTATGTGGCTTCTACCAGAGATATATTAAAGATTTTAATACCCTGAGTGCGCCATTGACCGCATTAACCAAGAATGGGAACCCGGACAAAGTAACCTGGACAGCGGAGTGCGAAAATGCCTACACGCTGCTGAAGGAGAAACTCACAGCTAGGCCAATTCTGCGACTGCCTGACTTAACTCTGAACTTTACGCTGCGAACAGATGCTAGCAATATAGGGATAGGAGCCACTCTCCTGCAGCCTAGTGATAGACCTTCTGCAACTCTATTCCCCATCGCATATGCTAGTAGGAAATTGAACCCTGCTGAACAGAACTACTCTACCATCGAACGAGAATGTCTGTCGCTAATATGGGCTGTGCAGAAGTTTCAACCATATTTATACGGGAAAAAGTTCACGGTGCAGTGTGATCACCAACCGTTGATATTTCTTGCAGCGTCGAAGAACCTTAATGCCCGGCTTATGAGATGGTCACTACTGTTGCAGCCATATTCATTTCACATAGAATACATACCTGGGAAGAACAACGTAGGGGCAGATTTTTTGAGCAGACATCCGGACGCAACCGAGGAGATATGAGAAACTGGAAAAGAAGAGGAAGACAGGACAAGAGGAGTTGGACGGAACGTCAAACTTGAGGAGGGGCTTGTGTGACAACTTGCCCAATCTTCTCTTCATTTTTTTTTATTATTTACGGACATCGTTTTTTTTCTCATCCTCAATGCATGATCGCAAAGTCCCGGGAATTGTCACTGGCGGAAATTCTCCTAGCATTCAGTATTTTCTCCTCGCTATTTTTAGATACGACGTCATTGTTGACCAATGACCTCGGTAGCTAGGAACCTGTTTTAATTTAAGACTGCTTAAGCTGATAAAACCAGTTTATGCCACTTTAGGAAGACCCCACGTGACTTTTAACGCTATTGATTGGAGCGTTTATTTGACGCTAATGTCACATGATGCACGCTATGGATCACGTGTCCAAGCGGAAATGTCCCGCTAAAAGTGCGCCAAACACGGGCAATCTTCACTTGCCCGGAACCCTTGAGACAGCTAGGTCTAACCCAATTATCGGCGAATTCTCGCATTAAAAGCACTGAAGCCACGTGTCTAATTGCGGGTTAGCGTCCATCTTTGAGTAGGTAAGTGAAATCTCGCTAGAATATAATGTGATGAAATGTGTAGTACATTGCAAAATCGACGCAAGATTGGTATGTTTACTTTATTCATATTTTTGTTTTACGATCACATCCAGCCACATGTGATCGGGTATATTTTATGATCCCACGGGATATGTACATGTTCATAATAATGTATAACGGGAATATATATATATATAGCTATTAATTTCCATATTATTTGATTATTTTCGACCCGACGTTTAGACTAACGGAAATTAATAGTAACGATAATGTTGACCGACCGTGACATATATTCATTATAAATTATATGACGAGGCGACCAGACATGAAGTGTGTGATAATGTTGTCAGACAATTCTAAAAACACGGATGTCCAATTATTTGTTAAATTCATCATAATGACATGACGATTAGGCTAGAGGCACAGAACTAGAATACTGTTGCCGACATTTCTATGATAAATTTGGTGGGTTTAACTGACATTTATAATAATTCATCGGGTTAAGCTGACGATAAATCAGTCTAAAGAATTATAATACTGCCACTGGGGCAGAGACATATAATAAAGGACAGACAGGAGAAACTTGAATTCAAGATTAGACTCTAGACATATGATGTTAGAGACTAAAATCTGAGGTGACGGGCAGAGGGACGGCTTAGGGAAAGACTGCTTTCTAAAGCTAGAAAATTAATGAAGCCGTCGTATTTGTCTTCAGTCTATGGTGGAGCCTTGCACGACAGTCCAATCTCAGCGCAGAATACGGAGTCGAGCACAGAGAAGGCAAATCCGAACCATTCAAGACCTACCGGGGCAACGTCAGGAGACCGGAGAACTAACCACACTTCACTATCAGCCAGGGGCTGAAAAGCTAAGTCCACGAAAAAGGAACCTCACTACATCAATGCCTAGTTTAGTCATCCATGATGAAAAACACTTGAATTGTGAGACACATAATACATACAGCAGACACTAATTCCATCGACAATACTATCATTCACCATCTATTCACTTTATTGCAATAAACCAATTGGGTGTATATACTGTACCCCACGCTTTGTTCCTTCCATTAGATGTTGAATATTGTCTATGTTTATCTTCCTTTATAAGGGAGGGGGGGCTCGTAAAATATAATATAATTTAAAGAATAATAATAATAGATAACTGAGAAGGGGACGACGGTAGCGAGAGACCAAATATCTCCTTACAATCTTTTCCAGACCTGTCGAGTTAGGAGAATTTACCCTCTTCGTCACCCTTCGGAAGTGGGAAAACCCAGCAGGGATTCCTTGAGCCAAATCTTCCACATCAGATCTATTATTTCCTCTAAATAATTCTCTTATCCTTTAAACGCTACGTGACAGTACGATCAGCGGCTTCATCCTCCCAGGTTACTGGATTTAAGTCCAGTGCCTCCATGTCTTGCACATATCTCTGAACCTCAGCTGTGGTCACTCAGATGTTCTTTTGTCATCTGCCAGTTGTCCATAGAAAATATACTTGAGAATGCGACCATCTTCGGCTCTTATGTAACAGGCTTGTTCTTCACTGTCTGAACCCCTGCCCAAGAGCCAAAAGGGATTTCATCTCAAGCATGAATAGCTAATATGTTCAGTGACTCCAGCTGTCCACGTTTAGATTGCAAATAACTTATAGTTGTAAACTTACAAAAACGAAGTCTCCACATCTGTCTCCTTTTATCAAAATCTCCACAAAATCCAAAACTCTGTAGAGAGATTAAAAAATGATGGTCAGTTTGTGTTCATGTCTTGCATCACACAAGCAAACATAATGAAACACAACACACCACAAACTAAGTTTTGGTTCTACTGTATTTTCTGTGCGGGATAAAATAAGGCAATAGTCAAGAAATTATGTCTGGACTCTTCTTCTTTTTCTGAGTTCATCCTAAAAAGGACGTTTGTTACGCTGTGTCGCCATTTACAGCAAAGCTGTGATATCTGCGCCTTTCAGCCCGACACATCCGTTTTCGGCATGGCATTTTTGGGACTGGGTTAGCCTTCCCTCTTTGATCCCTACTCTCTCAGCCAGACTGCAGTGACGCAGCCTGTTTCCAGGACCACCACTTAGAGGTGGAGTAGGGTCTTGGTCAGCTCTGGTTCGCTGACCCTGACTCAAGCAGTCAAGCTATGGGTCGCTTACTGCATTCCACACTTTTGATGCATCTTCGGTCCCATGTCTGGACTCAACATACTGAAAATAATGAATATGATACGTTCTAACTAAGCATCAACTTCCAAGTAATATTGTTGAGTGCATGAAGGCACACAAGACATCATTGCTGATTTGCTTATGAGACTATTTCGTGTCTTCTAATTTAAAAAATGGCTGGATAAAAAAAACCCATTCCAAGAGACTTAAAACAAACTGCCGCCTAAAGAAAAAGATCAGCTTCTTGAGTTATCTTGTGATTCCCCTGTGAAGATTTTATTTTCTTCAACAGCTTTGGTAGACTTTTGGTTGCATGCTGCAGTCCTTGTATCCTGATGTTTCTAGAAGGGCAATGAAATGTGGCCGGGGGAGTGGACGGGAACTGCACCAAATCAAGTTAGATGTGACCGGGCTTGGTCACGGTGACAAATCAAGTCTAGTGTGACAGGGTGAGAATGGGGTGGAATCTTTTATCAATGTTCATCTGTTGTTTTACTGGCGACTGCCAGAGATGGTGATTACAGAATAGGAACATAACCCAGGTGGTTCTTTTGGAGTCTCGTAACTGTGTTTATGTTTTAGGCTGCATGATCGTCGAAAATATGGTAACATTCTTTTCTCAATTACCTGATGTAAACAAACGACACTTCCTACTGACGTTCAGGAAATAAGTTCAAGCTGGACTAAATATGAAGGAATACCTTTATTAAGTGTCTGCACACTCTGACAACTTCGTAATAGTTCATAAATACATGTGCTTCTGCAGTATACAAACCAGTCATCCCAAGAAATAACACACAGCCATCGAACTTACAAGATGGTCCAAAACCCCAAAATCACTGCCTCGCTCGTCTCGTGCCTAAAACCAACTCACTTAACCCCCTTCTTTCAAACCATCACTTCCGTCCTAACTACTGGGCAATTCTACCCCAAGTTCGATGACGTCATTCCTGAACACTTTAATTAAATCACTCATAGTATATGTGACTAGTGTTATTACACTAACTAGACACGTTCAAATACTTAGTGTTTAATCTTGCTAAGTATTCTTACCCTAACTATAATTAAGTGGCAGCACCTTAGTGTTAATCCGACGTAACAGTCCGTACTGTCACATACGCCCGGGGCCACTAAAGTGTATCCCGTAGGAGACACTTTATTCCCTAGAAAAAATTTACTAACTCTAAAAAAAAATTTATTGGGATTCATGTAACCCACCATAAATCATGTCAGAAGGACTACAATAAACAATAGATGGGAATAATGGATGAAATAACACCATTAACAGTTCACACACAAAAAAAATCGTTCATGAAGGGGTAGGGACTGATGGACATAACCTAAACGAGGGACACATGGAAAAAAAAAACAAAAAAAACTATGGAGGTTATGGTAACTACAAATAGTACTAATGAGTGGCAAAAAAAAATATGGGCAAAATAGAACATTAACTAACATTCATTAACGAACTAACAAAACGCTTTATGGGTTTATAGTCATCAATATCTCTCACACTTGTGCGAATCATAAAACATAAAATAACATGACAAGCGAGTTAACGTCGCAAGGAAAAAAAACTGGCAAAAAAATACAGCGGTTGCACATAAAATATGGCGGATGCCCAAAATGGCTGTCACCCTACACTTCACTGAAGTGGGTGATGAAAAAAAAAAATATGAATGGAGGAAATGGAAATAGAACCACAAAACTTGGTGGCAAAGTATGGGCAAAATGGGTAAATCTCATAATAAAAAATATGACTACGCCGGTATAACAATTACCGGAAACAATGAATGGAATGGAAACATGGTAATCAACTGACAATGGTATAGAATATATAAATGGGCAAATAGTTAAATCACATGTATGAGTGTCGGTGTAACAATAAATGAAAATTCAAACAATCATAATGCAATATGGTGTCATCATCATAATAAATCGTGAATGATGCCAACATTAGTGGCGGGTGAAGATGTACATTAGTTAATCACTTTTATTTGGTACAACAGAACAATGTAAACACCAAAAAAAAAATCGGGGCAAAATCTTACGTCAGAAACATGGCAAAAAGAAAAACACAAAGAAAGAACACACAAAAAAATCATAGGGGCATACAAGATGGTCAAATATTACATTAGTCAAAATAATGTGACATAATGACGCTAACGCGTGTGAAAGGGAACTACATCAACTACAATATATCAGGACTGCAGAGATCGTCTGAGTTGGTGGATCTCCATCAGCAGTGGTCGAAAGGATGTTGTGAGGGAAATGTTCATGTACTGGCAGATTCGGCAATGTCTTTCTTGCGGACGAAAATGTAACAGCTCTCCATAAATAACGGCTGTTGGACTTTCCTATCTGAACTGGAAATTTGCGTAAAGTGTGTAACCCAGATGTTCAAGGATGCGTAACGATTGGACTTCAAGGTAGCATCAGGATCAAGCAATTCAGCAGGAGGGGTATTGTGTAGGAGACCTGCATCGGAAGACACGAGAAGCAGGGTCGACTTCATGCTAAAAATAATAGCAGGGCAGGAAATGTCAACCTGACCGGAGACGGCATCTGGAGGTAAGTGCAGTTCAATTTGTAAACATCTTTGCAAAAATGTTCATTGCTTCCAATCTTTCAATGGCTTACAATAACAGGCGAGGATCGTACTGTGTAGGTTGGGATGAAGGAACAATGGCATGACGGGAAGGACGGAGTGGAGGCTGTGGAACGGCAGAAGGATAACGGAGGGGAATACATAATCTACGGGACGGAGGTGTGACAGGGGGAGGGAGAGGCGGAGGAGAGGGACTACGGTAAGGAGAATGAACAGAACCACGGGAGCGACGAAAACGGGTTCGCACATGGGCGGCCCGCTGGTGAAGGGGCTTAGGAAAGGGAACAGAATCGTAAATGAATTTTCGATGACGACGTCTAAAGAGAAAACGAGCTGAGGGAAGAGGAACATCAGGTCCAATATCAAAAGAAGAATAATCGGGGGAAGAGTCTCATCTCATCTCATCTCATAATCGGAACCTCTTCTACCCCAGTAAAATGAAGTGTAGAGGTGACCCAAAGAGCACAAGGCTCCTGGGCAAAACATGTAATCAAAATGTTTGACAAACAGGTGATTAGCCCATTGTGTGGGGGAAGAGTCAAGATCACTAATCTCATTTTTCGGCCAATAAATTCTACGGCCTTCGTCGTCCGTTATATGCTCGAGCTCATCCGACCTGTATCCAATTTCATCAGGGCCCATAACTCTATCCTCCCCACTTGACGAATCGAATTCTGATTCTATGTCAAGCTGGTACTTTTCTTGTACTGTATCAAGGTCGGAGGGAGGCGGAGGAAAATAACCATAAGGAGAAAGAGAAGGTTCAACATCTGAAGAGTCAGTCTCATGTTCTGTATCAAGGTCGGAGGGAGGCGGAGGAAAATAACCATAAGGAGAAAGAGAAGATTCAACATCTGAAGAGTCAGACTCATGTTCTGTATCAAGGTCGGAGGGAGGCGGAGGAAAATAACCAGGGGGAGGAAAAGCGGGGTCAGAAGAGAGATGAACAGAGGGAGGAAAAGCGGGGTCTGAAGGGAGGTGAACAGAGGGAGGAAAAGTGGGGTCTGAAGAGAGGTGAACAGAGGGAGGAAAAGCGGGGTCAGAAGAGAGGTGAACAGGGGGAGGAAAAGTGGAATCAGAAGAGAGGTGAACAGGGGGAGGAAGGGAGGTATGGACAGGAGTTGCAGCAGTAATAGGAGGTACAATAATATCATGCTGAGGCGAAGCATGAGAGGGGCCTGGAGTAACGGAGGGTAACTCAGCCAATCGAGCGTCACGGGAGTGGATACGTGAGTACAGCTCAGGAAGAGGGATATGAACCTCAGCGGTGGAACAGGAATGATAACGTCTGTTAAAGGTTTTTCTCCACTGTGTTACTGGCTTTATATATGCTCTTAGTCCATTTTCTGTCGTTATCATACATCTTTCTTTGTCACTCGTAACATTATTTATTTCACATATCTTTCCTTGTTTGATTACATTGATAACGTTTCTCACTGTAATTCGACAGTGTCTTTTATTGAGACTGTTCCAGTGTGCCCTTCCAGCAGCTGTTTGTTGCTGTGACAATTGTTGTTGAAGCAGATGGTTTTTCTTTTGCAACAAAAATACTTGATGCTCTAGCTGTTGAATGGGTGAATCCATCATAAAAAAACAGTTACGAGCTGGTCACGGGCACCAAATCAAGTTATGTGGCCGGGGGAGTGGACGGGAACTGCACCAAATCAAGTTAGATGTGACCGGGCTTGGTCACGGTGACAAATCAAGTCTAGTGTGACAGGGTGAGAATGGGGTGGAATCTTTTATCAATGTTCATCTGTTGTTTTACTGGCGACTGCCAGAGATGGTGATTACAGAATAGGAACATAACCCAGGTGGTTCTTTTGGAGTCTCGTAACTGTGTTTATGTTTTAGGCTGCATGATCGTCGAAAATATGGTAACATTCTTTTCTCAATTACCTGATGTAAACAAACGACACTTCCTACTGACGTTCAGGAAATAAGTTCAAGCTGGACTAAATATGAAGGAATACCTTTATTAAGTGTCTGCACACTCTGACAACTTCGTAATAGTTCATAAATATATGTGCTTCTGCAGTATACAAACCAGTCATCCCAAGAAATAACACACAGCCATCGAACTTACAAGATGGTCCAAAACCCCAAAATCACTGCCTCGCTCGTCTCGTGCCTAAAACCAACTCACTTAACCCCCTTCTTTCAAACCATCACTTCCGTCCTAACTACTGGGCAATTCTACCCCAAGTTCGATGACGTCATTCCTGAACACTTTAATTAAATCACTCATAGTATATGTGACTAGTGTTATTACACTAACTAGACACGTTCAAATACTTAGTGTTTAATCTTGCTAAGTATTCTTATCCTAACTATAATTAAGTGGCAGCACCTTAGTGTTAATCCGACGTAACAGTCCGTACTGTCACAGAAATTTGTTATGACTTTTGCTGCTATATACCTTTGTGAATCTACATTTTTGGCTCTCATCCATGTGAACAATAAATAAATAAACAGACTAAACATGGAGCCAGACCGTTGACTTAAAATTTCATCTTTGAAGACAGACATTTAGAAGCTTGTGGCTGGGAAAGAACATCAACTATCACATTGTACTACTAACTTTTCCAGTTTTCTACTAAGATCTTTAAATAGGTCCCAATAAACAACTTCTTTATAAGTCACAATTTTAGATGGTGTGAATTTTAATAAATGTATACTTTTGTTTTTGTTTTTCTGTGTTATAAATGTTAAGATCTTTTATGTATATGCTCAATACACCTGAGGTAAAACTAATTCTCCTTAGATGGGGGCCGCATATGTCTAGTATGAGTATTAAGGGGGCCGCAACTTACAAAAGGTTGAGAACTGCTGTAATATCACATACTCAACACTCAATCATATATCACATCACTCAGTTATATATCACATCACTTCTTCCATTTTCATTTATGATGCAGGCTGGCATGTTGCAATGTAGAGGTGAACTAATTTATGCAAGACACTTGACTAAAATGTACTATTATCTACCAAGACAACTAAAATCTTCTATTATTTACCAAGACACTTAACTACAATGTTCTATTATCTGTCAAGAAACTGGACTACAATGTTCTATTATCTACCAAGACACTTGACTAAAATGTTCTATTATCTACCAAGACACTTGACTACTCTCTTAACAAGATCAGCCATAGAACATTTGAACCAGCTGTCCATCAACAACAAAGTTTCACAGCAGTGGATTCCTGCACACTGTGGTATTGCAGGAAATGAGGCAGCCGACAGACTGGCAAAAGCAGGCACCCAGAAGGAACAATTTCACCACAGAGTCTCTCTGAAGGAAGCACAGACCCTCATCAAAAGAAAGTACAAAAATGCATGGAGCCAGAGATTAGGCAGCAATTACCCACAGGATCCCATCCTAAAGCTAGACAGAACACAGCAAACCATTATTTTTAGGCTCCGCACAGGACACTGCAGACTTCAAGCCCACCTCCACAAAATAAAAGCTGCCCCAACTGACCAGTGCTCATGTCAAAATGGCCCCCAGATTCCAGAACACATTCAGCAAACGTGCCCTCTCTTTGGTGACTTGAGAGCTCAAACCTGGCCCAAAGAGGCAAAAATGGAAGAGAAACTGTGAGGCACCCATGAGGACCTCCTGCTGACGACTGGATTCATGGAGGCAACTCATCTCCTTGTTTAGATTGTTGACTATAGGAAACTGATCGCAGAAAAAGACTTGACTATAATGTTCTACTATCTACCAACACACTTGACTATAATGTTCTATTATCTACCAAGACACTTGACTATAATGTTTTATTATCTACCAAGACACTTGACTATAATGTTCTATTATCTACTATGATACTTGATTATAATGTTCTATTATTAACCAAGACACTTGACAATGTTCTATTATCTACCAACACACTTGACTATAATGTTCTATTATTTACTACAATACTTGATTATAATGTTCTATTATCTACCAACACACTTGACTATGTTCTATTATCTACCAACACACTTGACTATGTTCTATTATCTACCAACACACTTGACTATAATGTTCTATTATCTACTAAGACACTTGACTATAATGATCTATTATCTACTATGATACTTGATTATAATGTTCTATTATCTACTATGATACTTGACTATAATGTTCTATTATCTACTATGATACTTGATTATAATGTTATGTTATCTACCAAGACACTTGACTACAATGTCCTATTATCTACCAAGACACTTGACTACAATGTTCTATTATCTGCTACGATACTTGATTATAATGTTCTATTATCTACCAAGAGACTTGACTACAATGTTCTTTTATCTACCAAGACATTGATGACCACAGTATTCTATTATCTACCAAGATACAGTTGACCGTAATGTTCTATTAGCTACCAAGACATAGATGGCTGTAATGTTCTATTATCTACCAAGAAATTTATGGCTGTAATGTTCTCTTATCTACCAAGACAGTGATGATTGTAATGTTCTATTATTTACCAAGACAGTGATGACTGTAATGTTCTATTATCTACCAAGAAACTGATAACTGTAATAGTGTTTTATTATCTACCATGGCACTGATGACTAACACTCTATTATCTACCAAGACAGTGATGATTGTAATGTTCTATTATCTACCAAGACAGTGATGACTGTAATGTTCTATTATCTACCAAGACAGTGATAACTGTAATGTTCTATTATCTACCAAGACATTGATAACTGTAATAATGTTCTATTTCTACCAAGGCACTGATGACTAATGCTCTATTAACTACCAAGGCACAGGTGACTGTAATGTTCTATTATCTACCAAGAAACTGATAACTGTAATAATGTTCTATTTCTACCAAGGCACTGATGACTAATGCTCTATTAACTACCAAGGCACAGGTGACTGTAATGTTCTATTATCTACCAAGACACATCTAATAAGACACTGATGACTGTCAAGTTCCATAACCTACCATGACTTAGAAGACTTTTATCTACCAAATCTATACCAAAACATAGATGACTATAATGTTCCATTATCTACCATGAATTTGATAACTGTAATGTTCTAACATCTTTCAATGTACAAACATGCCATGTCATTGACTTTTTTTGCATTTGTGACAGTTTACTACAGGAGCACATGAAGAACTCGGGCACACACAGGTTTATTAAAAAAAAAAAAAAAAAAAAAGTCTTTCTACGGGATATCTATATGCTCCTTAAGGAGCAAACAAGGAGCAGACAAGAACAAAATGACTGACAGTAATTATGCAACAATACGAACCTGACTTGAAAGTTGACTAGTTCCTGTTTCTTCCCCTCCCGGGCTTTCTTTCCTGTAGACTTCCGTCTCTGTCTGAAAACTTCAGCCAACATGTCATCCAGCTTGAACATCTCTGAATCACTCAAGTCTGGCAAACTCTAAACATAAACAGAAAACAGTGATTCTAGTTTGTATGTAACAACAGTACTTTAACTTCTATGTAACAAAAGTACTTCTAATTTGTATGTAACAATAGTACTTTTAACTTGTATGTAATAATGTCCTTTAACTTTTATATTACAACAGTACTTTAACCTGTATGTAACAACAGTACTTCTAACATGTATGCAACAGTGCTTCTAACTTGTATGTAATAATGTACTTTAACTTTTATGTTACAACAGTACTTTAACCTGTAAGTAACAACAGTACTTCTAACTTGTACGTAATAATGTACTTCTAACTTTTATGTTACAACAGTAATTTAACCTGTATGTAATAAAAGTACTTCTAACTTTTATGTTACAACGGTAATTTAACCTGTATGTAACAAAATTACTTCTAACTTTTATGTTACAACAGTAATTTAACCTGCATGTAACAAAAGTACTTCTAACTTTTATGTTACAACAGTAATTTAACCTGTATGTAACAAAAGTACTTCTAACTTTTATGTTACAACAGTACTTTAACCTGTATGTAATAAAAGTACTTCTAACTTTTATGTTACAACAGTAATTTAACCTGTATGTAACAAAAGTACTTCTAACTTTTATGTTACAACAGTACTTTAACCTGTATGTAATAAAAGTACTTCTAACTTTTATGTTACAACAGTAATTTAACCTGTAAGCAACAACTGTACTTCTAATTTGTATGTAACATCAGTACTTAAACTTGAATGCAAAAACAGTACGTCAACTTGAATGAAAAAACAACACTTGTATGTAATAAAAGTACTTAATTTTTCTATGCAACTTTATCAATGACTATTTCTTTTTGTATGTATTAAACTTTCTAGTTGCAAAAATTGCAGCTCATTTAACTTTCAATTCTCTCTCACCTTGATAACATTAATTTACCTCATTCTCATCATGATCACCTCTGGCATCCAAGTCTTGATGACTTCCATCTATTTTAGACGTTTCTTCCTCCATTGACTCATCTTCATCATCTTCCTTATCATCACTTTCATCACTAGCCTCTTCATCTTCATCAAGATTGTCATCATCATTATCTGCCTCAACCAAAACATCTGTATCACCCCCAGGAGACTTGTTAGGAATGAGAACCTGGAACAGAAATGAACAAATTACTTGACCAAGTTAACTATCTAGTTCAGTCCAAACGTTACTATTTTTCATGCATTGTCCAAAAACACTTATAAAAATGACATCAAAATCAAGAAATTGACAAAACTGAAATGAGTGGTAATTTCCTAACAGGTGGCGCCACTATACACTAAATGTCAAAGGATGTTTGTTTTTGATTTGGTAAGAATGAATAGTATGGTTGTTAATGACTTGTGCTCCATAGGGAGCTATGTCCTGCTGACTGTTAATAAGATATAGCTGAACACCTGGTTAATCTAGACCATGTTTTACATCCAGTCTGCCTGAGCTGCAGTAAATACACGGTTCAGTGTTTATTGTGAGTGAGTCTGATGGTGTGAGATCTAAACACTTCTGAGTAGTCAAAGTGTGATCTCGAGTTTTCTTGAGTAGATCTGGCCACAGTGGTTGGTGAATGAGTTGATGTTGTTCTGACTTTTTAAAAAAAAAATAAAGTTTTGCCTCGTTTTGGCAAGGCGCGTTCCGTTCAACCTAGTTGGTTATATTAGGGCACATATCCAAACACAAAAGACCTTTAGGTCTGAGATTTAATTTTTATTAAAGAAATACTT
Organism: Oreohelix idahoensis; assembly: GCA_024509875.1. NCBI lineage: Eukaryota > Metazoa > Mollusca > Gastropoda > Stylommatophora > Oreohelicidae > Oreohelix > Oreohelix idahoensis. The sequence continues at coordinate 273,111 of JAMPIV010001797.1, read as the reverse complement.
CTGCTAAGATTCTGGTATTATTTGGCGCTGTTGTGTTACACCAGAGCAGATCAGAAGTTGTACTGAACCTGAATGACTTGTAGTGCTTCTAGGGGAATGTTTTGATGCTATGGTAGGATGCTGCAGAATTTAGTAGGTTGGTAGACATGTACATTGCTGTCCAGCATAAATTTCATGTAGCAAAATACATATTGTTTACAGACTGCAACCCTGGAGTTATGGTGTCAATTTATTGACATAGTGTGGTTTGTGTAACAGTTAAAAATAGTGTTTCCTCTTGTCCACAGAGCGAATAAATCACTGATCCCCCACTCATTACGGTAATGTGGTAGAAAGTCATGATGTTAAATTATAAAAACTAATATATTACCAACAGTTTCCAGATCTAAAAACTTGTCTGTTTTCATTAAATATTTTATAAATATTTTGTTCCTTAATAAAAACTTTAGTAAATTTTTTTTTTTTTTCGTACGCCCGCTAATACTCGAGGCGAAATCTCAGGTTATTATTTTTTTTTTTTAATGTCTAACCTGACATTGATTTTACGTGAGTATCCCTTTATTTCTTGTACAGAGACAGGTGTCCCTCGCCATTCAGGCAAATACTCGCCGATTTCGGAGGTACCCATTGCAGCTGGGTCGGCTCAGGAGCCGCCAGTCCCTGGTCGACGACACTCCTTCAAATGTCCTCGCCAGGTCTCGAGTTAATCCAGTCCAAATCCCGGTCGACGAAAAATCCTCAAATGCCGTCGCCCGGGTTTGATCCTGTATCACCCGGTCGCCAGAGCGGTGTTGTAACCACTACGCTAGCGCGGCTCCCACTTTAGTAAATATCTTCAATATGGTTTTAAAATGACAATCAATGTTAGTGCAAGTAATGCTCACAAGAGATACCCACAAAAAAAAAAACCCTGATATTTAAATGTCAGAACTCAAGTTATAATAGTATACAAAGCTGGTCACAGCAGTACTTAAGTCAGCTCTAGACTTTTGTGAAAGCATGTATCATCCAGTTCACATAATAATAATAATAATAATAATAGCCCCTTCAGTCATAACTGACTATGGGAATGCGCCCCTGAGGTGGCAGCCCTCAGCTGCTTATTTTCCTGGTGCTCCTTTCGACGTTTTCTCCTCACCTCTGCTTCTTGTGTGAGCCTCTCTTCGCCCAATCTGAGGTGGTGCCGCAAATAGCATCGCCACTTAGTGCGATCGGCAGCTTCATCCTCCCATGTTGCTGGATCCATGTCCAGTGCCCTCATATCTCTCTTGCACACATCTTTGAACCTCAGCTGTGGTCGCCCAACTGTTCTCTTACCATCTGCTAATTGTCCGTAGAAGATATCTTTTGGGATGCGACCATCTTCCATGCGGCGAACATGGCCAAGCCAGCGAAGTCTGCGCTGTCTAAGCAGCGTATACATACTTTGAAGGCCAGCACGTGACAACACCTCGACATTTGTCACTTTATCTTTCCACGAGATGCCGAGGATGCGGCGTAGACACCGCAAATGGAAGGTATTGAGCCTTCTTTCTTGCTTAGCATAAGTCGTCCAGGTCTCGCTGCCATATAGGAGTGTGCTGGTGACGCAGGCATTATATACCGCAGCTTTGGTCTTCATTGTGACCAATTGGGCAAAATGCTTATAACCGGTAACTGCTACTTCCCGTGTTTTGCCGACACCTATAGGGTGAAGCTGGAGTGTCCTCTCCAGGGCGCGTGCTTGGGCACAGTTATATGGAGATCAAGCTGTTGCCCATGCAGCATGTTCCCCCTCTCCACACAGCTGGTAGATCCAAAGGAACGGCAGTAGCCGATACAGTTTGGTACCAGCCATGTCGCAGGAGTTGCCAGAATAATGTCGAATCGACATTAGACTGCCTTAGGGACTCCGACTCCGGATTTATCCTCAGGGTTTACTCCCGAAGCCAATTCCACAAATGGATATTCCCGCAAGGCAGCGGTGGTTTGAATTCAGAGTTCCTTCTCTTAGATAAGCTACCAACCAAGGATCACGAGCCCTATCTGCCCGAAGCTGCTGGTTTTAAGGCGCCAGTCGCTCGCCTTTGCCCCTTCTCCCGTCAGTGGAAACAGTTCTGCCGGGCTCAAATTGAGCCACACGTGAAGGCCGGGAGCTGGACTTGGTTGTCAGAGGCTGTTTGAGGCGCGTGCCATAGAAGTATTTTATCTGCAGTGAGAGCTTATCCTCACTACAACTCCCGGCAATAACAACCTTTGGAACTCACAATAAGGCAGATAAAACTAATAACCTTATCTGTGTGTTGCAAATGTCAAGTCCAGTGTTTGTGAAGTTCTTGCACATGTAAAGTCCAGTGTTTTAAATTATAAATTTTAAAACATAGTTCACATCACGTTTAAGTGTTTGTACCGTACTCACAGGCAACTTTCAGCCGAGCTTTTAAAATTAAAATACAAGTTCTTTCAACTGTGTAATTACCAGTTTTTTCAATGCCAAATATATTATTCTAAATTTGAGGTGAGGACATTTACTGATAATATTATCAGTACCCTTACAAAAAGCACCATCAACCTTCCCCCTTTTTAAACTAAATGTCATCTATTTATATGCTCTCAATTTCTGCAAATCTTTGCTGGTGCATGCTCCATATAAACATAACCCATGCACAAAACAGTGCCCATCATAAAACCTATAAAGGCTTCTTTACAAAGCCCACTAAAACTGTTTCAAGAAACCTGAAAATGTGTTTTATAAAACCCACAAAAATTATAAAACCTACAATAGTTTTATGAAAGCTACTAAAATGTCTAATGAAACCTACAAGTCTTATGAAAGCTATTTAAAATGTCTAATGAAAAGTACAAAAAATGCCTCAAGAAACCTAAAAAGCGTATCTTATGCAACCTTCAAAAACTGTCTTTGAAACCTATAGCAACTCTTTTTTAAACCTACAAAAAACTGTTTAATGACACAAAGCCTTTCTAATAAAATCCCCCCAAAAAACTGTCATATGACACAAAAACTGCTTTATAAAATTGTAAAAACTGTTTAACAACAATTTCAAAAACTGTCTCATGAAACCTACTAAACAATTCTTATGAAACCTACAATTGTCTTTTGAAACCTACAAAAGACTGTTTTACATGACTTCTTCTTTGTTCACCCTCAGACGTCAAATTGAATATGTTCAAAGAAAGCAGTGGTCAGTCTGAGGCTGTTGACATCTCTGTAGAGCTTATCCAGGAATGGTACTGGTGATGGCCATTCACGCTTTCTCTGTTCCTCATATGTTGGGCACCTTTGAAGTAGATGTTCAGTAGTCATTATATCGGTGCCACTATTACATTCGTTAGGGGGTGTTGGGAAGTCAGGTATTGGTAGTACCTCTGGTGAAGGAGCTGTCATGCCCTTTTTAGGGCAGCTCAGCCACCTTTGGTCCAAACCTGGCATCCAGCTCTCACCTGTGGCTCCTCGTAGCTGTCAGCATGCGACAGCGGCCACCCCCGGACAACGGCTTTGACAGACCGGCTAAACTAGGTGAGGGTAGCCGAATGGTTATAAACCTTCGGTGAGTTAGGGTCTGTCTACCCATGCATGCGAAGACTGGATTCGATAGACTGCGCGGAAGAAACCACCTGTTGGTTCAACGGGCATGACGGCGATTACCAGCAACGCGCTGTGGAGCGTAAGGAGCACGGCGAGGCACGTAGAAAGCCCTGGTCATCCACTGCACCTGACTTCATCTCCAGTCGTCTTGACTTGTCTTGCCACTGGATTGAGATGGACCCAGGCGAGAGAGTGAGGTCGACGAATTGCGCAACTCTTCCTCACTTTAATCCAAATCACCGCGCAAGTCACTCTTTCATCCATTCATCCATCCACTCACAACAAGTCCTGTGGCGATGGGCGAGCGGCGAAGCGGCAGGCGTGGGTACGCTGGCAGTCGTAGTCGCAGACCTACACACAGGCGGCTCAGGCCATATGGTCGTCTTCCACTGATCGGAGCAGCAGTGGGATTCGGCAGCCCCCTGAGTGTCTGAGCAGCCCTCTTTAGGAAAGCACTGCTCACCTCCATGGCATGAGGAAGGGGCTAGAAAAGGTGCCCTAAACATTGCCTGCTTCACCATTACCTAACCAGCTTACCGCGGTTGGTGGGTACCCTACTTCGGCGGTCGACATATAAGAAAAAGAAAGGACAGATTTTTCCCCCTCATTCTAGGCGCATGGAATGTGCGCACTTTACTTGACAAAGACTTTAATGCAAACAGACCTGAGAGATGAACTGCCCTGATTGGGAGAGAACTGGCCAGGTACAACATTGACATAGCAGCACTGAGTGAAACTCGACTTGCAGGCGAGGGCCAACTTTGCGAAAAGGGTGCAGGTTATACATTCTTTTGGAGCGGAAGAGGAACTGAAGAAAGACGAGAAGCAGGGGTTGGATTTGCAATCAAAACAGCAATTGTCAGCAAGTTAGCGGGGCCCCCAAAGGGAATAAATGACCGACTCATGACGGTCAAGATCCCTCTGTTCTATGGAAGAAAACATGCCACCATCATTAGCGCGTATGCACCAACTATGACAAACCAGGATGATGTCAAGGATAAGTTTTACGAAGAACTACATGCAGTCATTGCATCAGTTCCTAAAGCAGATAAGCTCATCATTCTTGGTGACTTTAATGCAAGAGTAGGCTCAGATAACATCTCCTGGAATGGCACTATTGGTAGGTACGGCGTGGGTCGCTGTAACAGTAATGGACTTCGTCTCCTCCAGACTTGCGCAGAACATGACCTCCTTGTCACCAACACCATTTTTCGACTTCCTACCCGCAACAGGACCTCCTGGATGCACCCTCGCTCAAAGCATTGGCACCTAATTGACTATGTAATTGTTAGGAAGAAGGACAGGCAAGATGTCCGGGTGACCAAGTCCATGTGTGGTGCCGAATGCTGGACTGATCATCGCCTCATTGTATCTAAACTTAAAGTTCGTATCCAACCAGCCAGGCGCCCTCAGGGGAAGAAAACTCAAAAGAGGCTGGATGTCACCAAACTAAAGAAGACAACAATCAAACAGTCATTTACTGACACCTTAGAAGACCGTCTCAAATCTATCTCGCTAGACGGCCAAAGTGTGGAAACAAATTGGGCAGCCCTAAGTGAGCAGATCTACAACACTGCTACAGAGGTCCTGGGTCCTTCCATCAAGAAACAAAATGACTGGTTTGATGAGAACTCAGATGATATAAAGCAGATGTTGGCTGAGAAACACCATCTCCATAAAGCATATTTAAATGATCCAAAATCTACATCCAAGAAAGACGCTTTCAACAACATGCGTAGAATCGTCCAACATAAACTACGCCAGATGCGGGATTCATGGCTGAGTAATAAAGCAGATGAGATCCAAGGCTTTGCTGACAGCCATGACTTGAAAAACTTTTACCTTGCACTCAAAGCGGTCTATGGTCCAACATCATCAGGATCATTTCCCCTCCTTAATGCAGATGGAAAAACACTAATTACAGACAAGGAAAAAAATTCTCCAACGCTGGGCTGAACATTTTAATAATATCTTGAACCAGCCATCATCTATTAACGACGAAGCCATCATCCGCCTGCCCCAAATTCCTATAAATGAAGCATTAGATGATGTACCAACTCTGGAGGAAACTAAAAAAGCGATTCGTCAACTGTCTAGTGGAAAGGCCCCTGGCTCCGATTCAATTCCTGTTGAGGTTTATAAAGATGGCGGTGCAGTTCTGATAGAGAAACTTCATATGATCTTCCAGCAAATGTGGCAGAGTGAAACCATCCCACACGATCTCAAAGATGCCTCAATTATACATCTATATAAACGTAAAGGTAATCGCCAAGACTGCAACAATCATCGAGGCATCTCTCTTTTATCAATCGCTGGGAAGATATTCGCCAGAATCCTTTTGAATCGCCTTACGGCTCATCTTGACAAAGGTCTTTTACCTGAAAGTCAGTGTGGATTCCGGAAAGAACGTGGAACCACAGATATGGTGTTCGCTGCAAGACAGCTACAAGAAAAATGCCAAGAACAGCACTGTGACCTGTACACAGCTTTCATCGACTTGACAAAGGCGTTCGACACGGTCAGTAGAGAGGGTCTATGGAAGATCATGGCAAAATACGGCTGCCCAAAGAAATTTATCACAATAGTGCAGCAACTGCATGATGGAATGCAGGCTAGAGTTCAGGAAAACGGTGAGCTATCAGAGCCTTTCCCCGTCTCAAATGGAGTTAAACAAGGGTGCGTACTTGCACCGACTCTGTTCAGTATCATGTTTTCTGCTATGCTGACTGATGCTTTTAGAGACGGGGACACAGGAATCGACATTAGTTATCGTATTGATGGAAAATTGTTTAACCTTAGGAGGCTTCAAGCAAAAACCAAGGTCAAATCACACACCATCAGAGATCTTCTGTTTGCTGATGATTGTGCCCTCAATTCCTTCTCAGAGGCTGATCTGCAGCATAGTGTGGATAGATTCTCCGAAGCCTGCGCCAACTTTGGGCTTACCATCAACACGAAGAAAACAGAAATCATGTACCAACCAGTTCCTGGCACAGTTTATACTGAGCCATGTCATCAAGGTTAATGGTGAGAAACTGAATGTTGTGAACAGATTCACATACCTTGGTAGCACACTATCCCAGAACATTGTCATTGATGATGAGGTGAACACCAGGATCTCCAAAGCCAGCAGCACATTTGGCAGACTATACACCAACGTTTGGCATCGAAGTGGCATTAGTCTACAGACAAAGCTGAAGGTATACAGAGCTGCGGTGCTTCCAGTGCTGCTATATGCATGTGAAACATGGACTGTATACAGGCGCCACGTAAAGAAGCTAAACCACTTCCATACAGTCTGTCTCAGGAAGATAATGAACATCAAATGGCAAGACAAGATCCCGGATACCGCCGTTCTTGACAGAGCTGGTATCCCTAGTATTGATACTATTCTGATGCAGTCACAAATTCGCTGGGCAGGTCATGTAGTCCGCATGCCAGACCATCGACTGCCAAAGATACTCTTTTATGGTGAGATGCAGAAGGGTAAACGCTCCCATGGTGGCCAAAAGAAGCGCTTCAAAGACACGTTAAAGACGTCATTGAAAACCTTTGACATAAACCCAGACACATGGGAAGCTGCTGCGCAAGACCGAACTGCTTGGCGCACATCTCTTCGTAAAGGTGCAGCAGCATGCGAATCATCCAGAAGAGCAGCAGCAGAACAGCGGAGACAAGCTAGAAAGGACCGTGAAATAAAACCTTCACATGAAGCAAACATTCCCTGTCCACACTGTCCAAGATCTTTCCAGGCCCGCATCGGGCTCTTCAGTCACCTTTGTACCCATAGACTAACCTAACATATTCTTAAATAATTGGATGAACAGAGTGGTCTTCATCACCCGTGATGGACGAACAACCAACCACATTCGTTAGTAGTTCCTATCTTTAACTTGTTGAATAGATGGTATCCCAATCTGTTGTGACCTGTGTGAACTGAAGATTGCCACTTGTTCACTTCTGCTGAGCTGGTAATACGCATCATTTTTATTGTGGCCTGGACATTCTGCTTACCACTTGCTTCTGTATTTGCGCTTGATAAAACTCTTGGCCTCTTCATAAGTTATGCTCATGTCCTTTTACAACACAAAAACTGTCATAAGAAATCTACACAAGCTGTCTTATGACTTTCAAAAAGTTTCTTACAAAATCTACTTTTTTTTTTTTTTTTTTTCGTACGCCCGCTAATACTCGAGGCGAAATCTCAGGTTATTTTTAATGTCTAACCTGACATTGATTTTTACGTGAGTATCCTATTTTCTTGTACAGAGACAAGTGTCCCTCGCCATTCAGGCAGATACTCGCCGTTTTCGGAGGTGCACAAAATCTACTAAAAATGTCTTATGAAATGAATAAAAATGTCTTAAGAAATCTACAAACAATGCCTTATAAAAATTATAAAATTTGTTTTATGACAATTATAAAAACTTTCATAAAATTTCCTACAAAAACTGTCTCTTGCAACCTGAAGAAACTGTCTTATGAAACCGACAAAGATATCTTATGAAACATGCAAAACTGTTTTATGACACTGTCATGAAGTGGATTTAAGTTAGAGTGTGTCCAGTGTATAGACAAGACCCTAGTATGAGATAGATTGAGAAGATAGATTTAGATGTGAAAATTATAGTGAATGTAGACAGATGAGCCTATTGGCCCGAGAGATGAGAACCGAGATTGACTCTCCCTCGCCACTTGTGACTACTATAATAGCTATAGACTCACCACCTCGTACTGCCAATAAAGGAGATAAGGTATAAATCAGGACCACAGACACCACTATACAGACAACATATAGGTACCGTATAGTTAGCTATAAATTAGAGAACCTGATCCAGTGGACATTTATATAGTTTTATTACAAAAAAAATATAATCAACATAATCAAATCACATAGAAACAAAATCAGTAATATGCAATGTTGCACAGACCTGAAAACAAGAAAGACAATTAACCTTTAGCACGCTGCTGTTGACATATGTTGACGAAGGTAACCTATGCTCTCCCTGCTGTTGTCGACATATGTTGACAAGCGGATATTTTCGTTTTCTAGCATTAGAATGTGTGTACACGTGACTTCACCCCCGGATGTTAAGTTTTAAACTTATCTGAGAGAGAGTTAGCTTCCGTTTCCGATCTTTTTTAGTAATGGGTGCATTCGCGTTTATTTTCTGTGAATTTTTTTAATCGAAATGAATCGGCATCGAACACGCGGCCATTTTCGCTCTAATTTTATTGTATTCTGACGCCATGAGGTGGAGATGAGATTTTTGTCATTATAAGCACTAATATCGGTTCTCAGAATATGGTTGATGACAGAGATGGAAACGAAAGTAGAATGTCATTGCTAGTATGTAAAAGTTTAGGGGTTAGGATTAGATTTATCAGAAAGATTTAGGGTTACGGCCGAATGTCACTGCTGACATGGGCGTTTGTTGCTTTGCTACTGATGATGGGTGTAACGAAAAGATCGTCATTTGATTTGTATTGGTCAAATGACTTTCATTGAGATGCAAGAGATAATTGAGATATGGACACTTCGTTTGTTGGTTATTTTATTATTTATTTTTTTTTAATTTTAAAATTAAAAAAAAAATTTTTTTTTTTTTTTTAAATTTTTTAATCGTTTTTTTCATTTTCCTTTCCTCTCTTCCTATCACATCTAACATGTACACAAACAAATTTTATATCATCAGATTCACCATTCATTTATTTATATAAATTCCAAAAATGATAGCAATTGACCAAGAAACATAAAAACTATAGACATTACAAGTCGCCCACTATAAAAACGGGGGGTTGTGAAAAAGAATGCAGCTGCAGGGCAAGTTTTCGGGAAAAGAATGCAGCGTGCTAAAGGTTAAATTGGTAGATACTAGAAAACAACCACTTTCACTCCTTCTTTCAACCTGCTGGGGAAAAAATAGAATGATTACTGAGTTAACCACAATTAATGGGTGGAGCCATCAACTTTAGCCACCACTCCCTACTACAATGTATTTCCTACTGTCACTGTCCTGCTGACACTGCCTAAACTATTGTCTACACACACACAGCCTCCAGGCTCTTTAGGTGATATACACGCCTCTAATTTAACACCACTGGACTGCTACCCTAGCAGACTTAGATTACAACTATGGCTCAGAGTCTATCCATCTAATGGATAATAAAAGACCCTACTGGTCCTGTCTATTTTCTCCCTCCTTCTCTCTCTCTCTCTCTCTCTCTCTCTCTCTCTCTCTCTCTCTCTCTCTCTCTCTCTCTCTCTCTCTCCGCCTGGTCTCAGTGTCTCTCTAACACTCGACGTCTGCTGATGTGGCGTCTCCGTTACGCCTCTTCTCTTGATAACGTTCAGAACCAGGAATGATATCCCTGTCTCCTGCTTCTGATTTCTGCACTGATGACTTCGGTTTCAAGCTCGAGGTACTTGAGTCACTTGTAGAAGCTTCACGGCTGCTGACCGACTTCTTACTTGCCCCGTTAACCCGCTCAAGGTTTAGGGACAAACAGCTTGATTATGGCTGTATAAAACTGTAGACCAATCTCCCAGCCACGTGCTGTTGTTGGAGTGGTATAATGAGCTAAGAGCTCTGGATTAAAAGACAAATCCTGTTCCCAGCCGAAGATTGTCTTCGCTACCTGGGGAACATATGGTATTTCTTGCACTTTTTCCGATCTCTCGAGCTATATGCTCCTGAGATAACATCTTGCTGTTGTAAAGGACCGAGGCTGGTTGCCCCTCCTACAGACCATGAAAACTCGCTGTGGAACAAACAACACAACAGCTATATAACACGTCAAAAGTTACACATCTCAAACACTAAACTCCCTTCTCCCTTTAAATCAATTACAGCTCCCCTTCTCTATTCCCGCTATGCACAACGATACAAAATATTTATGCCCCAAAAGGTCAACCTCCCAGGCAATCCCCTCTCTCTCCCGTTTCCAAAGTAAACATCGGCTGACCCAGATCTTTTTGTTCTGCATGACTAGCCACGTGTCACAACAATTTTTCACTGAGGACATACCTGTCCGCAAATACTTGGGCTACTTTTCTCCCTGACCCTAGGTGTACATTTATCAATACAAAATTAAATCTAGGCAGGTTGAAACCGTCTCAGAAAACACTTCCCAATCAAAATAAAATCTACATCTCTTGAAAATAAAAGGAAAATCCCATAACAGAAATATAGATTACATCTCGTGTCTTCTGACTATACAACAATAAAAATGCACAATAAATAACGTACGCCAAATTATGCTAGCGTATTTAAACTGCAATTAACTATAAACAATCGAGGTTATCAATGTATCCCCCTGTAGTTAAATACACGTGTTCCTGTGTTCAACATAATGTTAACTTCACCCTTCTCTAGGTAAGATTCCTGAATTAAAACTCAATACAAAAACCGTGCCCACGTGCTTAAAATTTACAAAATCCCGCTCCCGTTTAGTACCACGCTAAATAGTATGATGTACCCAATAGATTCTCACAGCTGAATATTCTTCGGACAAAAGGGACCCGCAATTAATTTCCTCTAGTATTTATTACAGACAACGAGGCCAGATACGTCATCGCTGGCGTTCCTCTCCGACCAATGAAATCCCTACAAAATTAAGGTAGTAGGCTACCTTGATAGGGTAAAAAACTCAAATTTTCCTTTCAGAATCAAATAACCATGGGTATAGTGTTAGTATGGACTTAAAATTTTTGTCCACATAATGACCTCATTAATTATGCAAATTAGCTATCCAATATGGCCACCGTAGTGAATAAATTATACACCTTTTTCAAAACATCATAACTATGTTATTTGTACAAGGATCTGACTGAAACTTGGCAAATTGAATCATTATATATAGCGTGAGGTTATGACCTAAAATGACAGAGATTGACAGAAAGGTTAATTTTTAATGAATTTTCAAAATTTATATTTCTGGAATGTTTGATATTTGTGCCTCATTATATATGCATGATGGTCATAAAACTAAAACTTTGAATTCAATTGTATCCATTTTAGGTCAGAATCTGTAAGATTATATGACAACCAACTGTGTTAATTTTCATGTCAATTGAATGTACAGATCCAGAGATATCTTGTTTCAAAGATCACCAATTATGTTGAAAAGACAATTCCGAGAAATCAAAGAAAAACAGAAAAAGAACTCACAAAATGAAGTTTAATGAGCTCCTGTTGAATAAAGGTCTCCTTCTACTGCAGCTGCAGTGTCTATGAATCCCCTTTTCGGTGCTCTTAGGGTCTTTCCATTGCAATGTCCTTACTTGCTGAATAGATCCTGTGCAGCGTTCTCCTGTATGCTTTCTTTGCCATGGGTTGACTTGTGTTCATGTATATTGAAAAATTATGCAATGCACTGTGGCCTTTCCCAATAGAACGCACAAATGCCACCATTCGCACATTTACTTCTTTGTGTTTGTGAGTAGCTGGAGATGAAACATCAGAAGTATTGAAATTGGCATTCCATTCGACACAGTTTGTGCACTTGATACTGATTTCATGACAAAAGCCATCCCGAGTCTCTTCGACGATCTCACAGGTCAGTGAGTACTGATAACATTTGTCACATCTAAAGTTAGCGCATAAAAACCCAAACAGCAGCTTTACATCCATAAGGATAAACACATTTCCTCTGTTGTCATTTTTAGCTTGTCCTTCACTTTCTTGGACCTTTATTTTCTTTGCTGAGGAGCACAGAGGCTTTATAGCGCCACTATCGACAATAGGTGTCTCATTTTCAGGCAACGGTTTGTTGGTGTACCGATTTCCAAGGAACTTACTTTGTCTTATTTCCCATTGTGAACAAAAGAAGCTCTGCTAACTACTATTATACAGTATAAAACTAGGTCTAGCAATAAATAGAGTTGATGTGGGTGAAAATGCACAATGCATGTAACAAATGCTGAAATTTACGATCAAAGCTTTCTAGACACACACTTTTGAAAAATTCATAAGAAATCATTGAGTGATTCCTCTTGGAAAAGTTATAAATATCTTTCTCCTGTTGCCTCAGTATAATTATAATTTCGCAGTTTTACAATTACGCACCTTCATGTTGGGTCATTATTCACAAGGTAACCAACTATAAACATTGGTTGCTATGCAAATCACTCAAGGGGGTGTGTGTAGAAAAACACTGATTCCTATCATACCAGAGTATCTCTAAGCTTCTATGAATTATTTTTAGTGCAAGAACATGTTGACGATGATTTAAAGCATGAAAATGAAAATTGTTGGATTTTTATTTTTTTTAATCTTTTGTGGGTAGCCTACTACCTTAAACAACCGAGCCTCCGCCAATAGATTTGAAAGCAACGCGTGAGTCATAAGATACAGACCGCATGTCCAAAAAATTGCGTCACGTTACACGACGACCGCGATTCTATTTAACAAAGAAACTGAGATTCCCTGATCGCGATTATCTAGCAAAAAGAACTGGTGAAAAAATGAACTTGTGAAAATCTAATATTCTCCCCTGTAGTTACTATTAAAACCGTAATTATTAACCCTACAGAAAAAGACCAAACTCGATATATTACAAAGAGAAACGTATGGGAAACACTTTTAGTTTTCAGAGAGAAGAAGACTGAATCAAACTCATATAGTTACAGAGAAAAGAAGGCTGGGACCTGTTGAAAATAAAAGTCACAGTAACTCTATCACAGACACTTACAATACTGAATTATAAAACCTACAAAAACGGTCTCAAGAAACCTACAAAAATGTCTTATGACACAAAAACTGTCTTACGAAACCTGAAGAAACTGTCTAATGAAACCAACAAACATGTCTTACGCAATGTGCAAACTGTCCTATGACACAAATACTGAATTATCTTCTTCTTCTTGCGATCGCATCTTTGATGATTACACCGTCAGACGAGTTCTCATGATGAATTCGACTGTTGTTTGAAGTTCCTCTTTAACTCCATATAGCTTTGAGTTTAGTGTTGAGTCATTGGGCCAGTATATCTTTCTTAACTGGTCATACAGAGGACAGTCCTGTAGAACATGCTCAGCAGTTTGTTCGTTTAATCCACATGTGCACAGTGGTGAAACAGACAATCGTAGCTTGTGCATGTGTTTATTCAGTTTGTTATGCCCTGTCCTGAGTCGAAAAATAGTTATCTGTCCCTGCCGGTCAAGAGTGTGATAGTCGTCTTTAGGTTGGTTCTGTTCTCTTCTGATAGTCTGGATAGCTCTCTTTTTCTCAAAGTATGTGACTTCATTATCTTCTTGTTCACATTCTCCTCCCTTTTTTGCAAGTTTATCTGCCTTTTCATTTCCGGGTACACCACAATGAGATGGTACCCACTGAAGTATGGTTCTCTTTTTGGCAGCTACCTTGTTTAGTTCATTTCTCAGATGCGGGAGTTTACCACCCTTGAGAGCTTGCAGGACAGACAGTGCATCTGTGAGGATGACTACCTGGTGGCAGTCAGAGTTGGAGTTATAAATCATATTTGCAGCTTGCTCTAGAGCTTGAACCTCAGCTGTATAGTTGGAACAGAATTTACCAGTGGGAATGTGCCTAGTCTCATAGTGGTTGTCAGGATATGAGATAAAGATACCGGCACCTCCATTCCTAACAGCATTAGTTGCTGATCCATCTGTATAGGCATGTATCCATGATTGATCGGGATAGCTTTCTTGGATCATACTCAATGTAGCAGTTCGTTTTTGCAGATCATTATACTCACATCCACTTGTGAGACCACTGACTGATGTATTAATTTGGGGGGCACTGCTGGCCTGCTCCCATGGTACAGGGTATAGGGTGGGCTTCAGTGGTGTTGTCTTCATGGATAGGTCTTCTTGATGCTGTCTTATAAGTCTTTTCCCCCGATGCACAAAGCTGCTACGCTTTAGACGTCCTAATGCCAGATCATCTAGTCTTGCCTTCATTGGGTGCATTGGCATACTGTTGTACTTTTCCATCTGGATCATAGTTTTTGTGTCTCTTCTATGGGACAATGTCTGTAATCCAGCAACCTTCTGCATCTCTGTTATTGGTGTAGTTTTCATGGCTCCTGTAATGAGCCTGAGAGCTTGATTTTGCACCTTGTCTAAATCTTCGGGCCTTTCCTTCTGCATTTTCAATATGCTTATTCCATGTAAGCCTTTGGTCAAATGTCACCCCAAGATAGGTGGGGTAGCTTTCTTCCTTGATCACGGTTGTCCCTAGGTGTATGTTAGCTGATTTGTCCTTGGGGCGAGGGAGAACAGTGTTGTGGAGGTTTTGTCTGTGTTTATTGTGATAAGCCATTTCTCTGCCCATGACACTAGCATGTCTGCTGCCCGCTGCATTCTATAATTTGCTGTGGTGACATTTTCATCAGCGCACCAGAGTACTAGGTCATCTGCATATAAGGCAGCTTTAACCCCTGCAGGGAGATCTTTCACCAGGTCATTGATGTAAACAAGGAAGAGTGTTGGGGAAATTACTCCTCCTTGAGGTACCTGTGACGCTACACTGTAATTCTGACTTTTAACAGGCCCGATTCTGTGGTTCTATTTTGAATTTTCACCAGTTTTATTTTCTTCTGATCACGCGATTTTCCGTTGTTTACGGAAATCGCTATTTTAGGGCACGCTTTTTCACCATTTTATTTCTTCTCATTTGAATATATATCGTGTTTGGTATTTTTTTTGAGTAGATAAATTAAATGGGTTCGTTTATGATGGTAGGTTTATTTTATTCTAGCATCAGTTTTACTTTCTTCTGATTTTTCGCGATTCCCGTAAAGTTCGTTGTTTACGGAAATAATCGCCATTTCCGGCACGCGATATGATGAGGCCGGAAGCACGCGGGGTTTGCGTGGGTTGATAGTATTAATTTTTCTAGCGCTCCCATTGGTCCGGGATTTGCGTAGGAAGGGAAATCCGCGTGGGCGGTTGCTCTTGTATATATTGAGACCGAAAACGGGGATTCGGTCTCTATGAAAAAATAAGTGCCAGCCGTCAGACTACGTAATTTATCGTTCTCCACTGTGGGAAAAACCAGCGATGAATTGGTATGTAAGATTTTATCGTATTATCGTTTTATTCATTAGAGGGTTCTTTGAGAAATTAATGCAACAGTGTGCTTATTCTTTCTATGTTTTTGGCAATAGATAGGAGTGTGTGAAGTTGTGAGAAACACGTGTGCCATATTTGTAGGATGTTATGTAAAACCACCATTTATTCCTGTATATTTTCTAATGTAAATTTATGGGGAAATCCCTGGTGTGTTCGTTAATTTTTCTGAGCCTTAAAAATGTGAGAAATATTGTCAGAGGGTTCAGATTTACGTTGGAAATGAATTATACTGCTTAGGGGAGGAAACTATTCCTATAGCGAGATTTAATTTAAATAGGAGTAAGCCGGGGAAACTCCTGTGTTAATGGGTAAAAGGATTTCCCTAGGTTTGTCAAGTTTGAACACGGGATCGGCCATGCGTAACGGCCATGTAACATGTCAGACGGGTCTGGGCTATTGTTTATTTTACCTGGCCGATTTTAGTAGACGGAGGGGGGATGTAGAGGCCACGTGGGATAGTGGTATTTTATGTATTGTGAGAAGAACGAGAGAAGGGGAGGATAAGTGTGATTTTAGTGCCACGTGGGATAATAGTATTTCATGTATTATGTGAAGAACGAGAGAAGGGGAATAGAAGAAGGAGTGAGATTGACGAGACACGTGTATAGAATTATTTTAGGTATCGTATATGTTAGAGATAAGCGATTTTAGAGTGGGTGTACATGAGTCGCTGTTTCTTTTAATTTCAGCGAGTCACGGCGGAAACAGTGGGGAGCATAATTTTGTCAAATAAAATTATCCACGGCAAAAGACATATCTCAGGGTCAGTGTACTCGAGTATCGTCAGGAGCAAAAGAAAATTACCCTATGGTCTCTGGCAGTGAAGTCCCTATGCTTCAGCTGGACCGAGGTTTATTTATCATACAGCCGAGAGCATCGCTATTATAGTCTCTAGCAACGGCAGGTGGCCGGGAGACTAGTTTCATTTTGTACAGCCTGAAATCAAGGCTGTGGTTTTTTCCTCTAACTCCGGAGCGGGTTAAAAGAGGGAAGCTATTCAGCAGCAGAGAAGTTTTGTCTACAGTTAATCAAGTCCCTCATGCTTGATATCCGAACATCGTCATCACCAAAATCAGGAACAGGTGACAGGGTTACCATACCTAGGTCCTGATAGAAATTGAGAAGAGAGTAACGGAGACGCCGCATCATCAGCCCTCGAGTGTTAGAGAGACACTGAGATCAAGAGAGAAAGGTAGAGAAGGAGGGAGAAAATAGACAGGACCAGTAGGGTCTGTTCAGTATCCATTTGACGGATAGACACTGAGTCTGCGTTCGAAAAACCAAGTCTATTATATTTAGCATTTCGTGTGGTGTAGTTATCGGCGCCTATCGCCTAACTAGTAGAAAGCTGTGTAGCCGTTCATTGAGGAAGAGTCACCAGGACTGAGACAGTATAAAATTTATTAGTGTTAGAGAGTGGAGGCTAAAAGTTGACAGCCCCACCAAATTAGATTTGGTTTAAAGCACTAACCATTTTTATTGTTCCTCAGCAGGGTGACAGGAAGAGTGAATGTGATTGAGGTTTTTTTTTGTTGAGTGTCTCTCAATTTAATTGTTACTTTGGTTTTTCCAGGCCGTGCAACAGTGCACGCTATCGACTGACTTGATGACGTATGATGCCATTTTATGTTTTTTTCCTTGTATGTAAATAAATATATACATATATTATTTACTGGATCAGCTTCTATTCTTTACTATACTTACTCTATGTTGTCTGTATAGTGGTGTTTGTGGTCGTAATTATACACCTTATCTCCTTGTGTTTCAAGGCAGTCAGAGGTGGGGAGACTATAGCCATTTTTCTTAGTCATGAAGCGGCAGGGGGGAGATTCAAATCCTGGGTCTATCTCTTGAGCCAATAGTCTCACCTGTCCACAGGCATGTCATTTTCCATCTAAATTCTATCTTCTCAGACTTTCTCATACTAGGGTCTTGCTTTCATTCAGGCACACTCTATAAAATTAAAACCACTTCGTGACAAGTGGGCGGCAATCGTCCGGTGGATCATTCTGTTGAGATCAATTCTGTGATCTACATTCATAGATTGTCTCTTGTCGTGGTGTTTGATGGTATTGTATGATGGTGTTATTACTAAATGTAAATTGTATGAACTTAAGAGGATTTAGAGATTATGAAAAGAAATGCATAGAATATTATATCATAAATGCAATAGTGTACATATATATGTACTATACTAGTTAGTTTTATTAAAATGTTATAGTATTCATCTACTTGGGAGGATAGTACTGTTTGTGCTGTTGGGGTGGCCTCATCACACCTGTCTATATTGACTACACAGTGTCCAGAAAATGGTGGGAATCTTTATGGGGTTCTTAGTAACTAAAGGGCGTTGGTGAAAGTCCAGCAGACCAGAGGCTCACTCATCTGGTAGTTGTCGCTCTGGTGCTGAAATCAGGTGGTCCCACCTCTCCGTGCTGGCGGGCAATAATGGTGGTCTCTGTCACAAATACTGCACAGATACACTCGAGTAAAGTCACCAACTGAATAGACCCTGCTTTGTTGACGACAGAAACTCGCAGCTCTGCAATCAAAGTATGGGCCATGTGTCAAAATCTATTCTCTACCCACGTCTGGACACAACAGTGACACAACAACCACATCATACAGACAGGTCAGATCTCTCTGACCAAACAGCACATTTACCATGGTGGTTTTACATCAGATAGATCCTCCCAGACTATAGATCCTGAAAAATGTTTATTAGTTTTCGGCCCTAAAAGAGGATAGGTAATATGTATCATTATTCTCAACACTTGATCTGTCCTGCATAATCCTTGCTGGAGTTTATGTACATTGTTGGTCCCTAGACCCTGACTAGGGCGGGGGGTCTAGAGCAAATCCCTACTTGTTTGTAAGGCTAGATTTCGATATGGCAGTATCAAATCACTCGAACATGAAACAATATTCAAAATATATAAGGAAATAATTTCAATCTTACCAGATTATGAATAAATAACACAGAATTGCTAGCAAAACTCAGCTGAGCTGCTGGCTATAGTATGGCGTCCCTAAATTTATTTCACTTGCTTTCATATGGAATCACCACACTTTAAAATCTGTGTCTATCACTGAACAACTATTGAAGAATGGCCCCACTTTCGCGTCTGAGCGCTAATGATATGATTGTCTGTGGCCAATCACTGCCTAGGTTATTTGAATTTCAAAATTTCTACACTAAAGTCATTTCAGTCATGCTTCAGTCAAGTATGGATGTTTATCTGTTAGTCTGTCCGTCTCTACTTGTGTTTCTAAAAAAATGTGCTTGGTTTTTGAACCAACCTTTCTCTCCCCTCCAAAAGTTTGTCGTTAAAAGTTATTTTTAGACACAGCCACCACAATATCCCCTTTCCTCCATACCACGTAGATTTGAACACCTGCGTCCAAGGTCGTGTTTTTGTGTGCAAATTGCGACACTTTTTTATTCAACACAGTCTGTCGATGATGTGAACTACACTGTCTTTTGTCATTATTTTCAATATTATCTGTCCGTTTGTAAAATTAAGACCATCTTAGTTCACTGCTCAGAATAGGCCATCCGGCCAGCTAATTTTTATATTCCTAACATTAATATTAAGAAAAAATTACTTTTTAATTTTTGTAATATTCCTAACATCTGCGTTTTACCGCTCCATTCAAATCAAAAGCTTGGTATCGCAAAAGCGTCCAATAAATGACTGTGGCGTAACATATCTAGGGTCCCTTCTGTGGAGTTGCTTACTTTTTATGTCAACTTGGGAAACGTGACTTTTCTCCGTTTCCCCCCCAATTGCGTCTCCTTAGCCTTTCCAGTCATATTTTTTTTCTTTTTGATCCGCCGTTCCCCTCCTGTCTAGCAAGTCAATTATTATGGAGGATGATGACCCGCGGTCTAGGCGATCATGTACATCAGCAGCCTACGCATTATGTTTTTATCCTTAAATGTTATCTTTGGAGGGATTTTACCGTTGTATCTCTGTCAATTTCACTACACATCTCCCCACTTGAAAACATGCCTATGGCAAGTTCCAAAACCAGCGATACACATAGGTAAAATTACTCCTCACGTCTGCCACTACTCTAATTTTGATCACAGGGGTGCCGACTGAGGAAATCTGCACCGACATTCAATTTGCCTGGGATATATTGGATACTAAACTGATAAGGTTGAAGCAATAAAGACCACCTCAGCAATCTTGCATTTTCATGCTTAGCCTGAGACAAGAACACGAGAGGCTGATGGTCCGTCTCCACCACAAATGTCCTACCATACAGATAGATTTGAAACTTCTTTATTGCCCAGATTAATGCTAAACATTCTTTTTCACTTGTGGAGTATCCTTGTTCCGCCTTATTCAATTTGCGGCTTGCATAAGCGACTGGTTTCAGTTCCCCATCAGGTGAAGATGATCTTTGCAACAAAGCCCCTCCGAGTCCTACATTACTTGCATCGGTTCTTAAGACAAAGTCCTGTGTCAAATCAGGCAGTTTGAGAATAGGCTTGCTAGTGAGTTTTTCCTTTAACTCTTGGAACGCTAGTTCACATTGTGCAGTCCAAATAATTTTATCTGGAAGTCCCTTGCGAGTCAAATCAGTCAGAGGAGCACATATAGCGTTAAAATTCTTGATGTATTTCTGATAAAATCCGCATAACGACACAAATGATCGCACGTCCTTTTTTGTTTGCGGCCTAGGTGCTCTCTGCAGTTTTTCCAAGTTCTTAGGATCAGGGGTCATATTACCCTGATATACAGTGTGTCCCAAGAATTCCAACTCTTTGCATCCAATACAACATTTTGTGGGCCTAGCAGTTAAGTTTGCCTCCCGAAGTCTATCAAACAACATCTCCAGAGCTTCAATGTGTTCTGCAAATGTCTCGGTGGCGACGAGAATATCATCCATGAAATTTGTGATACAGGGGTTATTCAGGGGATCCAACAATTTTCGCATCATCCTTGAAAACACACTCGGAGCATTTTTCAGTCCGAATGGTAGCATATTGAATTCATAATGTCCATCCGAAGTGCTAAAAGCCAAATAAGGTCTCACTTCAGGCTTCACTGGGATCTGGTAATAGCCTTTACTAAGATCCACTTTTGAAAAAATATTTTGCCTTGTTCAGTCTGGCAAATAACTGTTTTGTGTCTGGTAATGGATCCACTTGTCCTTCTGTGACAGCATTCAGTTTCCTGTAATCTATGCACAGTCTGTGTTCCCCAGACGGTTTTCTCAACAAAACGACACTAGAACTAAAAGATGATTCACTGTGCGAAATAATCCCCTCCTTCAACAAATACTCTATTTCTTCCTTCAATGCCTTCTCCTTCGCGAACGGAATAGAATAGGCTCTCATACAGATTGGGTTTGAGTCTACCAGTTTCATGTCATACTGTAGCAAATTTGTATGGCCTGGTTTATCTGTTAATACATCTGTATGTTCCTCCAGAACCTGTTGAACTCTCTCCCTCTGGTTTTTAGTCAGGTGCTTACTGACTTTTACCTGTGCTGCTGTTTCACAAGGATGTAATGGGTATTCATGTGAGGTGAGTGGTTCCTTTTGCATCTGGGTTGCAATAGCTAAGGTCAATAAGGGGGTGCTTTCCTGGAGTGGTCTGTCCAGATACTTCTTTAACAGGTTTACATGATAAACTTTTTCCTTCCCCTTTTTGTCAATTTTATAGTTTGTTCTAGACACCTTCTCTAGAACCGTATATGGACCTTGCCAACCAATTTGTAATTTATTCTGGCTTCCGGGTAGTAGAAGCAGCACCTTCTCTCCGACTGCCAGTTCCCTGTCCTTTGCCTTCCTATTAAAATATGCTGCATGTTTCTTCCTGGCTTGTTTCAAATTATCATTTGCCAGTTTCCATCCAGCTTTCAAACGAGTGGTCAGTTCGTTCACATATTGATACGATGAGGTAACAGTCTCTTCCGCCTTCTCATCTGTCCAGGTCCTTAATAACGCTTCTAATGGACCTTTTATTGGCCTCCCAAATAGCAGAGTTGCGGGAGCCATCCCGGTTGAACTATGTGGTACCTCCCGATACGCAAACAATGCGGCGGGCAGGAATTGATCCCACAGATCCGTTTTTTCGTGTGCCAGCTTTCTCAGGATAGAAATGAGAGTCCCATTGAACCTCTCTACCTGGCCGTTCCCTTGTGGATGGTACGGACTACAATGAAAGTGCCTGGCTTGAAATAGCTTAAAAACTTCTTCCGTTAGTTTCCCCTTGAACTGAGATCCATTATCCGTCAAGATTTGATGTGGGAATCCTAATCGGGTAAATATGGTAAGTAGTGCCTCTGCTACATGTTTTGAATCAATTGATGGCAGGGCTACCGCCTCTCCCCACATAGAACAAGTGTCCACCAGAGTAAGGATGTAACTGTTCCTCCTCTTGGTCCGAGTGAGAGGTCCTACAATATCCACTGCAACCCTCTCAAAAGGTGTTCCCACTATGGGCATTTCCCCTAGAGTTGCAGGAGCAGTCCAGTGCTTTGGAGCTACCCTTTGACATTCTGGGCAGGATTTGACATATCTTTTTATATCCTCCGTTATCCCTGGCCAGAAGTAATGACAAGCTATACGCTGTCCTGTGGCGCTGATCCCCATGTGACCACTGAAGGGAATCGCATGCCCGAGTTCCATCACTTTATCTCTATATGAAGTGGGAAGAACCAGCTGGTTGTGACCATTTGTTCCAGTTCCGGCCTTCCTGTATAAGAGTTTGTTCTTCATGAAATATTCCCCCTTGCTCGGAGGTGTGTGGCATTTGGGCAATTTTTTAAAACAGGGCTTGAGTGTCCTATCCTCAGCCTGCGCCTTCCTCATCTCCTCTGGATGAGCATTTATAGGTTCACCTTCTTCCTCCTTCTTCTGTGACCTGGTCTGCACTGTCGCCATGATCACAGGTTTCTCGGGATTCCCCAAGAAGACGTATCTACACCCCAATATCAGAGGGTAGATTGGTTCATCTATCACTGCTGCTCTGATTTCTCCTTCCACATAGCGAGTTTTCACCGTTATCCTTGCGATGGGAAGTGTCATGAGTGGTATGTCCTTAGTCGCCCCTTGTATTTCCACTGTTTCTGTGGTATACTGACTTGGGTCCACTAGGCTAGACTTCACAACTGAATCATAATCCAAACCTGTATCATAAAGGCACCTTATGGTGACCCCATTACAAATAACATCCTCACAAACTGGGGGGTGATAAGGTTCCTGTTGTCCCTTAGGATTAACCTTTAATCTTTGCGTCCCCGACTTCATTGCAGCAATGTTTGAAGGTTTCCTTCTACAAAATTCGGTGTTATGGTTATCCTTCTTGCACCATTTACACCATCTTTTTCCTTGGTTCAACGGTTTTCTTTCATTGAACTTTTGGTCATTGAACTGTGAGTTTCTGTCGCGATAGTCATTTCTTGGCCGCTCAAAGTTTGTCCTACCTTTATTTCCCTGCTCTCTAGTATCAAATTTATTAAATTGCTGTGGAGCTTTAAAATTGTCTATGTGCTTCTTCTTAGCACCACTTACCTCTGCCTGAGCTGCCTGATACCTCTCAGCAACATTTAAAATTTCCCCCAACTTCTCTGCACCTTGTTCCATGAGAAATTTTCTCATGTCTGGAGCCATGGACTCTCTCAATTGCTCAATCATGATCATTTCTTTAAGATCTTGGGTCTTCCCCAGAGCCGTCCATTTCTCCAAATAGGTTTCTAGTCTAGCAGAGAATTGGTGGTATGTCTCCCCAGACAACAGTTTAGCATTTCTAAATTTCTTACGATAAAATTCACCATTCTTCTCGTACCTTAATAACAAAGCCTGCTTTAACATGTCATAATTGTCTTGGTCTTCCCTGTTCATTTTAGCAAATACTTCATAAGAAGTACCCCTCAATCCCTGTGATAGCTTTAAACTCCACCTCTCTCTCTCTAACCCATATGTAGTAGCTAATAACTCAAAATGTCCTAGGTACCCCTCTATGTCATCGTCTTTCTCAACAAAATGGTCTAAATGAAACCCCATAGCTGAGTTTGAGGCTCCCAGACTGGGCGTAGCATATGAGGCAAAAGGGCTGGCACCATTTTCAGGGGCCGGGCCTTGTAATTCCAGCTCCCTTAGTCGTAATTCGTGCTCCCTCTGCAACCTTCTATCTTCTGCCTCCCTTTTGGCAGTCAACCTTTTTTCTTCTGCCTCCCTTTGCTGTCGTTTTTCTTCTGCCTCCCTTTGCTGTCGTTTTTCTTCTGCCTCAATCTGCAGCCTCTTAATTTCTCTATCAGCCTCAATTTGTAACCTCTTCTCTTCAGCTACCTTTCTATCTTCCCTTTCAATATATTTATCACATTCAGTCGTTACGTATTGAATTAAAATTTGACCATCCATTCCCATCTCCTTCGCGGTGAGCACAGCAGCTGATCTAAATTTTGCCAGCTCCGCCATACTTTTTAGACAAAATAATAATATACAAGCTAAATCTCTAACCAGTAAATACACTAAGTACTTCTTATGACTATAGTCTAACTAATTCTAACTAACCAGTTAACTAATTAATTATTACTGGCTGTGAAGATTCACCAACTTTTATCTGCAGGGACACTTTTAATTTTAAGGGAAATTTTACAATTTATTTCCCTACTTTTATTTCTCCCACCAGGAGATCCTAATATTACTGTTGGGCTAATTATCCCGGACGAGCCCCCAATATTGTCGTGGTGTTTGATGGTATTGTATGATGGTGTTATTACTAAATGTAAATTGTATGAGGCCAGCTGTGAAGGCTCCTGAGATAAAATGTAGTGGAGAATTGTCAGAAGGCCTTTCTTGCTACCACTACGACCTCACACTTAATTTTTTTTAATGAATGTGGCTACGTAAAGTGTCTAGGGTTATGATATGTAGTGTGGTGTAATGGATTATAAATATACCCACAGATATTAACAAGACTAATAATATTAATAAATGTTAAAATACACTGAACTAACTCACGTGTGTAAAATTTTTTGATATAAGTATATTACATTTATTTTGTTCTGTGTCAATTTTTTAGGTTGACCAGAACTTAAGAGGATTTAGAGATTATGAAAAGAAATGCATAGAATATTATATCATAAATGCAATAGTGTACATATATATGTACTATACTAGTTAGTTTTATTAAAATGTTATAGTATTCATCTACTTGGGAGGATAGTACTGTTTGTGCTGTTGGGGTGGCCTCATCACACCTGTCTATATTGACTACACAGTGTCCAGAAAATGGTGGGAATCTTTATGGGGTTCTTAGTAACTAAAGGGCGTTGGTGAAAGTCCAGCAGACCAGAGGCTCACTCATCTGGTAGTTGTCGCTCTGGTGCTGAAATCAGGTGGTCCCACCTCTCCGTGCTGGCGGGCAATAATGGTGGTCTCTGTCACAAATACTGCACAGATACACTCGAGTAAAGTCACCAACTGAATAGACCCTGCTTTGTTGACGACAGAAACTCGCAGCTCTGCAATCAAAGTATGGGCCATGTGTCAAAATCTATTCTCTACCCACGTCTGGACACAACAGTGACACAACAACCACATCATACAGACAGGTCAGATCTCTCTGACCAAACAGCACATTTACCATGGTGGTTTTACATCAGATAGATCCTCCCAGACTATAGATCCTGAAAAATGTTTATTAGTTTTCGGCCCTAAAAGAGGATAGGTAATATGTATCATTATTCTCAACACTTGATCTGTCCTGCATAATCCTTGCTGGAGTTTATGTACATTGTTGGTCCCTAGACCCTGACTAGGGCGGGGGGTCTAGAGCAAATCCCTACTTGTTTGTAAGGCTAGATTTCGATATGGCAGTATCAAATCACTCGAACATGAAACAATATTCAAAATATATAAGGAAATAATTTCAATCTTACCAGATTATGAATAAATAACACAGAATTGCTAGCAAAACTCAGCTGAGCTGCTGGCTATAGTATGGCGTCCCTAAATTTATTTCACTTGCTTTCATATGGAATCACCACACTTTAAAATCTGTGTCTATCACTGAACAACTATTGAAGAATGGCCCCACTTTCGCGTCTGAGCGCTAATGATATGATTGTCTGTGGCCAATCACTGCCTAGGTTATTTGAATTTCAAAATTTCTACACTAAAGTCATTTCAGTCATGCTTCAGTCAAGTATGGATGTTTATCTGTTAGTCTGTCCGTCTCTACTTGTGTTTCTAAAAAAATGTGCTTGGTTTTTGAACCAACCTTTCTCTCCCCTCCAAAAGTTTGTCGTTAAAAGTTATATTTAGACACAGCTACCGCTCAAAATCCCTCTCCTCCATACTAAGTAAATTTGAACACCTGCGTCCAAGGTCGTGTTTTTGTGTGCAAATTGCGACACTTTTTTATTCAACACAGTCTGTCGATGATGTGAACTACACTGTCTTTTGTCATTATTTTCAATATTATCTGTCCGTTTGTAAAATTAAGACCATCTTAGTTCACTGCTCAGAATAGGCCATCCGGCCAGCTAATTTTTATATTCCTAACATTAATATTAAGAAAAAATTACTTTTTAATTTTTGTAATATTCCTAACATCTGCGTTTTACCGCTCCATTCAAATCAAAAGCTTGGTATCGCAAAAGCGTCCAATAAATGACTGTGGCGTAACATATCTAGGGTCCCTTCTGTGGAGTTGCTTACTTTTTATGTCAACTTGGGAAACGTGACTTTTCTCCGTTTCCCCCCCAATTGCGTCTCCTTAGCCTTTCCAGTCATATTTTTTTCTTTTTGATCCGCCGTTCCCCTCCTGTCTAGCAAGTCAATTATTATGGAGGATGATGACCCGCGGTCTAGGCGATCATGTACATCAGCAGCCTACGCATTATGTTTTTATCCTTAAATGTTATCTTTGGAGGGATTTTACCGTTGTATCTCTGTCAATTTCACTACATCTCTATAGAAAGTTTCTGAGAATAGATTTTCTTTAAATATCCCCTAGACGTTGAGCTATTAGAACTGATCCAGTTATAAGTTTTTCCACAGGTTACAGTCTAGTAGATTTTTGTGGTAATTTTGATTTATCTGACTTAGTGGTAATTGATGGCATACCGACATATTTTTCTTTAACAGGAAGGTAATTTAGTTTTTGGTAGCTTCTTAACTAAATTTTTTTCTCAGGTTATTGTTCAGACTTGACGCTAGTCTGAGGTCGGGTTTTGGAACAGCGGTTAAAGAGGGAGTATTATATATTACGTAACAGGTAGTTCCTTCCTTTTGTTCTCCTTTCTGTCATTTTCTGTCAGTTGTGAACTTACAGCAGTTTACAGGTAAGATGGCGGATATGGCCAAGTTACGAGCTGCCTGGCGTGAATCTGCTCAGGATATGGGAATGGATAAGGAGGAGACTAAGGCCTACCTGATAAGGGAAACTGATAGGCATATTCAGCGAGAGAAAGAGAAGGAGGACAGGGCAGCCGCCGCAGAAATTGAGGAAAGGCAAAGGGCAGCCGCCGCAGAAGCAGCAAAAGAGGAAAGGATAGCCGCCGCAGAAGCAGCAAAAGAGGAAAGGATAGCCGCCGCAGAAGCAGCAAAAGAGGAAAGGATAGCCACCGCAAAAGCAGCGGAGAGGCAGGCCGAGATGGAACTTCGGAAATTGGAAGCCCAGGAGAAGGCAGCAGAGAGACAAGCAGCAGAGAAGGCAGCGGAGAGACAGCATGAACTTGCCCTGCGTTCTCTGGAACTGCAGTACCGAGCTTCGGGAGGCAGTTCGGCTAATGGAGATTCACCCGGAGCAGGAGCGACAGACACCTCAGGAAACGGAGGGCCCCGGATGGCAGCCATGAGCTTCCCATTTGACTCGTTCCCTAACGGGAATGAAAAGATTGACGTGTTCTTGGAGAAATTTCAAAGGATGGCAAAGGCATACGGGTTGGACGAGAGTCTTTGGTGTCTGAAATTATCGCAATCGCTCAAAGGTCATGCGTATGAAGTTTACAGCAAGATGCTCCTAGATGACCAGAACAACTTTGAGGCACTGCGAAATGCTTTGTTGCAAAGATTTCAGTGGACTCCACGCAAATGCCAAACCATGTTCAGGGAGAGCAGGCCGGAGAAGGGAGAGAGTTTCGCACAGTTTGCCGAGCGGGTGAGAAATTACCTTACTCGCTGGAGGGAACTGTCAGGATTGGCGAAAACTTTTGAAGGGTTGGAGGAGTTAGTTCTGTGTGAACAAGTCAAGGCAAACATGTCCCCCGACTTGAGGCGGTATCTGGCGCAGCAGGGAGCCCAACAACTCGATCAGATTATTCTGTTCGCCGAAAGGTACCAGACAGCACAGGCCGAAGTACTGGGACAGAAACGGAAAAACCCAGACCTGCCAGCCCCAGACAAAGGAGCTTCATCATCGCAGCCGGCTACTTCCCCAGCTCATCAGCAACCAGGGCCTTCTCGCAAGGAGCCTCATTTTGGTTATAACTTGCGCCCCCAGCAGCATAACCGAGCACCGACAACAACCTCTCAGGAACCCGCTAGGAACAGAGGAGATAATGAGAGGTATTGTCAGAATTGTAGAACCACTTCCCACTGGACATCCCGGTGCATGAACAAACCCCCAGCTCATCATGCAGCTTGTTTAAGACCGGTGAGATGGACTAAAGGGAATAAATGGGAACCAGTCCAGGCAGAGAAGTTGTTCTCTAACAGTGGACCTGCGGTAGTGAATGGGACAGCCACTACATGTTTGTTTGATAGTGGGCTTACATACCCCAGCATCGTCGCTCGTCATTTGGTGAAACCAGGTCAGTGGACAGGAGAAATAGTTGAGATTGGTGGCATTTTGAGAAGAGGTATCTCACAACGGTTGCCTGTAGCCAATATTGAGGTGAAATGCAAGTTTGTGTCTGGCACCATCAAGGCAGCTGTGATGGCACAGCCAGCACATGATTTCATCCTGGGAAGCCCTTACTTAGTTTTGGGGAACCCAACCACACCGATCCTTGCTAACGCAAGGGGGCCTACTGCAGGCCAGCAAAGTGAAAGGGGAAAGCCCCAAATTCA
Organism: Oreohelix idahoensis; assembly: GCA_024509875.1. Taxonomy (NCBI): domain Eukaryota; kingdom Metazoa; phylum Mollusca; class Gastropoda; order Stylommatophora; family Oreohelicidae; genus Oreohelix; species Oreohelix idahoensis. The sequence continues at coordinate 244,389 of JAMPIV010001797.1, read as the reverse complement.
CGGAGCCCCACGGGAGCTCAAACATCCTTGTCTTGCAATGAGGAGGAGAGACGCCTCTAAAGACAGTGGAATGTTATTTACAGAGGCGTATTCGCCTGTCAGCCCTGTTCAGCCTAAAGGTCAAACAGTGGTGACGCCTCTTACTTCAGAAGTATCTTCTTTGTCGTCGGGAATTAGGCCCCCGATGGTATTACATCTCTCAAGGGAGGGAAATACTGACAAGAAGGAACATGTGCACGGATCTTCAGTCAACCGCAAACAGTTACGCCCTGTTACGGCGATGTCTGGCCAAGCCAGTCAGACTGTTTCAAAACACTGGGAGGTCGCACCATCTGGTAATCATTATTTACCACGCGCCGCCAGGAAAATTCGTGGGCGAAGGAAACACATGAGAGGCAGGAGGAAGGGCGACCACTCAGGGCGCAGTCGCCAGGAGAAAACCCCCTGGCGTGACCCTCTCGATCCAGTGTTTGCCAAGATTCTCAAGGATATGGAGATGGGCCTGTATGATAATGCTAATTACGATAGTGATTAGATCAGGATGTAGATCTAGATACGGGCCAGTATGAAACCCAGAGATTTCAGTGATTTAGCACGGTTCCCGTACTTGAAAGGGGGGGACTTATGTGACGCTACACTGTAATTCTGACTTTTAACAGGCCCGATTCTGTGGTTCTATTTTGAATTTTCACCAGTTTTATTTTCTTCTGATCACGCGATTTTCCGTTGTTTACGGAAATCGCTATTTTAGGGCACGCTTTTTCACCATTTTATTTCTTCTCATTTGAATATATATCGTGTTTGGTATTTTTTTTGAGTAGATAAATTAAATGGGTTCGTTTATGATGGTAGGTTTATTTTATTCTAGCATCAGTTTTACTTTCTTCTGATTTTTCGCGATTCCCGTAAAGTTCGTTGTTTACGGAAATAATCGCCATTTCCGGCACGCGATATGATGAGGCCGGAAGCACGCGGGGTTTGCGTGGGTTGATAGTATTAATTTTTCTAGCGCTCCCATTGGTCCGGGATTTGCGTAGGAAGGGAAATCCGCGTGGGCGGTTGCTCTTGTATATATTGAGACCGAAAACGGGGATTCGGTCTCTATGAAAAAATAAGTGCCAGCCGTCAGACTACGTAATTTATCGTTCTCCACTGTGGGAAAAACCAGCGATGAATTGGTATGTAAGATTTTATCGTATTATCGTTTTATTCATTAGAGGGTTCTTTGAGAAATTCGCCCTTAGGTAAAGATTAACTTTTCAGTTGTAAAATAAACGATAGTGCCATCCATTATCATATTTTTGAAGAACGACGTAATGCAACAGTGTGCTTATTCTTTCTATGTTTTTGGCAATAGATAGGAGTGTGTGAAGTTGTGAGAAACACGTGTGCCATATTTGTAGGATGTTATGTAAAACCACCATTTATTCCTTATATTTTCTAATGTAAATTTATGGGGAAATCCCTGGTGTGTTCGTTAATTTTTCTGAGCCTTAAAAATGTGAGAAATATTGTCAGAGGGTTCAGATTTACGTTGGAAATGAATTATACTGCTTAGGGGAGGAAACTATTCCTATAGCGAGATTTAATTTAAATAGGAGTAAGCCGGGGAAACTCCTGTGTTAATGGGTAAAAGGATTTCCCTAGGTTTGTCAAGTTTGAACACGGGATCGGCCATGCGTAACGGCCATGTAACATGTCAGACGGGTCTGGGCTATTGTTTATTTTACCTGGCCGATTTTAGTAGACGGAGGGGGGATGTAGAGGCCACGTGGGATAGTGGTATTTTATGTATTGTGAGAAGAACGAGAGAAGGGGAGGATAAGTGTGATTTTAGTGCCACGTGGGATAATAGTATTTCATGTATTATGTGAAGAACGAGAGAAGGGGAATAGAAGAAGGAGTGAGATTGACGAGACACGTGTATAGAATTATTTTAGGTATCGTATATGTTAGAGATAAGCGATTTTAGAGTGGGTGTACATGAGTCGCTGTTTCTTTTAATTTCAGCGAGTCACGGCGGAAACAGTGGGGAGCATAATTTTGTCAAATAAAATTATCCACGGCAAAAGACATATCTCAGGGTCAGTGTACTCGAGTATCGTCAGGAGCAAAAGAAAATTACCCTATGGTCTCTGGCAGTGAAGTCCCTATGCTTCAGCTGGACCGAGGTTTATTTATCATACAGCCGAGAGCATCGCTATTATAGTCTCTAGCAACGGCAGGTGGCCGGGAGACTAGTTTCATTTTGTACAGCCTGAAATCAAGGCTGTGGTTTTTTCCTCTAACTCCGGAGCGGGTTAAAAGAGGGAAGCTATTCAGCAGCAGAGAAGTTTTGTCTACAGTTAATCAAGTCCCTCATGCTTGATATCCGAACATCGTCATCACCAAAATCAGGAACAGGTGACAGGGTTACCATACCTAGGTCCTGATAGAAATCGAGAAGAGAGTAACGGAGACGCCGCATCATCAGCCCTCGAGTGTTAGAGAGACACTGAGATCAAGAGAGAAAGGTAGAGAAGGAGGGAGAAAATAGACAGGACCAGTAGGGTCTGTTCAGTATCCATTTGACGGATAGACACTGAGTCTGCGTTCGAAAAACCAAGTCTATTATATTTAGCATTTCGTGTGGTGTAGTTATCGGCGCCTATCGCCTAACTAGTAGAAAGCTGTGTAGCCGTTCATTGAGGAAGAGTCACCAGGACTGAGACAGTATAAAATTTATTAGTGTTAGAGAGTGGAGGCTAAAAGTTGACAGCCCCACCAAATTAGATTTGGTTTAAAGCACTAACCATTTTTATTGTTCCTCAGCAGGGTGACAGGAAGAGTGAATGTGATTGAGGTTTTTTTTTTGTTGAGTGTCTCTCAATTTAATTGTTACTTTGGTTTTTCCAGGCCGTGCAACAGTGCACGCTATCGACTGACTTGATGACGTATGATGCCATTTTATGTTTTTTTCCTTGTATGTAAATAAATATATACATATATTATTTACTGGATCAGCTTCTATTCTTTACTATACTTACTCTATGTTGTCTGTATAGTGGTGTTTGTGGTCGTAATTATACACCTTATCTCCTTGTGTTTCAAGGCAGTCAGAGGTGGGGAGACTATAGCCATTTTTCTTAGTCACGAAGCGGCAGGGGGGAGATTCAAATCCTGGGTCTATCTCTTGAGCCAATAGTCTCACCTGTCCACAGGCATGTCATTTTCCATCTAAATTCTATCTTCTCAGACTTTCTCATACTAGGGTCTTGCTTTCATTCAGGCACACTCTATAAAATTAAAACCAATTCGTGACAGTACCCCCTGATGGAGCAACACTTTTCTGCTCTGCAGACCGTCAAGAGTGACTCTAGTTCTCCTGTTATGCAAGTATGTCTGGATCCATTTCATCATGTTGCCTTGGATTCCACTTCTCCTAAGTTTTGCAATGAGGCCATCTTTCCACACCTTGTCAAAGGCCTGCTTGAAGTTGACCCAGATCGTTAGGACCTTTTTCTTCTCCTGGAAGGCATCTTCTATTGCTTGAGACAAGTAAGTAACTTGGTCTTCTATACTGTAGCATTCTCTAAATCCAGCTTGTTCCGGCACCAGGATCTGCTCAGACTCTAAATACCATTTCAATCTGTGGTTGACTATTCGCTCCATAGTCTTCCCAACACAGCTTGTGAGACTGATTGGCCGGTAACTTGCAGCCTCAGTCTTACATTTCCCTTTCTTTAGTATGGGTATTGTGATGGCTTCTCTCCATACTTGGGGTACCGTTCCTTTCAACCAGCTGTGGTTGAATATCTCAAGCAGTTTTGTCTTTGCTGCTGAGCTCAGATTTACTAGCATTTCGTTGCTGATTTTGTCTGGGCCGGGTGACTTTTGAAACTTAAGCTTGGAAATAGCCTTCTGTAGTTCTCCTAGTGTGATGGGTTCCCTCATTGGGGCAGGAGTATCTGTCTGTCCCATGGTTGCCAGTATTTCTTTTCTTATCTCTCTCTGATGATCTATGTTAATGGGTAAGTTGCTTTCTGAACTGTATCTTTTAGCAAACAAGTCTGCAGCTTGTTTTCCTCTGAAAAGTTTGCCACCTTCATCCAATGTGATAGTCTGCCTAGGTGAGGAACGCTCTTCATTTAGAGACTTGACTAATCTCCAAAGTTTCCTGCCGTCTTTCTCAAGGTTCAGCGATGCCGTTTTAGTTCTCCAGCTTTTCCGTTTTTCTTCTAGCTTTGTTCTCTGAAACTCTGCTACAGCCTTTTTCCATTTGTTGTGAGTTTCAAGTGAAGGCTGAGACTCTGCGTCCTTTCTAGCCCTGTCCATAGCTTCCTGACGTTCTTGGAGTGTGCTGGACCAGTATGGTATGTAGTTACGCCGGCATCCTTTGGGAATGGTTTCTTTTGCAGCTTGTAGTATGCATCTGTTGAAGTCTTTTACCACTTCATTAATGTCTCTGTTTTGTACCTTGAGGGTAGACAGCAGCGTGTTCACCTGATGCCTGAATAAACCCCAGTTGGCTTTTTTGTAGTTCCATCTTGTAATGGCTGGGCCTGTACTGAGAGTTGCACTCTGGACAGTAAGAAAGATTGGGCGATGGTCGCTTCCCCCTAGTTGGTCTCCTACTTCTCTACTAATAGATCCAGCTATATCTGGTGTGGAGAAGGCAAGATCTGGTGTTGAAGTTGTGTGCCATCCTCTGGAGTAGAAGGTAGGAGTATCTGAGGCATTATTGACTAGGATTAGGGAGTGATCATCTTGCCAAGTTTCAACCTCTTCACCTCTGTGATCCAGATGGTTATAGCCCCAGCTCTGGGAGTGGCTATTAAAGTCTCCAACTGCTATAAAGTTGGTGGCTGGTACCTGTATAGAGCTGAGACTCAGGGGTTTGTTGTTCGGACAGTAATAGTTCAGGAGTTCTATTTCCATCTTGTCTACCTTTATCTGCAACAGCTGATATTCTGCTCCATCCATGAAGGTTTTCCTTTCGTGTGCAGGAATGTTATTCCTTACAAGAGTAAGTACTCCTCCTTTTCGTCTATCTTTTCTGTCGGATCTGAAGCATTGATATCCCCTTATTTTAAAGGTTTGATCTGCTTTCAAGTGAGTCTCTTGGATACAGCAAACACTGACTTGCTTCTCATACAAGATGTTTTCCAGCTCTGTCTTTTTGCTGTATCCAGCCTGCTTGCTGTTCACTCCCTCTGCATTCCAGTGCATCATGACAAGTGGCACTCTGGGTTTCTCTTTTTCTGTTTTGTTTTGGTCAGTAGTTCTCCTCCGCCGTCTGCTGACTCCACAAGACGGTCTAGAGGGTCCTCCAGTAGCTGAGGGTGGGCTCTGTCGAGGCTCAGAGCCCGGCACTGCACCTGCCTGGTGGAGCTCCACAGGGCGAGCACCAGTACGAGATTTATTTGACGGTGTACTCTCCATAGAAAAAAAAAAGCGAGTTGCGTGATACTGTGGTTTCCGGTGCGCCTTCTGGCCCAGTATCTACGACTTTAGCACCTGTTCAACGGGAGAGTGGGCTCATCCCTAATCTGTTTATGTTCCCAGTAGTAGACTATTCGCAAGCAGCCTGGGGGTGTCACTGCTCTGCGCGGACCTTGTTTACCGAGGCGGCGTCCGAACTCGTAGGTGAAAATATGGTTGCGTTATCTTCAAAATAGCCCTGTCTTTCCCATGGCTTTTCTGCCATCCTGCAACTTTGAGTTAGGGAGTTCTGAGCTCCAGTCTCTTTCCCAGGCATTTTATCCTGGCCTGGCACGCATACAGAGGACCCCACTTCTGGTTCTAAGTTAGCAGTTGGGGATAGGTGGGGTAGCACACTGTGCATTCCCCGTCATCCAGGGGGCTCTCCAACTATGCAGAGCTTGCACAATGCTGTGCTCTGGTTCTGGGCTCTCCCAAGGAATCCTCACGTCCTGCACAGAGCCACTTCCAGATACCCACCACCTGCCAACCCTCCATTGTAGAAATCTCCTGCATGCGGCCATCCAGTCAAGAGCCAGTATTAAGTCTGGTGCCCAATTGATTCCCCCCAAGCTCAGTGTGCAATGCTGGGTTCTCATCATGCTGCAACAGAGGGGGGATTGTGATGCTCAGCCATCTCTCTCAACTCTGCACCGATAAGTGACATCGGGGACTTAACTGTGCCTCAGTACTGGGAGGCCCCGTTTCCGGGTACACTACACACAGCCAATTGAGGCAACGGTCGCCGTGGGCGTGTCTTCAGTGGGGAAGTTGTGGAGTCTTCCTGTCCATGTTCTTGCACATCCTAACACTGCCCGCAAGACATCGGAGGTTTGGAGAGTGGCCTTCTCTGCTTTTTTGAGCCGGGGTGGGCTCCCCGGGCAAGTCTCGATGGGGATCGGGACGTGTCCACGCGCCAGTGGGCCCAGCATCGGCCGCATCTGATGGAGGACTTGCTCTGCCAGGTTTGATGTGGATTTCCTACCGCCTCGGGTAGAAGCCAGAAGTGTACTGTGCCAGCTCTGGGGGAGATAAAGGGGGTGTTTCTGCGTCTCCTTGTGATACGTAGCCAAGGTAGGGCTCACAGTGCTCTTTCCCCGCCACCAAATTGCCTGCTGGTTACGCCGAGTTCTCCGAGGCTCTAGTCATGTGACCAAGAGTTGAAGGCAATAGGATCGTCAAGTCCTGAGTCTCTGTGCCTGTACGATGGGTTCCGATCTTCAGGGAGCAGTCCACACTCGTTCCCACTCCCAAGACTTGTTCAGTATCCATCTGGCTCCTTCCCACCCACAGAGGGCGTGTACGGTGTAGTGCACCGGTTTTATTATCGAGGTTTGCTCCTCTAGATCCGTTGTGTTTAGCCTGAGGATTCGCACCCTCAGTTACCAGGACTACCTCGAGGAGGGTGTGGCTCTTCACCACGCACAACGATCTTGGGGTATGAGAGGTTTTGCTAGGCCAAGAGACTAACACCGCAATGGTCGCTCCTTTCATGAACAAGAATTCACTAGGCCTAGGGTGAAGCAAGGGGGGAAACCCACTACCCACAACACCAGCACATCATACCCCCTGTCTGTAAAAGACTTTGCCCCAACTGAATTATAAAACCTACAAATACTGAAATATAAAACCTAAAAATACTGAATTATAAAACCTGCAAAACTGTCCTATGACACAAATACTGAATGATAAAACCTACAAATACTGAAATATAAAACCTAAAAATACTGAATTATAAAACCTGCAAAACTGTCTTATGACACTTACAAATACTGAATGATAAAACCTACAAAAACTGTCTTATGACACTTACAAATACTGAATGATAAAACCTACAAAAACTGTTTAATGAGTGTACCTCTGTGATGAGAGAAACAGCAGCTGGGGTCACGTGTTGAGACAACAAGCGAAAAACACTGACTGCAGTGACACGACCCAGGTGAGAATGAAGGGACATCAGCTTGAGTAGTACATCAGTCATGACTTCTATCCATGGTGGCTCTGGCAATTGCAAGGTCAAAGGTTAATCTGACTGTTGCAACTGCTTAAAATTCTTGCAAAGATTTTCTACAGCACACAGACATTTTCAATTTACATGTCAGTACCACCCAGCCAGGCTTATGAGGAAATGACCATTTTTGGTCCGGCCATGTGATCCTAATCAGGGAGGCTTCGCTTTATTTTTAATGTTTTCTGCTCAGTTCTCAGTTTATTTCATCTCCGTTTTTTTTTTGTCTGTACATGATGAAGGCCTTGTGGCCGCAATGTAAGTTTTTTCTTGTCTTATGTCCTAGTAAGGTCTATTACCATTTTTTGTTCCCTCCACTCTGCCTTCCAGGTTTAGCATCTTTAAATTTTCAGTGCAGCTAAACATGCAACAGATCTCAGTCACAGAACACAACATCCACTTTACAACTTGCTACAAGTTAGGTGTGGAGCCACGGTGGCACAGTGGTTAGTGCACTGGCTTCCTAGCTCAGTGGTCCATGGTTCAATCCCCAGTTGAGGTGGGATTTTTTAGACCGCAAACAGCTCCGGGGTCGACCCAGCCTCATGAATTGGGTACAAGAACAACTCTGAGAAGGTTAAGGCGGCCAGCGTGATGTTGACCACATCATCCCTAATGTGCAGATGGTCAAGAAAATATGGGCCTAACACCATATTCCCAATATGCCTCAATGGGCGTGTAACGGGATCCTTTTTTTTCCTACAAGTTAGGTGTGCTACAGGGAAGACTGATTCATACATACATTAACTCTTACTATACGTGAGCTAAAACCGCGTTTTTACGCGCTAGTTTAGCTATCGTTACCGTCGCGCGCCACTTGAACTGGCGAGCCGTAAAATTGGTACTAAACCCGCGCCACTTCATGGGGCTTGCCGGATAGTAAGAGTTAATACCCTGACCACTAAATGATGCACCAATGAAGAGAGAAGCGATAAGTAAAGATAACAAGTGACAAAGAGAAAAAAATCTTTATTTACTCAACAAACAGAAAACAGCCACTGACATTATAAGCAAATCAGAGATGAGATAAAACATAAGAAAGCAGGGAAACAAATCAAATGCACAAAATATCATTACCAAGCAAAGTTATGGAGATAAATGGAATGTGGGCTGTTTTTAACAGAACTACAGGATCTGCCGTAATATAGCATTTGGAAATAATGACATGTCACACAGAATCTTCTTCTTCTTCTGTCCTTAGCCACCGACCGTCAAAGCAGTCAGTGGCCATTACGCCTAGTGGCGTCTTAGGGCAACAGCAGATAGGTTTTCTTTGCCATTGTTTCCCATCACGCCTAGTGGCGTCTTTAGGGCAATGGCAAATCAACCCATTTGCCGTTGTTTCCGTAATCGAAGTGTCTGTCACACAGAATAGCATGCCTCAATTTCTCATCTACATAAACAGATGACACCCACCCCCCCTCCCCCATATTTCATGAACATACTTAGATAGCCTAAGTGTTATGTAATAACAAACACAGACCTATGGAACAGGATAGACAATAATTGAGTATAACTGGAAAGTCAAGACAAAAAAATGGCGTCAGACAATATATTGTTAGCACGTCTGATCCTCAGTTGAAACCCACAGGGAGAGGGAAGAATGAGACCAAATAAAACCTTGAGAAGAATGGCAGACAGAAAGCTTGACTTTGACTTTTCCGATCCCCTAGGTTACAAGTTTTCACTCTTTTTCCCAGGTAGTGAAAGGTACATGTCTTTTTCAATTGCATTGTATCTCCATACAGGGTGTTGTATCTCCATACAGGGTGTTGGTGATAGCAACTGCTTTCACAGATGTGCTAGTGCCAGGCATTCCTTCGGTCTGTTATTTGCAGTATGGTGCATGGTCTGTGGTCACTAAGTGCAAATGCTGGTTTAGAGGTACATGTCTTGTTTTCAACCTGAAAATTGTACTGTGGTCTCTGTGGCTTAAGTTATTGATATTATCTCTGAAGTTTGGCTGAGATATTTCTACATATAGTGCTCTTGCAGTTATGCCAGTAGCCTAGCAGTCCATACACTGTTGTTTGCAGTTGTTGTGTATCATGTATTTTGTGGTACTTAAGTTGGTGGGAATGTTCGGTTGTGAAATGTTCGCTCTTTTTTTTAGCCAGTTTGTTGGCACTTTCATTGACTTGGATGCCTATATGACCTGGTATCGACTGTAGAGTTGTTTTGCTGCCATAAGAAGCAAGTACATCTATTTCTTTAAGTATGTTTGTTGTGGTTTTTTTCGTGGCCGGGATCCAGTTTTCAAGGGCTTGTAGGACAGATAGAGAGAGCCAGAGAAGAGGGTAGGGTTATTTGGAAAGGAAGTTAAAGCAACTACAGGGTGTTCCACGAAAAAGCGGCCCGTGACGTCATGGGCATACTGTGCCGACACAGTACATCCATGACGTCACGGGCCGCTTTTTCGTGGAACACCCTGTATAACCCCATAAAGAAAACTCCATCACACAAACTGGTAGTGAGCGACAGCTGCAGACCTTTTCTGTTTCCCATGAGAATGACAAGGAAGAACAAATAGGCTGAGCTATCCCTCTGGCTTGTTTTATTTTCAATAAACATGAGCTAAGTTGATACAAATAAAACTTTTGTCTGGAAGTAACTTCCACTTTTATGTGTCTGATTCTTCATGTCATTCACAAAAATTCCTATATCACCTAAACCCTTTTGTTTTCAGTGTGTGTTCAGTTCATTTTCTGTCACTCACCATTTTCGTCACTTGCTGCATCTGTACCTTTTATTTCATCAGTCTTTTCATGGCACACATACACATCCTGCACAAACAAAGAAGTCAGAAATATGAATTTTATACAACAAACATTTATGCACAATCTACACAAATAAATACACAATACAGAAACCACCACTGAAAGAGCAGGTAAATGCTTTGGTGCAGGCTTCCTGTAACAGCACCAGCTACAGCTTTGGTGCAGGCTTCCTGTAATAGCACCAGCTACAGCTTTGGTGCAGGCTTCCTGTAACAGCACCAGCTACAGTGATGGCTGCTGGCTCTATGATGATTAAATACAGAAAAGATGACCAACCTGCAGAAGTTCCGTGGCCAGCTTGAAATCAGTCATCATGTAAAATCCTAGGAACAGAGCTAACAGAAGAAATGCAGAGTCTAATCCTTGGCTGTCACTTTCTGGTTTCTGTGGAGATTGATGGTAACACAAACAGCTACAAGCATGACATCAACAACAATGTACAGATGACAAGTTTTAAAATGGCTGCTAACTCAAACAAATAAAAACATGTCATGATTACAATTACAGTTACTACAGGTCTGTTACCCAGAATCTGAACACCCAAAAACTGAAATATTCCAAAAATCTAAAGTTCTTCCGTCCGACTTTTGAGCAATTTTGGAACCAATTTGTGGCTGACTTGGGCTAATTCTGGCAATATCCGAAAACCAAAAAAATCCAATTTTTTAAACATGGCTGTCCCTGAGCATTTTGAATTCTGGGCTACGGACCTGCAGAATCAAGTAAAAACATGCTGTATACCTCTGTACTTCAAGAGTAAAAAATGTCCCGCCCAAACCTGCTGGATACTTCTATCCTTCAAGAGGATGTACCCTTTGCAATATTTCATCGTTTTAGAGTGCAAAATGCTTTGTTCCAGGAATATACATACTTTCATCCAAAAAAAAAGTCAAAGAAGACCAACTTTGTCTCACATAGAACACTGTCATGTCTCATCATCAGCTGCCATCTCCACAACGAAGGTTGGCTGTAATGGATCTCCAGTGTCTTCTGTCTCTTGTCTTGGTGGTGCACTCTGGTAGATTCTTTCCTGTCCATGTCTAAGACATTTCTAATACAGAACAGTGTCATGTCTAAGACATTTTTAACATATAACAATGTCATGTGTAAGACATTTCAAACACAACATTTCCATATGTAAGACATTTCCAACATAGGACATTGCAATGTGTAAGACATTTCTAACATAGAACATTTCCATGTGTAAGAAATTTCCAACATAGAACATTGCCATGTGTAAGACATTTCTAACATAGAACATTTCCATGTGTAAGACATTTCTAACATATAACACTGCCATGTGTAAGACATTTCCAACATAGAGCATTGCCATATGTAAGACATTTCTAACATAGAACATTTCCATGTGTAAGACATTTCCAACATAGAACATTGCCATGTGTAAGACATTTCTAACATAGAACATTTCCATGTGTAAGACATTTCTAACATATAGCACTGCCATGTGTAAGACATTTCTAACATATAACACTGTCATGTGTAAGACATTTCTAACATAGAACAGTGTTTTGTATAAGACACTACTAACATAGAACATTGCCATGTCTAAGACATTTCTAACATAGAACATTGCCATGTCTAAGACATTTCTAACATAGAACATTGTTATGTATAAGCATTTCTAACATAGAACAGTGTCATGTCTAAGACATTTCTAACATAGAACACCATAAGCCACAAGATATGCAGTAATACCTGTTTTATCTTCTTGCAGAAATCAAACAGCCTCTGCCACTCGTCTTTTATCTGTCAAATCAAACACACCAAAAAATCAGAAACAGATGAAACAAGTAATCATACCATCATCATTGTTGTTATCGTTCATCTTCCAAACAAACTTCGGTTTCAACAACTCATGTCAAATTTTATGTCTTGTGCCATTCACTCAAGTTCTTTGTGTTTTGATGCAGTTTCTACAGGATGGGGCAGTGAGCCCAATGCTCAACCCTCTTATAAATCAACTGTTACAAGTTGCTTGGTAGGTTACTATTCTTTGCTCCCATTTTGGGTCCCAATAAAACAACAAAACAAGTATTAAAATTCAATTTTTGTATGAATCATAAACAGAGACAAATAATGAAAAAAGACAAAAAGATGTTTGCAGTACTCTTTGACTAAGATGTGTTATACTGACATGCGGTATAAATTATGACACATTAACAAATGATTATTACATGTTCATTGCATTCATTATCACCATTGGCCCTAAGCTCCATGACAAGCAGAAGTCTTATTGAAGTTGACACACCAAACTTTTCTGTCTTGTGCCATCTCTTCTATGTCTTCTTTCCTCCTTTTATGTCTGTCTCCAGTTTCTTTCTACGCATGTTTTTTGGTCTGTCTCTATTGATCATACCATGGTAATTCCACAACAAGGACTGCTTTGCAATGCTATCAACTGGTTTCCTCAATAAGTGTACTATCCAATGCCAACCCCTGTTCTACACTTCCTATTCAACTGGTATTTGTGTGGTTCTTTCTTTGCTTTAATTTTATACAGGATGATGTACCTGGCCCCACATCCCAGTCCTCTTTGGTTTCTACCATGTACATGGTAGAGTACAGAGTTACTAATCTTTGTCCCTCGTTTAACCCCAGCAACACATGGGAGATAGTCTAGTAACATGGAACCAATGTTTAAAAAAAATCTCACTTCCTTTTTTTTAATTTATGCAATAAATTGTCAAAAGCATAAAATAAATGCCAGAACTATACACTCATAGAAGAACAATAAATAACCTTAGATATATAGAAGATAAAACTCTTCTTTGGTGAAAGTGACCAAGAATTACAAAAACTAGTGGAACAACTAATCAACAGAAACAATTACCTGTGGATTAGATATTAATGCTTAAGAAAACAAAAAAACTTGACAGAGAACAGTGGAGGCTGAGATGCAAAGAATGAAGCAGATTTGGGACACGGCACAAAGGATGGCCACTGACCGAGCAAAATGGGTACAGTTTGTTGCTGCCCTACAAGATGCCAGTAGGTGTGATGGCCACTAACTGCTGTGTCAGTCAGGAGCTAAGGATACAAGAAAAAGAAGAAAAAGAAAAACTAAGATTTTTAACTAAAAAAAAACATTAAACACAAAAATAAATGGAATGACACTGGAACAAGTTAAATGCTTCTCATATTGGGCACATACTAACAGTTTCTGAATGGTACAGAATGTGTGGACAATGAACAAACAGTTGGAAGACATAATTTGACAGGATAAGAGAATTAATGAAAACAATCAAAATTAGACAGACAAAATTTCCAGATTAAATACCTCTCCAGTTTTTCTGTGTGGCTTATTCTGTATTGTGCAAGAATCGATCTATCTCGCTCTATTTTGCTAAACTGGAACAAAGGACTGCTACTTAACAGCAATTTCTGTTTTTGTCTTTTTCAGTTTAGCCATGATAGCCCAGTTATCCCAACTTCTTCTCCCATTGTATTTCTTCTCTCCGCTTTCCTCTTAACCTGTGGGTTCCAGTCAAGGGTAAACCTAGTTACACTGGCTGGATGTTTTCTAAGGGATGTACCATCACGTCCATTTTCTCTCTCCAATCTTCAGCTGTGCTGGTCCACCACCACAGATGTGTCTATTTGTATCTGCCATGACTGTTACAGGTATGCCAGTCTTTGTGATGCTTGCATGTGCAAAGAATAGCATTAAGCAAACTAACCTGTGGGTCCATGAGTGTGACAGGTACAATCTTCTTTGACTTCAGCAACTCCTGCAACAAAATACAAACAGATAAGCAACAACATCAAACAACAGGTTCATAATTGTAACGTAATATACTGAAGTTATGAATGAGCAATTTCAATTTTATCTGCACACTAAACAGGCAACATGCACCTGGAGAAATTCCAAAACAAAACAAATTTTTTTTTAAGTCCAGGAACAGACCCGAAACACTGATCTGTACAATGGTGTTGTGTGAATCTCATGTTTGTTTGTGCAGTGCATACAAAACATGTAATATTCCTACATGACATGTTGTTTCTTAGTCACTGACTTGAGCTAAACTGACATCTTTTATGAGCTAATTTGGATAGTAATTCTTTCAACACTAACCAATAGCTGTGTACAGCTACAGTTGTGAATTAAAATTATTATTAATTTCATAGATGAATAATTATAAATTATTAAAAATTTTAGAAGCATGTCACTCTAATTCTAATATTCTGTGTACAAATTGTGAGTATCATTTTTTCAGTTTCAGGTGTAGTACAGCCCTTCAAAACAGTTCAGGTTAAAGGTTGCGACCCTGTGACTTCTTGAACCCTTTACCCTTTCATGTCTCTAAATGTTTTTGATCTCCCTCTATCTCTCTTATCCTGGATATTCCAGAAGAAAGAACTGACTTGTCAGGTTGCTACACATGTCCTCTATGTCTGTGTCCTATCCAATGCCAACATTTTTTCCACACATTTCCATGGTAACCGTCTGCATCCTTGCATCAGGTGCACATTGCTAATCTTTTCATGCCATTTTGATCCTTCTCTTCTGCATAAGCACCCATTTATGAATGTCTGGTTTTTTTTTATTCTTTAATTTCTACACAACGGGGTTGCAGGACACATCCCCATCCCTCCTTAGTCACCTTCAACAATGTGTCTGTTTCTGTATCTATGACTGTAACTTATGTGTGAGTCTCAGGAACAAACCTATCACAAGCAGAAAGTTTACTCTATTGTTTTGTCTTTCTACCTCCCATTTTTTTCTCCCAATCATCATTTCTTTCCTCCTAATTTTTGTTGTTAACTTTTTACATTTTTATTTCATACTTTCACCAGACTATTATAAACCTATGAATTTGTAAACAGCAAACTAAAGTTGCTCAGCAAACGGACCATACCTGGACATAAGCAGCAAGTCCATACAACACGTCCAAGTATTTCAACAATTGTTCCCATTTTTTCTGCTGACCTGAAACAAAATTCAACAAATCAAAGTCATCTTTTGAGGGGAAGAAACTCTAAATATCTAACACAAACATGTTCTTCTTCTTCAAGTACTATGTCTGCTGGCATAGGTGATCACATCTCTCCACAACCTTCTGTACCCAGTGAATAAATGCCACCTTCGCATCGAAGGTCAGCTGTAGATCTCCAACACTTTCTGTCTCATGCCTTGATGGAAAAATGACAAGACTCGATCCAGTTCATATCTTCCCCCCTTATAACGCTGTCCTCCTCTTCAACAAAATGTTGCCTGTTTAATATGACCAAAATGTTGCCTGTTTAATATGACCAAAATGTTGCCTGTTTAATAATGACCAAAATATTTTATTCATCCAACTTTAATGTTACTCATTATTTCTCTTTTCATTCCTAGGTTTTCTAGAATTTTCTTATTTCTGTTCTCTTTCCATGAGATGCCCCCCACTCTTCTATATATCCACATCGCAAAGCCTCAGTTTTTCCTTGTAACTGCGTGTTTATTGTCCATTTTTCTATGTCATGCAGTGATGAAGAGTTTATGTAATATCTAATGACTTATGTTTATTTTTGTAAATTTTTACAAATGTTAGGATTTAACATCTGTATCATGTTGCTGAATGTAGCTCTGGCCATTTCTATTCTCTTTTTGATTTCTGTTTCATATCTTCTGCTATTAAGTGCCCAATATGAAACACTCGTGACCTGCTCTGGTATCTTCCTATTTATTTGTAAAGTTGGATCATCATCTGCTTTGCTAATGATCATAGTTTTTGTTTTCTTTGTATTAATGTCCAATCCATATTAAATGACTTAACCTGTTAACTTGCTTGATCAGTGTTTGTTATTCCTATTAGTTTTTAGCAACAAAACCAGATTATCTACATATCTAAGGTTGTTTATTGATTTGCTTCGATCTTTAGTCCGAACAATTCCTGTATCAGGCTGACAATTTTTCCTGTGTAGATATTAAATAGGCTAGGGGACAGTACGTTTCCTCATCTCACACCTCTTTTAATGTTCATATATGGCAAGTAATTCCGACCAAATCTTACTGCCACAGTTTGTTCCCAGTAAAAGCTGTTGAGTCCTTTTATGTTTTTTTCCATGATGTGTATTTCTTCATGGCATTCAATTAGTTTATCTTTGTGTTGTAGATCTATTACTTACTTCAGGATATGTAAATGGTCAGGTCCTAATCTCTTCCACAGTGGCTAGTCATTATCTTTTTTATATCCCACCAATATGCGTCTGCTGCCACACACTTTGCTGTCTCAGTCAGAAATTTAAAAACTATTGAGATATAATATGGTGAGTAATTCCTGGCAGATATTACTGTCACAGTTTGTTCCCAGTGTAGTCATATAATAACAGAAGATGGCAGATGTGAAACAGAAATCAAGAAGAGAATAGGAATGGCCAAAGCTACATTCAACAACATGAAACATATACTGACATCCAAACAGTTATCTCACAAATTAAAACTGAGAATCATAAAGTGTTATATATATTCTGCATTTCTGTATGGTGCAGAAACATGGACGATGAATAAGCAGTTGGAAGAAAGAATTGAGGCTCTTGAAATGTGGATATATAGAAGAATGGGGCGTATCTCATGGAAAGAGATGAAAACAAATAAGGAGGTCCTAGAAAATCTAGGTATGAAAAGAGAACTAATGAGGGAGGTCAAAGTTCGACAGCTAAAATACTTTGGCCACATAAAAAGGCATAACACCTTGCAGAAGAACATAACAGAAGGGAGAGTTGAAGGCAAACGTGCAAGGGGAAGACAGCGCTATAAGTGGGAAGACAACATCAAGAGATGGACAGGAAAGAGTCTATCAGAGTGCACCACCAAGACAAGAGACAGAAGACGTTGGAGATCCATTACAGCCAACCTTCGTTGTGGAGATGGCAACTGATGATGATGATGATAAGCCTAACTGTAACACACAACATTAAAACAATAAGTAAGTGTCACACAAATATATGCTCCGACATACAAAGAAGCTCTGATATAGAAACATAAATGATTTATGAAGAACTAGACCAGGCCAAGAAATACTATAAATCTCATACCTCTGTAAGGCATCTTACTGTGAAATATGCATGATATAAAACAAAGATACGTTTAAGACATACCAGTGAAGTGAGAAACAAGGCTATCAAAAATCTTGTAGAAAAAGACCTGAGACAACTTGCGAGCTGTCCCATCTTCCTGTAGGTTGATGCAGCCTTCACACTGAATTAGAAAACATATACATTAAAAACATAATTTGTACACAGAGGGGCAAATCCTGAACTGTGGGTATATCTTGTTTGTTGAGTAGTTTGGTATACTGTGTTGTAGGTTACAGCTAGGCTGAGCTATCTGTGTCTATCATGTGTCAATTTCTTACACAGTATTAAATCTAATAGTCTTATTGTAAGTATTTGTTATTATTCTAAGTCTCGTAAAATCTCATTTCAGAAAATTTAAAAGTGATAGGAAATTCTATACAGAGCACTGCACATTATAACAGGATGTAATCTGATCATCAGAAGTAGGGCCTCCAATCAGACATGTTTCTGCACTTTTACAGCCTTGGCACTCTGGAGGAGGTGGGGCTGAGGGGCACTGGCCCGTATGGATCATGGTTTCCAAGTATCACCCTCCAGCTGGTTCTTCATCTGACTCTGCTGAAAAATGAACCAATTCCACCTTTTTTAATTTATATATTTGAGAAATGAACCAACTCCACCTTGGTTGCAAATTGCCAAATTGGCTATTTCCTCCTGATTTTATCCATTCTGTCAGCTTGAGATGTTTGTGAAAGTATCATTCTGAATGCAATAGCCCACACCAGTTGTTTCATAGCTAGAACTGTCTTTAGTGCTATGTCACCAGGCTAGAACTGTCTTTAGTGCTGTGTCACCAGGCTAGAATTGTCTTTAGTGCTGTGTCACCAGGCTAGAACCGTCTTTAGTGCTGTGTCACCAGGCTAGAACTGTCTTTAGTGCTGTGTCACCAGGCTAGAACTGTCTTTAGTGCTGTGTCACCAGGCTAGAACTGTCTTTAGTGCTGTGTCACCAGGCTAGAATTGTCTTTAGTTCTGTGTCACCAGGCTAGAACTGTCTTTAGTGCTGTGTCACCAGGCTAGAATTGTCTTTAGTGCTATGTCACCAGGCTATAACTGTCTTTAGTGCTGTGTCACCAGGCTAGAATTGTCTTTAGTGCTGTGTCACCAGGCTAGAACTGTCTTTAGTGCTGTGTCACCAGGCTAGAACTGTCTTTAATGCTGTATCACCAGGCTAGAACTGTCTTTAGTGCTATGTCACCAGGCTAGAACTGTCTTTAGTGCTGTGTCACCAGGCTAGAACTGTCTTTAGTGCTGTGTCACCAGGCTAGAATTGTCTTTAATGCTGTGTCACCAGGCTAGAACTGTCTTTAGTGCTATGTCACCAGGCTAGAACTGTTTTTAGTGCTGTGTCACCAGGCTAGAACTGTCTTTAGTGCTGTGTCACAAGGCTAGAACTGTCTGTAGTGCTGTGTCACCAGGCTAGAACAGTCTTTAGTGTTGTGTCACCAGGCTAGAACTGTCTTTAGTGCTGTGTCACCAGGCTAGAACTGTCTTTGGTGCTGTGTCACCAGGCCTTGTAAGTGCTCTTGCTCTTGACTGTCCCTTCAGGCCCTGTTGTTTCAGTAGATCATACACTGAGGCAGCTGATAGATTTCCTGCACCTTCTTTTACAGCTATGATTTTTGTTGTGAACCCCTGATGTCTGAACCCCTTGACCAGACCAGTATATTTGGTCATTTTGAATGTAAGCTTAAAAGCAAACCTAAACATTAAATTAAAAACTATTTAAAAAATAATTGTTCGTATGTTACTTTGTACAACTTCTCCTTTACAAGTCACTTTAAGCAAGTTGTTCCATATAATGTATTATATGTTTCCTGGAACAGTCTGTTCTATACAATTTGTTTCTTATATGTTACAGTACACCATATATTTATTACAGGTTACCTACCAAAATCTATTCCTTACAGGTTACCTAGCACAATATATTCCTTACAGGTTACCTAGCACAATCTATTCCTTACAGGTTACCTAGCACAATCTATTCCTTACAGGTTACCTACCACAATCTATTCCTTACAGGTTACCTACCACAATCCATTCCTTACAGGTTACCTACCACAATCTATTCCTTACAGGTTACCTACCACAATCTATTCCTTACAGGATACTTTATACAATCTATTCCTTACATGTTACCTTACACATTCTAATCCTTACATGTTCAATCTTCTTTGTCCCTTTGGTCACTTGGAAGAAAGCCAGTCGGAGAAACAGAGCCAAGACCGAGCGTTGTGCCTCAGCTGAGCTGTGTAACTGTGAGATGGAAATGTGATGTAGCTGGCGCAGGCAGCTTTCAGTTTGTTTCAGCTTCCTAGCAGGGTCATGTGATCTGCATGGGGAACAGAAGTGACTTGTTCTTTTATTTTTTATTTTATCTTAGCTGAACTACAACAACAAAATGGTTGGAAGGAATTCAGGCAGAACAATTGTCCACCTGCTCTAAATATACTTGAAAAGTTCCAATACACAAACGAAAGGGCTAACAGCTAAAGAATAATCAAGGGATACACAGATGACTTACATGACTTGCCACTTGTCATTTCCCAATATCATGGACATAAGAAATTGGCTGTAACTTTCTGCATCAGTCCTGGACATCTGAAATGTTGTCACAGCAGAATTTAGTGATCAGAATGACCTAACTATACATTTGATCAAATATCTTGTGCATTTTCCAAATTTCACTTCATCTGCATGGATTATACAGAAAAAAAATTCTTTATCATGGCCAAAACCAAAAGCCATGGGCAAAGTAATAAGTAGCAGGGATCTCATTATAATATATTACGACTGGCATTTTTTTTTTTTTGGTTAGGGGCAAGGGGGGCTTCATTGTGCTTCTGTTTGTTTGTTAATAATCTATTAAATATATCTGCATCACTGACATTCTAGTTCAAGCACTGAGAGCTATTTCTTTGAGTGAGATGTGATTGAAATGGTACAACATCACATCTTATCAAACAACAGCTGCCTACCCCTCCTCAAATCTCATTCACAAAAAATTGTATCTGACCGTTCTGTGAATTAGAAACTTGAAATTTGGAAGAATTTATCAGTGTCTTTAATACGATCAACATGTAGTATCATATCCTGGGAGCATTAAAAATAGTTGTGCAGTTGTTTCATAATTGCCAAATCCTCAATTGAGTCCTGAAAGATTGTTTTCTGCCCTGAAAGTTATCATCTGGTAATTTTGGACCTGCGATGAAACCTGACTTGCTTGAAACTATTTAGTTTCTGAGAATGAATGTATACCTGAACTTTGAATCAGAGCAATCAAGAAATTAAGATAAGAACAGCTTTTGGTTATATTTAAAAAAAAAAACAGCCAGTCTTTTTTTTTCAATCACTTATTTATTTTTTTCATTTATCTTCTGCTATCAGTGAACTACTTAGCTGTGGTCTTATTGGCCTGTGAGTGTTTCAGTTGGCTGACAAAAACAAAAGTGTGAAATTTTATGTTTTAACTTCTGATATTAAACCTCAAAAGAAATTAAAATCCCTTTATTATGAAACAGCAAATGAACTCTCATAACTATTTATGGTACAGGTATAGATGACATGGCCGACTGGCAACACAAGCTCATTACTCATGTTAGAAGGAAGTAATCTACTCAGTTTGGGCATGTTAGAAGGAAGTAATCTACTCAGTTTGGGCATGTTATGAGAAGAGGAAAGCTGAAATATTTGATGACAAGAAAGATTGCTGGAAAAGATAGATGGTGGCAAAGAGGGTTTGACATCATGGCATGAAAAGAACTGGAGACTGGAAGTTGTGGAGTGACATTATCACCTCTGCCATCCGACATAGTACTTCAAGAAGAAAAAATCTGACCAAGTTTAATTGTCAAATATTTCTCACAAATTTGTTTATAACACTCACCAAATCAACAAGATGCAAAAAGTTGTTAGATCTGACCATGTCAATTCTTCCAGACTGCTCTTGTTTGAACAAGGTGGCCTCCAACTTCCATATTCTCTCCAAGACATGGAGAATATCTGTCTGCTTGCCTGCCAACTTCTGACAAATCTGCTGACACTGAGAAAACAGGACGACAATGGGCTTGTAACAAGTATAAGACTTTAATTAAGCTTAGTCAGTTATTTTAATAAATCTTTTTTTTATCCCGTGACATTCAACATACTATGTCATTCATGTTTCTTTACCATAAATTCCTATGTAACTTCTTATGCAGCAAGATTACTGCTGCAGTTGTCTACCATTCAAGGAGCTTCATTCCTTGACTATTTCCTCAGAAATTTCCAGTAACCACTGAATGACAACTGCAATAACCTAAAAAAAATGTTTCCTGATACCTGCGTGTTAGATGCAAGACAAAATGGAAATACTTGACCCTGGTATTGGGTCTCAAAATAAACAAAGAAAAGACAAAGATTTTGAGAATAAATGCTGCAAATGATATCAAGAATGTACTTGAAGAAACATCCCTATAAGATGTAGACTCAAGACATATATCTTGGCAGCAATAAGACAATGTTGTTTAACTCAAATGTCAAGTCAATCTTATAGTGTAGCTCTGAAACATGGACAACTACAAACACAAGCAAGTTACAGACTTTAATATGTGGGTGCTTGCATAGAATAGAAGGATTGGAATTGTACAACATGATCACCAATATGGAAATAATAACAAGGACCTAAACGGTGCCAGCAAAACAGAAAATGAGAAGAAGATGCTGGCAGTGGATAGAACACAGACTGAGAAAACCTGCTGAAAGCATTACACGACAGTCAGTGTTCTGGAATCCCCATAGTTAGAGAAGTAGTAGAAGACTGACAAAACATGAAGAACAAAACTGGAGACAGATTTGAAAGAAATCAAGAAAACATGGAAAGGCCTTGAGCAGACGGCACTAGATAGGAGGACCTATCACACATTTATTGAAGATCCATGCTCCTTTGGGAGCTGAGGAATCATGAATGAATAAAGCAACCATCCACTTGTCTTACACTGCTGTGTGTTAGAGCAACCATCCACTTGTCTTACACTGATGTGTGTTAGAGCAACCATCCACTTATCAGATACTGCTGTGTGTTAGAGCAACCATCCACTTGTCAGATACTGCTGTGTGTTAGAGCAACCATCCACTTGTCTTACACTGCTGTGTGTTAGAGCAACCATCCACTTGTCTTACACTGCTGTGTGTTAGAGCAACCATCCACTTGTCTTACACTGCTGTGTGTTAGAGCAACGTCCACTTGTCAGATACTGCTGTGTGTTAGAGCAACCATCCACTTGTCTTACACTGCTGTGTGTTAGAGCAACCATCCACTTGTCTTACACTGCTGTGTGTTAGAGCAACCATCCACTTGTCTTACACTGCTGTGTGTTAGAGCAACGTCCACTTGTCAGATACTGCTGTGTGTTAGAGCAACCATCCACTTGTCAGACACTGCTGTGTGTTAGAGCAACCATCCACTTGTCTTACACTGCTGTGTGTTAGAGCAACCATCCACTTGTCTTACACTGCTGTGTGTTAGAGCAACCATCCACTTGTCTTACACTGCTGTGTGTTAGAGCAACCATCCACTTGTCAGATACTGCTGTGTGTTAGAGCAACCATCCACTTGTCAGACACTGCTGTGTGTTAGAGCAACCATCCACTTGTCTTACACTGCTGTGTGTTAGAGCAACCATCCACTTGTCTTACATTGCTGTGTGTTAGAGCAACCATCCACTTGTCAGGTACTGCTGTGTGTTAGAGCAACCATCCACTTGTCTTACACTGCTGTGTGTTAGAGCAACCATCCATTTGTCAGATACTGCTGTGTGTTAGAGCAACCATCCACTTGTCTTACACTGCTGTGTGTTAGAGCAACCATCTACTTGTCTTACATTGCTGTATGTTAGAGCAACCATCCACTTGTCAGACACTGCTGTGTGTTAGAGCAACTATCCACTTGTCAGACACTGCTGTGTGTTAGAGCAACCATCCACTTGTCAGACACTGCTGTGTGTTAGAGCAACCATCCACTTGTCTTACACTGCTGTGTGTTAGAGCAACCATCCACTTGTCTTACACTGCTGTGTGTTAGAGCAACCATCCACTTGTCTTACACTGCTGTGTGTTAGAGCAACCATTCACTTGTCTTGCACTGCTGTGTGTTAGAGCAACCATCCACTTGTCTTACACTGCTGTGTGTTAGAGCAACCATCCACTTGTCAGATACTGCTGTGTGTTAGAGCAACCATCCACTTGTCAGATACTGCTGTGTGTTAGAGCAACCATCCACTTGTCAGATACTGCTGTGTGTTAGAGCAACCATCCATTTGTCAGATACTGCTGTGTGTTAGAGCAACCATCCACGTGTCTTACACTGCTGTGTGTTAGAGCAACCATCCACTTGTCTTACACTGCTGTGTGTTAGAGCAACCATCCACTTGTCAGATACTGCTGTGTGTTACAGCAACCATCCACTTGTCTTACACTGCTGTGTGTTAGAGCAACCATCCATTTGTTTTACACTGCTGTGTGTTAGAGCAACCATCCACGTGTCTTACACTGCTGTGTGTTAGAGCAACCATCCACGTGTCTTACACTGCTGTGTGTTAGAGCAACCATCCACTTGTCTTACACTGCTGTGTGTTAGAGCAACCATCCACTTGTCTTACACTGCTGTGTGTTAGAGCAACCATCCACTTGTCAGACACTGCTGTGTGTTAGAGCAACCATCCACTTGTCAGACACTGCTGTGTGTTAGAGCAACCATCCACTTGTCTTACACTGCTGTGTGTTAGAGCAACCATCCACTTGTCTTATGCTGCTGTGTGTTAGAGCAGCCATCCACTTGTCAGACACTGCTGTGTGTTAGAGCAACCATCCACTTGTCTTACACTGCTGTGTGTTAGAGCAACCATCCACTTGTCTTACACTGCTGTGTGTTAGAGCAACCATCCACTTGTCAGATACTGCTGTGTGTTAGAGCAACCATCCATTTGTCAGATACTGCTGTGTGTTAGAGCAACCATCCACTTGTCTTACACTGCTGTGTGTTAGAGCAACCATCCACTTGTCAGATACTGCTGTGTGTTAGAGCAACCATCCACTTGTCTTACACTGCTGTGTGTTAGAGCAACCATCCACTTGTCAGATACTGCTGTGTGTTAGAGCAACCATCCACTTGTCTTACACTGCTGTGTGTTAGAGCAACCATCCACTTGTCTTACACTGCTGTGTGTTAGAGCAACCATCCACTTGTCTTACACTGCTGTGTGTTAGAGCAACCATCCACTTGTCTTACACTGCTGTGTGTTAGAGCAACGTCCACTTGTCAGATACTGCTGTGTGTTAGAGCAACCATCCACTTGTCTTACACTGCTGTGTGTTAGAGCAACCATCCACTTGTCTTACACTGCTGTGTGTTAGAGCAACCATCCACTTGTCTTACACTGCTGTGTGTTAGAGCAACGTCCACTTGTCAGATACTGCTGTGTGTTAGAGCAACCATCCACTTGTCAGATACTGCTGTGCACAAGTTTTAAATGTTTTTACAGACTACTGATCATGATTCACAAATCACTGCCCAGCCGGTATTGTAACTTGCTCAGATACATCACTGGTTGACAGGGAACACTGCCTAAGTCTATAGCAGATAATTTTCTCATACTGCTGGGCTACATGTAAGGTACAGTGTTAAGACAGTAAGCACCTTGCAGAACTTGCATTTCAAAGACCCCTCAAAAAGATCAAGAATCGTTGCAAGTTGTAACCCTGGTCATATACTGATCTGAAGGTGACACAAAATCTCAGCATCTGGATGACCCTGTCTCCCAAACTCGAGAAATGGACTACCTCCCAATTTCTGAACCTTGACAACATCGTCCCAAATGCATACTGGTTGCGAGACACAACAAAGATTCTCTCAACTAACCAAATAATAACAGTAATACTAAGTAGAACTGGCAGATGGCAAAAGAACAGTTGGGTGACCGCAGCTGAGATTCAAAGATTTGTGTAAGAGACATGAGGGTACTGGACATAAATCCATAAACCTGGGAGGATGAAGCTACTGATCGCACAAAATGGCAATGCTATCTGTGGCGCCACCTTAGATTAGGCGAAAAGCAGCTCACACAACAAGCAGAAGAGAGAAAAAATGTCGAAAGGAACAACAGGAAAATAAGCAGCTGAGAGCTGTAGAGGCTGTCACCTCAGACATACATTCCTAAAGTCAGTTATGACTGTAGAGGCTGTCACCTCAGATGTACATTCCCACAGTCAGATATGACTGTAGAGGCTGTCACCTCAGACGTACATTCCCACAGTCAGATATGACTGTAGAGGCTGTCACCTCCGACGTACATTCCCAAAGTCAGATATGACTGTAGAGGCTGTCACCTCAGGGGTGCATTCCCATAGTCAGTTATGACTGTAGAGGCTGTCACCTCAGGGGTACATTCCCAAAGTCAGATATGACTGTAGAGGCTGTCACATACATTCCCATAGTCAGATATGACTGTAGAGGCTGTCACGTACATTCCCACAGACAGATATGACTGTAGAGGCTGTCACGTACATTCCCACAGTCAGATATGACTAGAGGCTGTCACATACATTCCCACAGTCAGATATGACTGTAGAGGCTACTATTATTTACTAAGTAGGAACAACAAACAAAACATCACGGTCATGGACAGCTGAGCATAGGGGAGATTACTCAACACTAATGAGTCATTAACTCATTCTAACCCAGGCATTTTTTCTGGTTTTTCCCAGGACCCAATATGCAGACTTTTTTTTTCTATAAGTGATGTTTTAAAAACAGGCAGTAGACACATATATTAGTTTAGTAGATATATGTATTATACATCAAACTTTAGGAAATTGGCTGCAAAATGTTGTGATATACTGTTGAGTTCTTATGTGATGTTATTATTGTTTGTTATATCGTGTGAAGTGTAGAAACAATAAAAAATAAAAATGAATACAAATTATGCACATACACGTAAATATTTCAACTGTACTTAATCCCTTGGTATTAAAACACCAGGAATTGAAATATATATCCAACTGGCAACTAATCCAAGAAGTGTGATAAAAAACAAATGAAAATTGTAATTTATATAAATTTTGTTGTGAAGTAACATATTGCTGAACTGGAATCTCACTTACACATTCCTGTTCCATGCAAATTAATTAATTTATTATTTAAATATATCACGTTTGTTCAACGTTCTTATCGGAATCGACAATAGGTTATTATCGCTACCGATATCGCTAAAATTCATTTCGAAATTATATATTGAGGTTGATTCGTTAATAATTTATGAGTGTTATGTATGTGACTACACCACTTGTAAACAAATAACCCTATGACGTAACTAATTGATAAAAGTATGCAAAAACTAAGCACCAATATAATTATTTCGCTACCAGTTCAAAATACGATGTCCACAGGAAGTGTTTACATGATATGAACACTCTATGGCCACGTATTTTCTAATTTTTTGTTCAATTTCGGAATCTTATAAAGCGGGCGTACCACGCGCCGTGCAGCTAGATCCAAAGCAACTCTTGCAACGGATATAAAATACACAATTGTAACTTCATAAATTTTTTTTTCACTCACAAACGTTCACACCCATGTGCCGGATGTAATGAAATAATTTTAAACTGGCTTATCGCCAGATATTCTATAATTTTCCGCTCAAATGCGGCATATAGTCACCTTGACGCGCCATACGCCCTGGGTATAACGAAAAGCCTATTTGGCGCGCCATGCGCCCGTTTGGACGGAAAGAGTTAAGGGTCATAAAATGGACAACTGACATAAATATACGGCATGATTCACATAACAGCATTTTCTGGAAAAGGAAAATACCATATCTGATACAAGACAGTGAGATAGCATACGACGTGGCTGAAGGTGTACTACAGTTAGAATGCAGTATATGAATGAGTTTTTCCATACACAGAAAAACGCTAAAAGATACAAAGGGAGAAAACCAGAACACTGCAGAGAAATTCAAACAGAAAATATCTCACATAATGACACTATCTAGAGTAAGACCATATGAAGAAAACATATGGGAACACTGGTTACATCAAACACTATCTGGACATACTTTACGTAACAGAAAAAAATGTCCTGACACAACCAAAGTACACATGTACATGGCTGACAAGGGTGAGCCATCTGTAAGTGTGTCAAGCATTGGGGGAAAAAATGAGGCAAACTGTAGGGGTGTCTTCACCTTTCTTATTTTTTGTTATCACCATCACAAGGATTAATTGGTGTGTTAGTTGATTTGTTAGACAGGATCACCAATTACATGGTCTTCGTTTTAAAGACATCAAATTTTTTTCCCGACGTTCACAGCATCTGCGAGATTTCATTTATTACCCTTCAGCTGTCCACAGAGTATAGGTATTTAATAAAATAATGTAAAATTCTCCTGTACTGCGTCATTCGTTGTGCTACTTCATTACGACAAAAGATATAAACATGCATGTTTATTATAAATGACATGGCAAAAGGGGCGACCGACCCCAACCAGGCGCGTCCACAGGTGGTGGATAGTGGAACGACCTCCAGATATGGTGTGTCAGCTGCGAATTAAGTCAGTATTGCTGGATGAATAAACAGCCGCGGACCAAACTGCGATGTCCTTCCAGCAGGACGGGGAGGGGTAACAGGTAGCACTGATACCTCCACTGAAATCCACCATATGTTCTATGACGGGTGCATCAAGCGAGTAAGAGCCGCTATAAGCTCTAGCCACGGGGAAGGTAAACCTCGGTAAACAAACCAACCTGCTGCCTTGCAGCTACCACCGGGAGATGGAAAGGCAATGGGAGACAAACCTGAACAACAAACACAACCCGGCCTGCCAAAGACGGAGTGTGTCTGTCAGCTACGGCGCAGACACCGGGAAAAATTAGGGCACACACGCTTTTGCACTATGGAGTCATGCGACAATCTCGACTTACGTCATGGCGTCGCTCCTATCAGCTACAACCGGGGAGGAGCGTAGCCGGGCCCCTAGCCTTGAAAGAGCCCACCCAAGCAACCGGTGCCTTTGCCAACCAAATGGTCGGGAGAAGGCAAAGTAGATTGATCTGGCCAAGGGGTGCTGAGCTCCAGCAGAAGCTATGGGGCTGCCGCGCCGACCTGGTAAAGACTGTGGACTTTGTCCTGGTGACAGGCCTGCAGATTTAGCATGACTACAAACTGAACGCAGAAGAAGATTATAAATGAAACATAATTGTTCATGAAATTACGAACAACCCAGTTCATTGCAATGAATTTTGTGAACTGGGCAGCCATAAACAGTCTGTGCCGAATGTCAAGAAGATGCTAATTGTTTTGTTCTTTTTTCACCAATCATTCGCGTAAGTTCTTGTTTATTGCTGCCTTTTCCTTGTTTGTACTGGGCACATTTGGTAAAACTCTTCGCTCATGAGTAAACTGAAGCAATCTAAATTGGTAGCATCTAGATCTAGAGTGCATTTAGGTTCACGGATTCCTCCAAAGTCACAAATTGCAACTGAAGTGTACTCTGTTACAAGTCTCATTCATTTGATCTGTCGTCAGTATCATTACTACTTTGACTAGATCCACTTTCGTAAGTGTCAATGCCAGTCTAAATCGTATTTGTTTTCAATATCCACATGTCATTGTTCTGATCAAATACAAAGTCCCCTCTCAGCTACCAAAGCAAAGATTTCACCGCCCGGAAAGCCAGGGCTTTAAAATATCAAAATATTGATCTATTCAGAAAACAGAAGCTTTACATGTACAAGAAACCTACGTATTACTCAGGTCTCGCTAAATACAGAGATATCAATGACCGGAAACAATGCTTAGCGGGCATTTTGGACTGGATGTTAGACCTTGCAGGCGGGTGTTTTTTGGTCAATCAAACGGTAAAGGGTTAAGTTTTATAAATGATTGCCTGCTGGAAACTTAAATAACTGGCTACTGGTTAAAAAATATGGATTTGCACATTCTTAAAATGGAGTGCATGCAGTTATCATCTTCCTCCTGTCCCACAACATAATAATTCTATTAAGTGGTCAACTGTTTACCTCAAGAGAGGTAGATAGCTTGACATCTGAACAGCTTTGTGAAAATGGCTCAAATCCCCTAATATAATCTTCAAACAGCTCATTCTATAACAATTTTATTACCAGAGAATCTGCAGCTGCTACAACAGGATCATTCTTCTTGGTGACTGAATGAAACATACATCTGGCTAGTCCTGGGCTCAGCACCACATCCAATATCTATAATCCCAAAAAGTAATATATTCAATGTTAAAACAATTTAACTACAGCATAAACACAACAACTGGGCATTTCATATATTATATACTTATAAAACAAATATCACTTCATCAACAAACAAATCATATTTAAGTAACTTGTCTTGGTCTTTCAATTACAAAATGTCTACAGTTTTAACCCTTTCAGCACTAGTATGACGTACGCCGTACAGCATAAATCTTTACAATATTTGTCGCTATGCCGTACGTCACGGAAGTAGCGCGATTTCTCGTTCCAATTCACCTATAAGACGTACGCTGTACGTCATATTTTAAAAGCACCAGAACTCTTCTGTTTACAAACGTATTGGCAAGTACTGGACATAATCGGATTCAGCATTGAAAAATCTGGCCACTAAGCTTGAAACGAACAAAATATTTTACTGCTAGCGAATACAGTAGAACTGATAATAGCGATTTTACAAAAGCGAAAGTTCACAAACATGGACGCTGCCGAACCATAAACATCTGGTGTAAAAAGAGCACGAAAATTCTTGTTTGAGTTGAATTTATTCAACTTGAATGATTCTGACGATTCTTTTTAGTGAGATTCTGGTAATTTTTACCTTTAGTGCCGTCGAGTATGTATAATATGTCTATTTTCGTACCATTTAGAGTTAGGGTTAGGTTTACACTAAACCTAATCCTAACTCAATACACATATTATACATACTCGACGGCACTAAAGGTAAAGATTACCCAGATTCAGAATATGTGTAGTCTAGTTCAGAATCAGACTGATGTAGATTTAGATTTGGAGCAAAGTGATAGTGAACGACTTGCTAAAACGAGGAAAGTGAATGACAGTGAAAGGCTTGCTAAAACGAGGAAAGTGATTGATAGTGTTAGTAGTAACATTCGATCTAGATCTAGTTCACTCAGTTTAGATCAAAATAATTCATCAGTGAAAGGAAAGGCAGTGAAAACAAGATCTGCACCTAAACAAGGAAAGAAAATGTCGAGATCTAGACCTTGGAATAAAAAAATGAAAATAAAATTGATGAGGAAGAACATCACCTAAAAGACCCTGGTAACCAGAGGCAGGGGAAGAAAATAATGTAGATGCAAACGTAAGTCATGAAGGAGACAAGAAAACCATGCTGCCCCAGCCTGAGTTTACAGCACAGTCTGGTCTACTCTTTGATCATACTGATTGTGAATGCCATGATTTCATGAATGAGTTTCTGAATGAAAACTTTTAGATACTAACAGTGAATGAGACAAACAGCAAGCCGGGTTTGTGCCTTGGGGAATGCTTTGAAACTGACCACACTCAGCCCAACCTGTAACTGTAACAATGTCAGCAAACTCAAGAAAACAAGTGCCAGCAGTGTTTCCACGTTCTTTTATCATAATAAAATGAAAACAACAAAGCTTTTGTGGCTCATACAAATAATTTTTGTTTATTTTTCTCTCAATTTTCATTTATGTACGTACCCTGTGACCTTGACCTAGGCTTATGTTGGCCTTGATTAGCATATTCTGAAACTTTGTTTTATACTCTTTCATAATATATATACTTTTAATGGGTTTCCTTTTACGATAAACTGTTTACAGTCAAATTAAAAATATGACCCCTAAAATTACAATTATCCTGTCGTTCAGGGGAACGAACTAAGCTGAAAATGGTGTTGTCATTTGGAATGAAAAACCTGCGGTGGCGAAGGGGTTAAAATATAATATACACTGGTGTAATAGTTTTGTGTGTTCATATAATACACAGAGTTTTCTGTATTTGTAAAACAGAAGGGTATTTTGTTAATGTGTCAGTCAATCAGCAGGCAACACTCAAATACCTGGTCATCATCAGCAGCATTAGCAACAAGTATGGATGCAATCTTCAAGCCCAGCAGTTGTCTCTGAGCCATAGCTTTC
The DNA here is from genome assembly GCA_024509875.1 of Oreohelix idahoensis. Taxonomy (NCBI): domain Eukaryota; kingdom Metazoa; phylum Mollusca; class Gastropoda; order Stylommatophora; family Oreohelicidae; genus Oreohelix; species Oreohelix idahoensis. The sequence continues at coordinate 212,900 of JAMPIV010001797.1, read as the reverse complement.
AGTTTTTTCTCCGTCAACTGCTCCATCAGTTTTTCTAGAGTCAACAGATAAATGATTTAACAAAGGGTAATGTCTACAGATGAATGTCTGCATTTTTCTGACTGGTGACTAATGAACAGAAGCTTGGCTCTAGACATGATCTGTGACAAATTTAATTTTATACAAAAGCATTTCATTCCTTGGTTCAAATTTTGTATACATGACTTACTTCTTGTTAGCCTTTAAGCTACTCGTGATGTACATCCTTCAGGCATTTCTGTCCAAGCCCTCTTGTGTTCAACAATATAAACCTTCAAGCAGTTCTGTCCAAGCCCTCTTGTGTTCAACAATATAAACCTTCAAGCAGTTCTGTCCAAGCCCTCTAGTGTTCAACAATATAAACCTTCAAGCAGTTCTGTCCAAGCCCTCTTGTGTTCAACAATATAAACCTTCAATCAGTTCTGTCCGTGCCCTCGTGTTCAACAATATAAACCTTCAAGCAGTTCTGTCCAAGCCCTCTTGTGTTCAACAATATAAACCTTCAAGCAGTTCTGTCCGTGCCCTCTTGTGTTCAACAATATAAACCTTCAAGCAGTTCTGCCCAAGTCCTTTTATGTTAAGCTATATGTTCAATTTCTTCCTATGACTTCTTTATCCTTCTTATGTCTGCCTATGGTTCTCAACAAGACAATATAAATAATTAATGTTTACAAAAACAAAAGTTTTACTAATAATACACCGTATAGCTACAACAATTTTGCCAATGATGCAAAGATGTAACAGCTACAGTGTGCATGCGTGCACGAATGAGAAAGAGAGAGGAGAGAGAGTGAGTGAGTGTGAGTGAGAGAGAGAGACAGACAGAGAGAGAGAGAGGGCTCAAAATTGTTGTTTGACAACACCAAAAACAGTGGACAACAGGATTTAACAGTTTCAGAGCAGGACTAATGAAGGAAAAAAGAAATGTGTAAACTGTAGATTGAGTAACAACAGTCAATATTTTCTCTTCTGTACCTCCCACAGCGTTCCATATAGACACTATATTCCTGTCACTTTTTAACATCTGCAATAAAATCTGCTCCACTACGACCTCTGACCTCTGCACTGATGCCTGCAAGTAAGAAAACAGTGACTCAAAAATTACAAATTATACTTTAGATAACAGCTTTCTTCATGGTAGTTAAATGTACACATTAATATAAATGAAACTGTGAGGTGACTGTTGTACACATCAATATGGAAATGTGAAGTGACTATTGTACACATTAATATGGAAATGTGAAGTGACTGTGCACATTAATTTGGAAATTTGAGGTGACTGTTGTGCCCATTAATATGGAAATGTGAGGTGACTATTGTACACATTAATATGGAAATATGAGGTGACTGTACTTGTTCCTTCCCTGTTTCGCTCTGTACAGAGCACTGGGATACCACTGCAGTAGCCAACATACAAAACGCCAGCACCAAAGAACTTATATGCTTTTACAGATGCTGTTTCTGTAGCTTTTATTGGCATGGTGAGATTGCCAGTTCATGCAATCTCACAATAACTGCCTCTTAGGACATGCATGGTGGGCACAGTGGTCCTATTATTCATTTATCACATTACAATTGCCCTGGAACCACACAGATAACACATAAATATGAAAATGTGAAGTGACTATTTACACATTAATACGGCAATGTGAAGTAACTATTTACACATTAATAAGAAAATGTTTTTTTTTTAATGACTGCTTATAAATTTCTCATACTTTAGTGGCAAATGAGCTGTCTGTAATGTTTTCCTAATGAATTTGAACTTTCAGTTCCCTGAAATTGTTTGAATGAATTGTTGAACACCAGTGTGATAACTACATAAATAAAAATTGTGTTCTTGATGAAAAAAATTGTCTGTAACACTTAAATGTTAAACACCTTAAAGTGAAAAAACTAAAACTGTTCTAAATTGTCTTTGTCAGGAGCACAAATGCTGGCTGCTTATTTGCACATTAACAAATATCCCAGACTTAGAACATTGTTGTTGATTTCCAATAAAATTACAGTTTACAAAAGACGATCTCACAATTGAATATTTTTTATAATGGCAAGTATATGGTAGATGTGAGATTGAATACACAACACATATGGTGCAAATTTGATATTGTGATGTGACTGAAAACATGGAAAGCAGAGGGTAAATGTGAGATTGTTAGGTGACTGAATTTCTGTAAGAGACTGGATGTAAACATAAATATCAGACAGTGAGATTTAATACCAGATGGTGGAACAAGCATCGACATCGGTAACCGAATGAATAAAGCCAGAACAGCCTTTGCCAATCTAAACGTCTGGAAATCTTCCCAGTATAGTACAAATACTAAATTAAAAATATATGAGAGCTGCGTAATTTCTGTACAGTGCAGAATGCTGGAGAGTAACAGAAAAGGAAATGTCCAAACTGTCCTCTATCCGCATAACCTGTATAAGGAAAATTCTTTGAATTCTCTGGCCAAACACTATCATCAATCAAGAACTGCTAACTCAGAGCCACCAAAATGACATGCGCACCATCACAGTGGGCAGACACTGTAATTGGGTTGGTCACATTCTCAGAAGAGATCCTGACACCATCACCAGAACTGCCATGCTATGGACTCTAGAAGGAAAATGAAAGCAAGGCTCGCCAAAAGCTCCACCTGGTGGAGAACTGTGGAGGCAGAGATGCAAAGCATGAACCAGAGCTGGGGCACCACATGAAGAATGGCTGCTGACCGAGCAAAGTGGAAACAGTTTGTTGCTGCCCTATTGATTGCTCTGTCAGTCAGCAGCCAAGGACGAAAGAAAGAGGAAGATGTGAGATGAATGAATGTACATATTACTGTTAGTTACACATTACTGTTAGTTACACATTACTGTTAGCTACACATTACTGTTAGTTACACATGACTGTTAGTTACACATGACTGTTAGTTACACATGACTGTTAGTTACACATTACTGTTAGTTACACATGACTGTTAGTTACACATGACTGTTAGTTACACATGACTGTTAGTTACACATGACTGTTAGTTACACATGACTGTTAGTTACACATGACTGTTAGTTACACATGACTGTTAGTTACACATGACTGTTAGTTACACATGACTGTTAGTTACACATGACTGTTAGTTACACATGACTGTTAGTTACACATTACTGTTAGTTACACATTACTGTTAGTTACACATGACTGTTAGTTACACATGACTGTTAGTTACACATGACTGTTAGTTACACATGACTGTTAGTTACACATTACTGTTAGTTACACATTACTGTTAGTTACACATTACTGTTAGTTACACATTACTGTTAGTTACACATTACTGTTAGTTACACATTACTGTTAGTTACACATTACTGTTAGTTACACATTACTGTTAGTTACACATTACTGTTAGTTACACATTACTGTTAGTAAGACGATAATGGAATGCAAATATTCAAATTACTTAGTGAACAAGTAAAGGTAGTCCCACAGCAAGTACTGCTGTAGGGGAGTGAAGTGTTACAGACTTCATTATACTAGCTCACAGCTTTATTACATGAGGGTGACAAGTTGCTTCCCTTATAGGGGAGTGAAGTGTTACAGACTTCATTATACTAGGTCACAGCTTTATGACATGGGGTAAGAAGTGTCCTTCCTTGCAGCCTTTGCCTATTCTAACTAAAGAGCAGTCATATACTCATTTACCGCTGGGTAGATTGGAGTGGGATGCTACGGGGTTTTGAACCTGGTATTGCTGCAAACGCTCTAACCACTCTGCCTGTAGACAGCCACTTAAAACATAATGACTGCCAAATTATTGCCAGATTTTCAGCATTTATCATCAGTTTCATTCAGATGTAATCACTTACATCTTTGTGGACAAGAATAATTACATGCAAATACATCCAGTACCCTGAAACTATGAGTGAATGTCTAGAAATACCATGACTCACCAAGATGGCCGTCAGTAAATTCTTGTCGTTATCCTCACACAAGATAGGGAATCCCCAGTATTTTCTCAAGAACGTTTTCTTCACCACTTCCTGTCAACAATCAGCCAAGTTAACAGAAATTTCAGCCATGATTAATAATATCTACCATGCGACCACTGAATCAGGTGTTATTACCATAAAATACTTACTACTTACTTACTTAGTCGTTCCCCTTCTACCATGAGGTGTAGAGGTTTGGAAGAGAGAGCGCCAGACTATCCTATCGGCTGTCTTCCTCCTGGCCTGGTTCCATTCTAGTCCTCGGTCCTTCAAAGATTGTCTAATGTTGTCCTCCCAGCGGACTTTGGGTCGTCCTGGGGGTCTGGATCCCTGACTCTTTGTTTCCCATGCTTGTCGTGGTAGCCGATTTTCTCCCATTCTGCAGACATGGCCAAACCATCTTAGTTGGGACTGTTCTACTTGGGTCTGCAGGGGGTGGGATTTTAGGCCTTGACATATCGTCTGGTTGCGGACCATCTCTCTTCTTGTTACTTCAACCACCTTCCTCAGATACCTCATTTCTGAGGTTTGGATCTGGCTTTTGTGGGTTGTAGTCATTGCCCATGACTCGCATCCATATGTCAAGACTGGGACATAGGTGGTGCGGTATACAGCCATCTTCATTTTCTTACCAACACCATAAAATAACACAGGAAAACATACTGTATGCACGCGAGTATGTCGAGAAATTTTTTTATCTTTTCGGACGTTAAAGAACGTACCCCAACTTATATTCGTTAAAAGCAAAAAAAAAAAGATTGATGAAACCAGTCAGTGTTGCCCCTCGCCATTACCACCGCACACTGGTATCCTTCAGATATTGTTGTTGTTGTTTAACTCGGGCTGCTGAGCTTCTCACTCTTTTGCAACAAATACCAAGTTGAAAACTCCTTGGTAATATCTACGCAGTAGAACTAGGCTTTTCTGCCACTCCGTAACATGACGAAAATAAGTCCTGAGCTCCAGCTTGGCTTGCATTAAAAGGATCATCACATCTGGTCCCAAGCTAGGAGGAAGAAGTGTGTGGCATAATGTGTATTCTCCGATATCCAAGGGGGCTCTCCAAATATGCAGAGCTAACATACTGTGCATAGCTGGTGGTCATATAAGGATGACTCCAGACATGCATCTATGCATATCCTTCACATATAAACTTCATTCATTCATAACCCTCCACTCCCAAAGGAGCATAGGCCTTCAACAAACACATGCCAAGTCCTCCTGTCACGTGCCATCATCTCAAGTTCCTTCCATGTTCTCCTTATCATTTTCATCTCTGTTTCCAGCTCTCTTCTCCATGTGCTTCTTGGTCTACCTCTGCCTCTCTTGCCCTGGGGGTTCCAGAACAAGGACTGCCTTGTAATACTATCAACAGGTTTCCTCAGTGTGTGTCCTATCCATTGCCATCGTCTTCTTCTCATCTCTTGTTCCACTGGCACTTGTCTAGTTCTTGTCATCAGTTCCACGTTGGTAACCTTGTCATACCATTTTAATCCCTCTATTCTACACAAGCACCAATTTATGAAAGTCTGTAGCTTTTTGGTAGTTGTCTTTGTTGTTCTCCATGTCTCAGAGCCATACAATAGGACTGACTTCACATTTGAGTTGAAGATTCTTATTTTCGTGTTGGATCCTATTTCTCTTGTTCTCCATATATTTCCCAATGCAATGAAAGCTCCTCTTGCATTTTGTATTCTTATTTTGATATCACTGTCTGTCCCTCCAACTTTGTCTATATTGCTGCCAAGATATGTGTACGATTCTACATCTTGTATTGGTGCTTCTTCAAGTTCAACCCAGTTTTCATTACCAGCATTTATTCTCATTATCTTTGTCTTTTCCCTGTGTATTTTCAGACCCAATTGCTGTGACCTCTCATCGAGTGTTTTCAATTTGTCCTGCATCTGATTACGGATATGGGACAGAAGAGCCAAGTCATCAGCAAAATCCAGATCATCCAACTGCTTAGTCAGAGTCCACTGGATTCCATTTCTGTTGTGTGTTGTTGATGTTCTCATAACCCAGTCTATTGCTAATAAGAAAAAAAATGGAGACAAGAGGCATCCCTGTCACACTCCTGTTCTTATCCCAAATGGTTCTGTAAGCTGTCCTTCATGAAAACTCTGCATGTCATGTCTTTATATGTTTTCTTTATTAAATTAATGATCTTCAGGGGAACTCCATAATACCTCATCAATTTCCAAAGTGATTCTCTGTCTACACTGTCAAATGCCTTTTCGTAGTCCACAAATCCGATGCATAATGGTGAATTCCATTCCAGACTTTGTCTTCTTTCCATTCTGCTGGTATCTCTTCCTTTTCCCAGAGTTTACCAAGTAATTTATATAACATCTGTGTAGCCGTGTCGATATCTGCTTTGATGGCCTCTGCTGGAATGCCATCAGGCCCAGATGCTTTTCCATCTCTTAGAAGCTTTATGGCTTTCTTTATTTCTTCCTTCGTTGGTCTTTCATCGTTAATTTGTAGCTCTTCTTCTGCTGGCTGGATGTCCGGGGGGTTTTGTGGAGCTGGTCTATTGAGAAGGTCCTCAACATATTCTGTCCACCTCTTCATTTGCTCTTGTATATTGCTCAGCAGTTTTCCTTTCTTGTCTTTTATGAGGCAACTTGTTTGCTTGTATTTCCCTGTCAGCTTCTTTGTGCTGTTATACAGTTCTCTCATATTTCCTTTGGCTGCAGCATCTTCTGCCTCTCTTGCCAACTCCTCAATATACTTCCTCTTGTCTTTTTTTATACTTCTTTTAACTTCTTTGTTTCCTTCTGTGTACACTTCTTGAGCCTTGGCTTTGGAACTTCTGGTTTTGCTTGTGTTTAAATCTGCTTTCTTGTTTTTTCTGTCTTTTATCTTATTGATGGTTTCTGTTGTTATCCATGCTTTTTGTTGTTCCCTTTTCCCCAGTAAATACATGTCTCATTCCATACCGTTTTGATTTGCTGCCAATAGTCTTCTGTATTCTCTACATCTTCCAGCTGTTGGAGCACTTGAAATTTGTTGGATATTGTGACCGCAAATTTGTCTCTTGTTTCTTGATTTCTTAGATGTCCTACATTAAATTGTTGTCTATAATTTTGCATTGTTGCATATCTCTTGAGTTTCATTTTTACTTTGGCTATCAGAAGGTGGTGATCTGATGCCATATCTGCTCCTCTATATACCTTTACATCCTGCAATGATATCTAAACTTCTTGTTTATGCATATATGATCAATCTGATTTTCTGTTCTATGGTCTGGTGATATCCATGTTGCCTTGTGTATTCTCTTATGTGGAAACATGCTTCCTCCTATAGCCAGTTGATTTGAAGCACAGAAGTTTGAGAACAGTTCCCCATTTTCATTCATTATTCCTAGCCCCTGTTTTCCCATGACTTCTTCAAAGCAGGTGTTGACTGTACCTATCTTTGCATTCATGTCACCCATCAAAATTGTGATGTCTCTTCTTTTTACTTTTTCCATAATTTCCTGTAGTCTAGTATAAAATGCTTCTTTCACAGACTCTTCTTTGTCATTAGTTGGTGCATAACATTGGATGACATTTACATTTATTTTCTTTTTAGCTGTTTTAAAAGTAGCTGTTATTATTCTGGATCCAACGGCTTCCCATTCAATGAGCGCTTTCTGTGCTTATTTAGATAACATAAGAGCTACCCCTTCACTGTGGTGTGAACTTTCGTCTTCAAGTTCTGAGGACAGCACCAATTCACCTGTGATGAGTTTCTTCCTGTCTACCCCCTTCCACTTTGTTTCACACAGTCCCAGAACCTCGATTTTATATTCCCTCATCTCTGCTGCTACTTGTGCCACTTTCCCTTGTTTGTTTAATGTCCAAACATTCCAGGTGCCAAATCTGGAAGTTCTCCTAGAAGAAAGAAGGTTAGTCAGTAACACAGACTCCTTTTGGCTTTCTCTGTGTTGCATCATACGCCTCCTTGCGACAGGACCTTCCCCTGTCTTGGATGGCTGTGTTTTATTTTCTTTAATTGACTTGTCCATATTTGTTGAAGTTTTTTGTGGTTTAAATTTTTTACAGGATGGTGTAACCAGCCCCATGCCCAACCCTCCTTAGTCGCTTTCTACGACATGCTTGGCAGGGAACAGTGTTACTATTCTTTGCTCCCCTTTCGGGCCCCAGTAACACACGGGTGAGATATAAACATGCTGCTTCAATAAATATTATTATCAAAATATCTTAAGTAATACATGTTTAAACTCCTATTAAGCCACAAATTTCAACTGGAGTATGCCTTGTTGACCAGCCTCCTTCGTTTGATCTGTCAGCAATACCATTACTTCTTTCCCTAGATTCAATTTCATCAGTGTCACTATCAGAGTCTAAATCATGACCTTATTCAATACCCACATATGATTAGGCTGCACGGTTAGTATCATGATCAAATAATAAGTCACTTCTCAGATCCCAAAACAAATAACTGACCACCCAGGAAGCCTTGGCTTAAAAAAAAAATCATGAAAAATCATAGTGTCCATCATCTCTAAAAAAAAAAAGAAAAAATGGAAGCATTTTAATGTAGGCCTATCGGAAACCAATATATAACTCTGGTCTTGCTAGATACCAAGATATTGTTGCTACTTAGCATCCTGATCAAATAACAAGTCACTTCTCAAATCCTAAAATAAATATTCGACCACACTGAAAGCCTTGGCTTTAAAAAAAAAGAAACAGAATGTAACAGAAATCTATTTATAACCCAGGTCTCTCTAAATACCGAGATCTCATTGCTACTTAGCAACAACCAACAACATTAATAATGGTTTTCCTGGTGAATGAATTTTTGGTTTTGGTTTTAAGGAGTATCTACATTGTACATGGACTACTCCATCAGTGCTCTAATCTCCTCCCTTAGATCACACAAGGAGGATCTCAGCACAGTGCACAAACTCCGTAGCACTGGCAAGAATCCCAATGTGTGTATATAGGAATCACACATCCTATAAATATTTTTGTGGCGGGTAGGTTTCTGATAAGCCTACTCTTTACGATTTCAAACTGCCATGGGATTTTTAATGTGCGTAACTTACACATGGGACCTCCTATTTCCCCCCCCCCCCCCCCCCCCCCCCCCCACCCAACCCCCCTCCCCCCCCCCCCCCCCCCCCCCCCCCCAATCCATGAAGGCTAGGCATCCGATCTCACTACCCAGGAAACCAAGGGGGGAGCATGACATCATTAGGACCACTGGCCCTGAAAAAAAACTTCCATAAATTACATCCCCTGAACCGGGAATCGAACTTGGTACCTCTAGAACTCGAGGTGGACGCCATACCTCAGGCCCATCTGAAATTCTGCCCTTCCTTTCTGTCATCTTTTATACTGAATTCATTTATTCTCATTTGCATTTAACATATAAATGAGGTGATTTCAAGAATTTTAGACAGGAAAGGGTTAAGCTGAAGGTGAAAAAATTTGCAGAAAACCAAGGAAATACCACGGCAATGGAGGAATTTGAAATTGACGAAAAACTCATTTGTCTTATTCTTCTTCTTCTTGCGATCGCATCTTTGATGTTTACACCGTCAGACGAGTTCTCATGATGAATTCGACTGTTGTTTGAAGTTCCTCTTTAGCTCCATATAGCTTTGAGTTTAGTGTTGAGTCATTGGGCCAGTATATCTTTCTTAACTGGTCATACAGAGGACAATTCTGTAGAACATGCTCAGCAGTTTGTTCGTTTAATCCACATGTGCACAGTGGTGAAGCAGACAATCATAGCTTGTGCATCCTGAGGCGAAAAATAGTTATCTGTCCCTGCCGGTCGAGAGTGTGATAGTCATCTTTGGGTTGGTTCTGTTCTCTTCTGATAGTCTGGATAGCTCTCTTTTTCTCAAAGTATGTGACTTCATTATCTTCTTGTTCACATTCTCCTCCCTTTTTTGCAAGTTTATCTGCCTTTTCATTTCCGGGTACACCACAATGAGATGGTACCCACTGAAGTATGGTTCTCTTTTTGGCAGCTACCTTGTTTAGTTCATTTCTCAGATGCGGGAGTTTACCACCCTTGAGAGCTTGCAGGACAGACAGTGCATCTGTGAGGATGACTACCTGGTGGCAGTCAGAGTTGGTGTTATAAATCATATTTGCAGCTTGCTCTAGAGCTTGAACCTCAGCTGTATAGTTGGAACAGAATTTACCAGTGGGAATGTGCCTAGTCTCATAGTGGTTGTCAGGATATGAGATAAAGATACCGGCACCTCCATTCCTAACAGCATTAGTTGCTGATCCATCTGTATAGGCATGTATCATTTGTCTTATAATCAGGTCTTTAATTTTGGACGATGTTAAGGTGTTGAAGTCTAGAAGGCGACTTATACTCCATTATATATATATATATATATATATATATATATATATATATATATATATATATATATATATATATATATATATATATATATATATATATATATATATATAAAAACTACATGCAGTTAATGCTACCTTAATTTTCAATTATTCTGAAGCTAAGCATCTCAGTTTTACCCCCTTCAAACATCGGTTTATTTTAATAACTGAAGTGTTTAAATGTTAATTTGTATGTTAGAAAGATACTGATCTTTTAAAGCTATAGCTTGTCTAATCCTAGTTTAAAAAAACACAGGCTGACCACGCTCAAACTCGCAGCTTTGATGTGACATAGCATCATCGATATCACATGATGTTAGTGCATGCCGTGTAACATGTGCACTTGCACCTTCATCTGATGTTGGACACAGCCGCTATGACGAGTATAAAACATTGACGGAAACTCTATCGGCGATTATTTTTAGTGTTTCATTGTGCCTACATAATATTCTTCCAAATGTTTTAAAAAGACTGGGCCCAATGCCTAAAGCTATTGACTGTGCAGCTTCAGTACACAGAGACAAAAGCATTGGTATTTTCACCTACCACTGTCAAATCCTACCAGATGTTAAGACATTCACACTAACAACTAATGGTTACCTGATTAACTGATTGGCTTATGAACTGGTAGAATTTTCTTGTCAGCCCTACTTTTGAGTCTATTTTTAACATTCTAAAAATCACCACCACCATCACTACAAGTCTCCCCCGGGACAGGAAGCCTGCACCAAGTTGACATGTTGTTGTAGTCATGGTTTCTATGACATTTTGTTTTGCATGATGAGGTTGCCAGCCTCATGTTAGTCACCTTGTGCCTGAGGGTGGAGTAGTTCTATTCTTTCTTTCTTCAGAGGCCCCCCCAGGGAGCTGCTAGACAACAGGGGCAACATCTAAACATAAACTGACTACGTCTGCTTGACTTACAGGAAATCTGGATCTGCAGGTCAGTAAAAGTACAACTCTGTCAAGCGTAGATGATTCCCAGCCTTGCTTCATCCCGACTTTCATCTTGGGCCATAAGTGCTTCTCAAAAACATCAGCTGGTACCTTTGTTACAGATAAGACAAGTATTGTGTTGTAACAATACTGCAAAGTGTGATGGTAAGAGTGTGACAACAGGATTAATGTGATGCAAGAGTGTGACAGCACGATTAGTGTGAAATATGAGTGTGACAACAGGATTAATGTACACTTGTTTAACAAGATCTTGTACGAGTTACCATATACTGCTCACGGTTACAACCTTCTGATGACTCAAACACACCTGCTTAACAAGATCGTATACGACAGTATCAAATACTGCTTGTAGTTACAACGACTATAGACTGGCAAATGAAAACATTATAATGACTCAAACACTTACCTGTTTAACAAGATCCTGTACAACAGTATCACATACTGCTCTCAAATAAGATTTCTTTTTGGCTATCTTGAAGAGTTCCTCAACCAACGAGGAGAGAACATCACCACTTGCCTAAATATGAAACAATTAGATACTTATTAGTTAAGAAATTCACTCATCGCCATTCTATAAAAATAATTATCCCTACTAAAAGAAATTCACATATGCTACAACATTCACAATAACATGTGCTGTTATGTTACAGTGGCAGCTGGTGGACAGCAAAAATCTGGCAGCACTGCAGCAGAAATAACTGCACATTTAAGGCAATGTACTTTCCAAAGAACGTCAGAGTTAGAAATAATAAGGTTCAATTTGCTTTCAATTTCCAAATATTGAACTCTGTGGCTTTCTCACTGGAAAAACAACAAATATGGCTGTTAAAGACAAATGTGACATGTGCCCTAATTATTCTATATATTTATTGATACAAACAATTTAAAATGATGGATTCACAGCACGTTACAAACAATTTAAAAAGACAGCCATCAAGTGTTATATATATTCTTCATTAGTGTATGATACAGAAACATGGACAATAAACAAGTAGTTTGATGAAAGAAGTAGGCCCCTGAAATGAGGATATAAAAGAATGGAACATATCACATAGAAAGAGAACAAAAAAAACAAATAAGGAATTCTGAGAAAATATATGAATGAAAAGAGAATAAAAGAATCAGATCAAAGTTAGACATAAAATATTTTGCTCATTAAGAAACAGACGTAACATCTTGCTGAAAACCACAATAGAAGGAACAGTTGATGTCAAACGTGCAAGACAAAGACAGCATTATAAGTGGGAAGATAACATCAAGAGATGAACAGGAAAGAGTCTATCAGATTGTACCATAAAGGCAAGAGACAGATGATGCAGATTCAATGCAGGCAACCTGCAAAGAAGATGGCAGATTGATCTGATAAGATCATGTTAACAAGAATATCAAGTTCAAATTTTCCTCACCAGATGCCTGTTGGATATTTCATATTGGACGGTCAAAACAAAAATCTTGTGGAAATGACCTAGATAACAAACTTGACTGCTGAAGATCAACGAGAAAAAGAGGAATTAAATAAGGCAAGGCTGTAGGAAACAACCTAAAAATATAGCCAAACATGCTCTTGACTGGAACCCACAGCAGAAGACAAGACTGGGGAGACCAAAGAGAATAATGAAAAGAATGGTAGAAAAGGAAACCAAAGCAACCAGAGTGGAAACTGAAAACAATTGCTAAAACAATGGCTGGTTGCAAGCAAAAACTTAGCCTTACTTTCCACAGGAAATGAGGAAAGAAGATGATGATGATGTTTAGATAAAAACCCTAATATCTGAGTCTTGACAAATATTGTCTAACATTTTAATGTTTACACATAACCTTAAACATTTAACCAATATTAGTGCGACAAGTATATGCTGTAACTTTGACAAGCTATAAATAGCATTATTTGTGTCTAAAACATGTGAAGTAACTATCTACAGTCTGTTATTATTCCTTCATGTATAAGATTATAAAAAAAACATGGGGTTCATGTAGGTTCTAGATTATAAAATACACAGATCACTCTGGACAAAAACATGGGTTTTTATTTTATTTTTTTATGTAAGTAACGTAACAGAGGAATAGCCAAAACTGTAAAACCATGAGGAGATAAAAACTGATATCTTCTAATGCTGAATTCAAAATGGACCCCATCCACAATGCATGGGTTAATACTTGAATTACCTGAACAGCTCTGCCTGCCTGAATGAGAGCAGAGATTGCAAATGCTCGACCAAGGAAGAGTCCACCAATTTCCTATAAATAGTGATAGAAAACTATTAACAATGGACATTCTCTTGTAAAAAAATTTTTTAAACTCTTCATGAAACAAAAATATTGTATATAAGATACCAAGTACGTGGTCTAAGACCATATGACACAAATAAACTATGAGACACATTTACACATAGTTAACCAGAGCATCTGATTGGCTACGAGCATTTGCCTCTCGCAGCATAGTCACCAGGTTCAGAGATTGAAACCTGATAACGTTCAGTCTACCAACCTATAAATTAGTACCTGGCTCTGCTCTCGAGTTAGGGAAGGCAAAATTAGCAAGGAAGGGAACAGGTCACCTTATTTCATAGACATGGACCTAGTATAGTGAAGTCTCTAACACTTAACTCACCCATGGAAGTATTTGCTATGGGACTACTTTGACCTATTTACGGCCAATGAGAAACACATTTACGTATTGAAGTTTAAGTAATCATGTCAACACATTTACAGATACGTCTGCTTAATCAACATATTGAAGTTTACTTAATCATGTCAACACATTTACAGATATGTCTGCTTAATCAACATATTGAAGTTTACTTAATCATGTCAACATGTTTACACACACATCTGCTTAATCAACATATTGAAGTTTACTTAATCATGTCAATATGTTTACAGATACGTCTGCTTAATCAACATATTGAAGTTTACTTAATCATGTCAACACGTTTACACATACGTCTGCTTAATCAACATATTGAAGTTTACTGAATCATGTCAACACGTTTACAGATACGTCTGCTTAATCAACATATTGAAGTTTACTTAATTATGTCAACATGTTTACACAAACGTCTACTTAATCAACATATTGAAGTTTACTTAATCATGTCAACATGTTTACAGATACGTCTGCTTAATCAACATATTGAAGTTTACTTAATCATGTCAACACGTTTACAGATATGTCTGCTTAATCAACATATTGAAGTTTACTTAATCATGTCAACACGTTACAGATACGTCTGCTTAATCAGCATATTGAAGTTTACTTAATCATGTCAACATGTTTACACGTACATCTACTGAATCAACATATCGAAGTTTACTTAATCATGTCAACATGTTTACACATACGTCTACTTAATCAACATATTGAAATTTACTTAATCATGTAAATATGTTTCCACATACGTCTACTTAATCAACATACCAAACAGATATGATTTTGTTGTTGGAATATACTGAAAATACAACCTGCTATGTTTAGCTGACACAAACAGGTGGATTCATTAACTCTATTTTAATGTCTGACCTTACTTCTGCCAACAAATAAAAGAACAGACAAGACAGCTGACCACCATCAATATCTGATTATAATTATCAACAATCACATTGGATTTAAAAATGTATTATTAAAATTTAATTTAAAACAAAAACGTCAAGAATGTTGTCATCATCTTCACCTTCGCCCATCAGCACCCTATGGAGCATAGGCCTCCAGCAAATTCAATTCCTGTCTTGTGCCATTCATCCTAGGACTTTCCATGTCTACTTTATCCCATTAATGGCTGTTTACAGAACCCTTCTCAGTGTGTTTTTTTTGGTCTCCTTCTACCTCTTACGCTGGAGATTCTAGAGCAAGGACTGTCTTGTAATGCTCTCAACTGGCATTCTCAGTGTGAGTCCTGTCCATAGCCAGTGTCTTCTTCTCATCTCTTGTTCCACTGGCACTTGTCTGGTTCTTGTCATCAGTTAAACATTGGTGATCTTGTCATCAGTTAAACATTGGTGATCTTGTCATCAGTTAAACATTGGTGATCTTGTCATCAGTTAAACATTGGTGATCTTGTTATACAATGTCAATCCTTCTTTTCTTATCAAGCATCCATTAATGATAGTCTGTAACTTCTTATTTGCAGTTTTTGTTGTTCTCTATGTTGTGGATCCATACAATAGGACAGCTCTGAGTGGAATATTCTTATTCTGTGTTGGACTTGGTTTCTTTTGATTTCCATATATTTCCCAATGCAATGAAAGCTCCCGTAGACCTTTGTATTCTTATTTTGATATCATTGTTTGTCCCTCTAACTGTATCTTGTCCGTGTTTTTTGTTGACGTTTCTTTTGCATTAAACTTTTTACAGAAAGGGGTAGCCAACCATCCTTACTTGCTTCCTACGATATAATTGGTAGGGTACAAGACCCCGGTAACACACGGGTGACTCATATATGACATTACCAATATTACAGATGTGTTTCTAAAATATCTACTTTTCAAAGCATCAACAATTATGACATTGTACACGTTTATGTAAGTGTTTCTGGAAAAGCATGGGGACACAAAAAAAACAACACAGAACAGAACTTACAGACTGAGATTTCTTCTCTGGTCCAACAATCTTGAGTTTTTCCTTGATAGTGGACACAATGCTCTGGGTGCCCATCTCGTCATTCTCACGGAGAAGCTGTTGGTCACAAAGGAAAGTCATTGTAGGCTGTTGCAAGCTTTGCATTTCTCAAAATAAAAAAAAACAACCACACACACACACACACACACACACACTGTGTTGTCTAGTAATGTTATGTAATAAGTATATGTAGTCCCATAGCAGACACTGCCGTGAACTGTTAGCCTTCACTATATTAGATCCAGCTTTGAGAGGTGGGGGTGACCAATGCCCTTACTTGCTGCCTTTGCCTTCCCTAACTCATGGGCAGTCAGGTACCCATTTACAGCTGAGTAGCTGGAAGCATGACATTACAGTATTTCGAACCTAGCACATTTGCTGAGAGAAGCCTGCGCACTAAACACTCTGCCAATTGGACGCTCAATGTTCTGTATATCTGTAAAAGCTTTATGCGGTGTTTGTTTTATATAACTCAAAAAATAGCTTTGCCTATTGTTATTTTTTTATGTTAGTGTGGTTAGAGCACTTGCTTCTCATGGCAAAGTCACCTGTGGTTAGAGCACTTGCTTCTCATGGCAAAGTCACCGGGTTACTGGTTCAAAACCTACAATCACACTGTAGTCTACCCAGCTGTACATATGTCCCTGACTCTGCTCTTGAGTCAGGGAAAGGCAGAGAGGAAAGGAACTGGCCAACTCACTTTAAAAAGCTGACCTAGAATAGTGAAGTCTCTAACACTTACTCCTATGGCAGTATCTGCTATGGGTTTAATTTTACCTGTATTTACCTTCGTATGCCTCTGTAAGTTACAACAACCATATCAAACATATGGTGTTTTTTCACATATGTCAGAAGATAGTTTTGACTACTGTTAATTTTGTATGTCTCAGATATTTTATTTTTGTTTTGGCTACTAAATTTTTGTTGTAATATCTCTAAAAATCAACTTATTATATGCACCAGAAAGAACCCAACATAGGAAATAAATAATGTGTACAATAGCAAATTAAACATTCATGACAATGGCGACTGATAACACGTTTTTCTGGCCATCACATAGATAAGTGTATGTTTCACACCGTTGATAAATGTCATTCTTTATGTATTAGTGATGGAATGAATGTTTGTATGTACTCGTCTGCTTGATGAGAGTAAGTGGTCAACTCAAACCTAAACACAGTGTAGGTTAACAGGTCGCCTTGTCCGGAACGTGTTGAGGCCCTGGCAAGGGATGTTGACGTTAAGTGTGAGTATGAATGTCAGTAACGCGAATGGGATGAATGGTTCTGTGGAGTTGACAAGTTGGTAACAATGCACTCATACCCTCACGGCTGGAAGTCAATGATAGCTGGAACTACTGTAGACGTTTTTAGACAGTTTAATGACACACACTCTGACAGCACGGTTGACAGTCATTGGAACAGGTTGACACAATAAATCATTGGATACTTGACCAAATGGGTGGCAACATCAATTTGGCAATCTCATAGAATGTAAATATAATTGAACGATAGTAGCACATATATAGTTCTGATTGTCTATCGTTTCATATCTCCACTGACTAATCGTATCAGTTTGAGTTAACAATAATAATGGTCATCACAATGCTCCTTTACAGACCCTCTGCTGACTACGTCTTTCAGGCTAAGTCTTTTAGGCTCTAACTTCAACAGGGTCTTTTTTTTAAGGTTGACAATCTCAAATAACAAAGAGTGGACTTCATACAATGTAGGTCTTGGTATCGCCATCAGGTAATAAGATATATCTGTTCTCTGACTGACGATTCAAACAGACCAACAGTGGGGTTCAAAATGGCGCTGGTCCCAGTGAGCAGCGTTCATCCAAAAAGATCTCCTCACTACAAATGAAAGCTCTGTTCATTTGCTCAACTAATATCTTGGGTTTTCCATACCCGTAAGAAATGTTACATATGTCCACTCATAGTGCTGCTAGTACAGGAATCGTCTACATACGATCCATCAAATATATAAAGATGATATAACATCTATGATGTCGTTAGGCCTAGGTAAAGTTTTTTAGAAAATGTTCCTTCTTTACCTTAAGTTCAGAAAATACTAGTACTAGCACACGCCATTCCCTCAGCGTAAAAAATATATATTCTGGGAGAAGTATCGACCATTATAGTCTACTAAGAGAAACTCCTCTTTTCCCCAGAATCAATCACAATGACGAAAAACTTTGGAATCCCTTTTGTCCGACAGCCTTCAAGATTCGTCCATCATCACGAAAGAGCCAACGACGAATAATCGTCTCATTGGGCATGCGCTAATGTTAACCTTTCAACTATATTCAAGTGGGGCGACTACATATTTACTTTCACTCAAAGCAAAAAATGAGTATTCGCCCTTTGACTAGAGTTCTAATCTTAGACCCAAAATATTACCAAATATTTCCAAACATAACAAGTATACAAATTCATTTTTTTTTCCCCGGGGTTGCGGTAGTCTGTTACCAACAGATTACTGGTGGCAATGAATATAGAGATATATATATATATAGGAAGATATTTATTTGTTTGTATACTTGTTATGTTTGGAAATATTTGGTAATAATATTTTGGGTCTAAGATTAGAACTCTAGTCAAAGAGCGAATACTCATTTTTTGCTTCGAGTGAAAGTAAATATGTAGTCGCCCCACTTGAATATAGTTGAAAGGTTAACATTAGCGCATGCCCAATGAGACGATTATTCGTCGTTGGCTCTTTCGTGAGGATGGACGAATCTTGAAGGCTGTCGGACAAAAGGGAGTCCGAAGTTTTTCGTCATTGTGATTGATTCTGGGGAAAAGAGGAGTTTCTCTTAAAAGACTATAATGGTCGATACTTCTCCCAGAATATATATTTTTTACGCCGAGGGAATGGCGTGTGCTAGTACTAGTATTTTCTGAACTTAAGGTAAAGAAGGAACATTTTCTAAAAAACTTTACCTAGGCCTAACGACATCATAGATGTTATTTTATCTTTATATATTTGATGGATCGTATGTAGACGATTCCTGTACTAGCAGCACTATGAGTGGACATATGTAACATTTCTTACGGGTATGGAAAACCCAAGATATTAGTTGAGCAAATGAACGGAGCTTTCATTTGTAGTGAGGAGATCTTTTTGGATGAACGCCGCTCACTGGGACCAGCGCCATTTTGAACCCCACTGTTGGTCTGTTTGAATCGTCAGTCAGAGAACAGATATATCTTATTACCTGATGGCGATACCAAGACCTACATTGTATGAAGTCCACTCTTTGTTATTTGAGATTGTCAACCTTAAAAAAAAGACCCTGTTGAAGTTAGAGCCTAAAAGACTTAGCCTGAAAGACGTAGTCAGCAGAGGGTCTGTAAAGGAGCATTGTGATGACCATTATTATTGTTAACTCAAACTGATACGATTAGTCAGTGGAGATATGAAACGATAGACAATCAGAACTACAGTAGAACTCCATTTATCCGAACCCCAATTATCCAAACACTTTTTCCAGAAACAAAAAAATCAGGCGCCACCAGTCACATTTGACTATATTTCTGAATATTTTGATGCAGCAAGCTTCAAATGTGTGCAAACAATTTGTAGAGGATGGGATGGGCTAATGGTCGGTCGTTTATGTACAGGAAGTCAGTTAGATCATAATGTCAGTTAATATCTGGTTTACCAATCCAGTGTACGTGTGCGTTCTAGGCAGAACACTGGCTAAACAGACAGTTCAACTTAAAATAATTGTGTCTGCTACTACAGCAGAATAATTTTGGTGTACAAGTATTTCTCTGTGCGATATGGCATCTTCCAGTAGGCCTAAAGCATATAAAAGGAACCGCAATGTTTTGTCAGTTGAAACGAAAACAGAAATTATCAAGAGACTAGGAAAAGGTGAAACTGTGTCTTGCAAGGATTTTCAATGTTGGAAAAGCTACCGTCTCTGACATCAAAAGTAACAAGGATAAAATTATGAGTTTTGCATCGAAATTGGATAGTGAAAATGGGTCGAAGAAACGTAAAACCATGAGAAATGCGAAAGATTTGAAATTGGAAGAGGCTTTGTATATATGGTTTGTGCAAAGAAGAAGCAAAGGGGAACCTATCTCTGGCTTTCTATTGTGTGAAAAGGCACTACAGTTCAACAAACAACTTGACGGTCCTCCTGACTTTAAGGCTAGCCAGGGATGGTTAAGAAACTTTAAATCTCGTCAAGGCATACGAGAATTGAAGATTCAATGGGAATCTTTATCTAGCGATGCAACTGCCGCTGAAAATTTTAAAGAAACATTCTTGGCTTTTTTTTTTGAAGAAGAAGGTTATTCACTCGATGATGTGTATAATGCCGATGAGACTGGCTTATACTGGAAATCATTGCCTCAAAAATCCCTTGCATCTCAGCGCGAAGCAGCTGCTCCTTGGTTTAAAAAGTGCAAAGAGAGAGTAACAATTTTGATAGCTGCGAATTGCAGTGGAAGTCATCGTTTACCGGTGCTAATGATCGGCAATGCCAAAAAACCACGTTGTTTAAAGAACATGACATGTCTCCCATTGTGCTACAAAGCACAGAAGAGTGCTTGGATGAATAGTTAAATATTTCTTGATTGGTGAAGAGGTCGAGAGAACAAGAAAAGAAAACTGGAAAAGTAATTCTTCTACTGGACAATGCACCATCTCATCCAGAGACGGATACATTGAATGCAGTTGATGCAAATTTTAAAGTAATTTTTCTGCCTCCCAATGTAACAGCACTGATTCAACCAATGGATCAGGGTGTTATAGCAAAGCTTAAAAAGATGTACAAGAAGGAAGTCCTGCGTCGTTTATTGTTGGCTGAAGATGAAGAAAGTGTGGTGGCGTTTTCCAAAAAGCTTAATCTCAAAGACTGCTGCTATATGTTAGCTGATGCTTGGACCACCCTGTCACAAGATAATCTCAACAAGGCTTGGAATAGATTGCTTGGGAAAAAAGGAGGCAATGAAACTACTGCAGTGGACACAAATGATGATTGTATAAATGAAGTTGTGGAACTGTTTCAAGCAATGCCCGGATTTTCGGACTGTGACAAAGATGATGCACACTTGTGGCTAGAAGATGATAATGATTCTGGTTTTCAGTTTTTGAATGACGAAGAAATGTTGTCTTTTGTGCAAGAAGAAAACCAAATACATGTAGTGACCGATGATGAAGACTCCTCAGAAGTACATGATGTACTTGTAAATTATGAAGATAACCCAAAACGTCGACCAAGTCCTGAAGAAGCCTTTATAGCACTAGAAACAACGATGGCTTGGTACGAGCAAGAAGATGACAGCTGTCCTACACAGCTTCTGCTGTTGAAGAGAATGCGGGACTTAGCAGCCAAAAGGAGACTATCCAGTTTGGTGCAAAAGAGTTTTCCTCATTATTTTAAATAGTGGGCTACATCTGTGCAAGTACATGTATATGTAAGTTGTGCCTGGTTTTGAATCGTTTGTAATGTTATTTTGAAAATATTTCTCTTTTAAAAAAAATAAAATAATACTGTACAAGTAGTACATGCACTGCAGTGTAATGAAAGATTTTGGTGATACAGTGATCTAATACAGTGTGGGTATTATTATTACAGTACAAGTAAATATGTTTTATAGTGTATTTTCCTTGTGATGGTTAATTATTTTTAGAAATATGTGTACATGTACTCGATACATTATGTAATCCAATTATCCGAACTTTTGATTATCCGAACGATGCTCGGTCCCATGGGGTTCGGATAAATGGAGTTCTACTGTATATATGTGCTACTATCGTTCAATTATATTTACATGCTATGAGATTGCCAAATTGATGTTGCCACCCATTTGGTCAAGTATCCAATGATTTATTGTGTCAACCTGTTCCAATGACTGTCAACCGTGCTGTCAGAGTGTGTGTCATTAAACTGTCTAAAAACGTCTACAGTAGTTCCAGCTATCATTGACTTCCAGCCGTGAGGGTATGAGTGCATTGTTACCAACTTGTCAACTCCACAGAACCATTCATCCCATTCACGTTACTGACATTCATACTCACACTTAACGTCAACATCCCTTGCCAGGGCCTCAACACGTTCCGGACAAGGCGACCTGTTAACCTACACTGTGTTTAGGTTTGAGTTGACCACTTACTCTCATCAAGCAGACGAGTACATACAAACATTCATTCCATCACTAATACATAAAGAATGACATTTATCAACAGTGTGAAACATACACCAGAAAAACGTGTTATCAGCGACTCATATCTTGTTCTTTATGCATTCTCATTTACCTACATCTACCTCACCCAACATGTCACAATACAGACAATAACTTAGTTTACACAGATGAAGTGAGCAATGAATTCTAGGTCTCACTTGAAATAAGTCTATGTTATTAAATCTGTAAATAAAATTAAACATGACATAAATGTTTTGGGATCTTGTTCAGATGTTTGTAAAAAAGGACATCAGGTCTGGTGTTATTTAAACAAAGTGTAGATTGTATCAGGAATAAAAAAGGAAGGTGCATAACTGTGCTGCAGAGGTAGGAGTGAGATGTTTGGTGGCTGCTACAGCTTGAAATCTATGGAAAAAGGATAAGTGAGATCAAGAGCCCTCAAAAGCCTTGGTCAGATTACTAAACAGGCCTCATACCAGCTGTAGTATAATGGTGAAAATAGACAAGATGGATCTTTGTCCATGAAAGGATCTTAAACATTATATAGAGCCAGTGCTGACATCTGGAATTGAGTGGTGGACAATTAGTAGTTGAGCAGGAAAATCCCTGGAGACCACAGAGATATGCATTTTAGAAGAATGTTAAGGATAACATGGACAGCTAAAATGAGTATTCAATATATACTGAAACAAGCTAAAATAAGTAATCAATATATACTGAAACAATCAGTGTGCAAAGGAAGCACATTACTCTTACTACAAGGAAGGAATCCATTTTGTTTGAGCCAGTGGCGTACTAAGGGGGGTGCAAGGGTGGGGTCCGCCCTGGGTGACAGCCAGGAAAGGGGTGCCATCGGACACTATTAATATAGTACTTACTGTTAAAATGTTACTTCCTAGTGTGTTTCTTTATTGGGGAATGGGGGTGTCACTGGTAACATCTGCAGTGGGTGCCAAGTACATTAGGGACGCCTCTGGGTTGAGAACAGTATGAGAAGATGACAACAGGAAAAACTGAAGGAAAAAGAGATACATCGTGAAAGAGTGAAGATGCTGAACAGTCTGACATCATAAGCATGGAGGGAAGTCAACAATAACAGCATTGAAAAAAACCCTGGGAACAGGTTGTGAAGAGACATAATCACCTATGCCAGATAGCACTGTACTCAAAGAAGAACAACCTGAAGTAGAATGAAAGGTGGGGCAACCGACATGCCGATACTAAATTATATTTGTTTACGACTGCTTAAGTCTAGCTGAGACGGGAGGATGATTAAATCATTATTCAAGAACAGAAATAATACTATGAAAAAATATGATATTGCGTGAGAAAGCTTCTAATGATCAAACTGCCTTCTGTTGAGTCACTCTCTTAGATTTTTCTATTTTTAATGTTATTTATTACATATTCTGATATTTACCTGAACCAGAGCAACTGAGAAACCAACACGGGCAAATTTTCTGCCAGAGCTTAAACCTCTGACTAGTCTGTCCTCACAGTATTTCAAAATCTCCTTTTTCTCAGACTCCTGCATTAAAAATTAATGTTAATAATGAAGTATTTCACAATACAAATTTGTAAATGTTAATCATGAAGTATTTCACAATACAAATTTGTAAATGTTAATCATGAAGTATTTCACAATACAAATTTGTAAATGTTAATAATGAAGTATTTCACAACACACATTTGTAAATGTTAATCATGAAGTATTTCACAATACACATTTGTAAATGTTAATAATGAAGTATTTCACAATACACATTTGTAAATGTTAATAATGAAGTATTTCACAATACACATTTGTAAATGTTAATAATGAAGTATTTCACAATACAAATGTGTAAATGTTAATAATGAAGTATTTCACAATACACATTTGTAAATGTTAATAATGAAGTATTTCACAATACACATGAGTAAATGTTAATAATGAAGTATTTCACAATACACATTTGTAAATGTTAATCATGAAGTATTTCACAATACACATTTGTAAATGTTAATAATGAAGTATTTCACAATACACATGTGTAAATGTTAATAATGAAGTATTTCACAATACAAATGTGTAAATGTTAATCATGAAGTATTTCACAATACACATTTGTAAATGTTAATAATGAAGTATTTCACAATACACATTTGTAAATGTTAATAATGAAGTATTTCACAATACAAATGTGTAAATGTTAATAATGAAGTATTTCACAATACACATTTGTAAATGTTAATCATGAAGTATTTCACAATACACATTTGTAAATGTTAATAATGAAGTATTTCACAATACACATGTGTAAATGTTAATAATGAAGTATTTCACAATACACATGTGTAAATGTTAATCATGAAGTATTTCACAATACACATTTGTAAATGTTAATAATGAAGTATTTCACAATACAAATGTGTAAATGTTAATAATGAAGTATTTCACAATACACATGTGTAAATGTTAATAATGAAGTATTTCACAATACACATTTGTAAATGTTAATCATGAAGTATTTCACAATACACAAATGTGTAAATGTTAATAATGAAGTATTTCACAATACACATTTGTAAATGTTAATCATGAAGTATTTCACAATACAAATGTGTAAATGTTAATCATGAAGTATTTCACAATACACAAATGTGTAAATGTAAATAATGAAGTATTTCACAATACAAATATGTAAATGTTAATCATGAAGTATTTCACAATACACAAATGTGTAAATGTTAATCATGAAGTATTTCACAATACAAATGTGTAAATGTTAATAATGAAGTATTTCACAATACACATGTGTAAATGTTAATAATGAAGTATTTCACAATACACATTTGTAAATGTTAATCATGAAGTAGTTCACAATACACATTTGTAAATGTTAATAATGAAGTATTTCACAATACAAATGTGTAAATGTTAATCATGAAGTATTTCACAATACACATGTGTAAATGTTAATCATGAAGTATTTCACAATACACATTTGTAAATGTTAATAATGAAGTATTTCACAATACACATTTGTAAATGTTAATCATGAAGTATTTCACAATACACATTTGTAAATGTTAATCATGAAGTATTTCACAATACACATTTGTAAATGTTAATAATGAAGTATTTCACAATACACATTTGTAAATGTTAATAATGAGGTATTTCACAATACACATTTGTAAATGTTAATAATGAAGTATTTCACAATACAAATGTGTAAATGTTAATCATGAAGTATTTCACAATACACAAATGTGTAAATGTTAATAATGAAGTATCATCATCATCATGTGACATATTCTTTCCAGAACGTTGTCTCCATTACAGCTGCTCTGAACGCATCACGATTCTGGGCAAGTCGACCTGCATCAGCCAAAGACAAGTTCAGACTCTCTGTGATGTCCTGGGTCCACCGTCGTCTAGGTCGACCCCTTCCCCTTTTTCCAGGGACCATGCCTTCCATCACTGTTTTTTCCAGACTATTATGTCTTTTTATGTGACCGAAAAATTTCAGCTTCCTTATTGCGATGGTATTTAGGAGCCAATGTTCCTGTACGTTTAGTGAGTGCAGTACTTCTCTGTTGGTCTTTTTTTCTGTCCAGGGTATTCTCAACATCCTTCTGTAGCATTTCATTTCGAATGATGTAATCTTTTTTGCAACTGTTTTATTGAGTGTCCAAGTCTCGCAGCCGTATGTTGCTACTGGGAATATACATGCTCTGATCAGTTGTAACTTTGTTTCTTTGCTTGTGCCTTGCCATAGGTTTTTCATCTGTATTAGCTTATGTGAAGCAATTGCAAGTCTTCTTTTAATTTCTACTGCACAGTCGCCAGAGCTGTTAATGATTGATCCTAAGTATTCGAATTCATTGACACTTTCCAGTTCTTCGTTATCAATTTCAATTTCTGGTTTGGTCTTTACTTTGTCTGTTGTCAATACTTTGGTCTTCTTGGTGTTTAGGTATAGATTCTGGGCCTCGCTGTGTTTTTTGGTGGACAGAAGTAATTGTTCAAGTCCTTTTGGGTTGGTCGATAGGAGGACTGTGTCGTCAGCATATCTGATTTCCGGGATCTGGTACCCGCCGATGTTAAATGAGTCAAACTCTGTGTGTTCTTGGTCATCTCTTACGTTTCTCATGATATTCTCGGCATAAATGTTAAACAGGTAAGGGGAAAGGGTAATGAAGTATCTCACAATACAAATGTGTAAATGTTAATCATGAAGTATTTCACAATACACAAATGTGTAAATGTTAATCATGAAGTATTTCACAATACACAAATGTGTAAATGTTAATCATGAAGTATTTCACAATACACAAATGTGTAAATGTTAATAATGAAGTATTTCACAATACACAAATGTGTAAATGTTAATAATGAAGTATTTCACAATACACAAATGTGTAAATGTTAATAATGAAGTATTTCACACAATACACAAATGTGTAAATGTTAATAATGAAGTATTTCACAATACACAAATGTGTAAATGTTAATAATGAAGTATTTCACAATACACAAATGTGTAAATGTTAATAATGAAGTATTTCACAATACACAAATGTGTAAATGTTAATAATGAAGTATTTCACAATACACAAATGTGTAAATGTTAATAATGAAGTATTTCACAATACACAAATGTGTAAATGTTAATAATGAAGTATTTCACAATACACAAATGTGTAAATGTTAATAATGAAGTATTTCACCATAGACAAGTGTGTAAATGTTAATCATCATCTTCCTTGGTGCTCCTGATGAAGCATGAAGCCACTACATACTAGCACCTTGTTAGACTCCTGGGGGTTGTCAATATTATTGCAGTCTGGATATTCATAGAAAACAATCAATCATAAGCACCTCCTTTTCACTCCTTATGGAAGACGGAACCCACCAATGTGTAGCTGGTCCCCCCTAGAAGAAAATCTGTGTGAAAGCCCATGCTCTTTCAGCATTAGTTTCTGTGGCTTTTTGTTTTATACAATGAAGTTGACAGCTCAATGCACAGTCTGACATTTATCACCTTTTGTAACATGCCTGAAGCAACAGTAGTCCTATTCTCTCTACCTCTCCTCAGAGGACCCCCAACCCCCCCCCCCCCCCCCCCCGGAACGACAAAGACAAAAACAAAAATATAACAATTATACACTGGCTAACAAAAAAAATTTTTTTTTCTTTCTCTAACATTTCTATGTTTTTCTGGTCAATTTTAATGCGCTGTTTTAAAATCTGCAAACCGTTTTTCTCTATCAGGTCGGGATCTCTAGAAATACGCAATTGAAGTTTTTTAACAACGCATACAGTATTACAACATCATTCGTACAAGAAGTATAACAGTTATGTAGGCTTGAATTTCTTTGCAGTCGACTTTCGTCTGTGAATGGCATGTGGTACATCGCAATGAAGCATCCAACAATAATCGGCAAGCATGGTCATACTCCACCGTCCTTGATAACGTGACTCCATTACGGCGATATCTTGATTGAATCGTTCTCCATGTTCATCGCTGACTTCGCCAAGGTTGTCAGGGAAAAAGTCAAGATGCAAATCGAGCAAATGGATTTTGAGAGACATGTTACAGCCCCTAATTCTATATGCATCTATGCACTGCTTAACAATATGCACATAGTCGACAGATTTGTGATTTCCCAGAAAGTTATCGACGATCGATTTGAATGCCATCCATGAGCGAAGTTCACTACCATGTAACAAGTTCTCGAATTGTTTGTCTGCAATAACTTTCCTAATCCGAGGTCCTACAAAGATACCTTCCTTTATCTTTGCATCACTAACTTGCGGAAACTTGTCTCGAAGATAAGTGAAAGCTTTGCTCGTTTTATCTAACGCTTTTACGAAATTCTTCATGAGCCCCAACTTTATATGTAATGATGGTAAAATGATGCTGTCTTTGTTAACTAATGGCTCGTGTATTACATTTTTATGCCCGAGCTGCATACGATACCTGATAGGCCACACCTTTCTTGCATAATGTTCCTGTCTGTTGCGGCTGTCCCATTCACATAGGAAGCAACAAAATTTAGCATACCCAGTCTGCATGCCCTTGAGAATTGCAATGACCTTTAGGTCTCCACAAATCCGGCATTGGTAGTCATTGTACTTTATTTTTGCCAAAAGTATAGCCATATTGTCATAAGTTTCTTTCATATGAACAGAGTAGGCGATTGGAATTGATGAAAATAAATTTCCGTTATGCAATAACACGACTTTTAGACTAGTCTTGGAAGAGTCGATGAAAAGTCGCCATTCGTTGACTATGTGCTCATGACCGAGGTGCACCATTAGACCGTTTACATCTTTGCAATAGCAAATGTTATCATCCATCTCAAAGTATTGAACAGGTTCTCTGTGTCTATGACGAAATTTAGATATCGGAGTATTGGGCGCTAAAAAATTCCATTCTTTGAGTCGCGAACCGAGTAATTCCGCTTGTCCTTTGGTAAGAGCGAGATCATGTATTAGATCTGAAAGTTCTGAATGGTTAATTAAGTGAACACCATCATTCACCGGTATATAATCCGAGTCAGAATTAGTTTCTAAAACAGGTAAACTATCACTTTCTGATGGTTCATTCACGTCCAACGGATATTGTTCTGGTGGAACTGGGATCGGACATGTGACTGGATCATGAGGCACTGGTTTCGAAACCGATTCAATATTTGGATAAACCACAGACTTTCTAGTTTTAAGAGTGAAACCATGGATATTTGTCAAGCAGAAGTAACAATCAGTAGCTTGATTTGTCGGTTCACGCCATATTACTGGCACTCCAAAAGACATCGACTTATGCTTCGGCGATTTTCGTAACCAACCTGCCAATGTATTTGCACACGTCGAACAAACTGCATTTGGCTTCCAAGATTTATTTGCATCATCAACTTTCGAATCGAAATAAAGTTCATATGCTTTCTTTAGTAATGGTGTAAAGTTTTTCTGGTGAACACGATCGGTAAAATATCCGCACACGTAACAGAACAGATCAGCCGAATTTCTACAACTTCTAGAAGCCATATTTCGCTCAGAATTATTTCAAAATACAGTAACTATTTGAAAAATAGCGTAACATATGTCATGTATCTTTTAGCAGTATAAAAAGTAGAATTATTTTGCATTTTATTAATTTTTAATAAGTTATATAGTAAAAATTAAACGGAGCAAATAACGGTTTCCCAAAAATATATTTATTCACAAATATCTTAAGAACCCGATGTGATAGAGATAAACGGATTTCAAATTTGAAATCAGCACAAGAAACTGACCTAAGAACACTTATTCTTATATAAGAAAGAAAAATGTTGTTTGTCAGTGTTATTACTGCCAAAATAATTTATGATTAAAAATACAAGACATCAGCAGGCTCAAAATGTTCATGAAAATGGTCATCATCATCACTCCTTTCTGTGGAACAGATGGCTGAAAATTGTTGCTCTCCATTGATTTCTATTTTTGACAATCTTCTTCAGTTCTACTCGTTAAGTTTGGCAGCTTCGGCTTCCCATTACACTGTTCTTCATCAGATTTTTTGTTGGCCAATGTGCAGGGAAAGACTTACAATTTGTTAAAGACCCTCGTTGACAGTAGTAACAGGTTGTCCCAAAGCAGATATTGTCGTAGCAGAGTGAAGTGTTAGAGACTTCATTTTACTAGGTCCAGCAGTGAAAGGTGAGGATAACCAGTTCCATTCCTCACTGCCTTTCCTTTCATTAACTCAAGGGAAAAGTCAGGTACCCATTTACAGCTGGGTAGACTGAAGCATGTCGATACTGTTAATAGTAGTGCTGTATCATAACATACATAGTGATGTCTTGTTACAGCCATGCCCGAGTCCATGAATAAGTTAACAGATAGAATAAACAAAAGTAAATAGAAAACTAAGTTAGTTTCTGGGCTGCTGTAAAATTAAGTGCTATGATTACTGCATATATATATACTGTCTATAAAATATACATGTTTACTGTATTTAGGTACCAAAACCACCACTGCACATAAACTGCTAGTGGGCTCAGACTTACTGTGGAGGGGCCAGCTGCAATGATGGTTACATGCTTCTTTGGGAATGAAAAAGGACACAAGTAAACTCAACTTACATTTATGGGCTGAAGTATGGGACAGTAGACAGGATGCTGCTATGTTGGACAGTTGACCTTTCTATCAGTATGCTGCATTTTGCTTCAAGTTGTAATTTTCTTTTTTTAAACTCTAATAAAGCCTTAATAATGGGTTGACCATATCGTTTAACGCAAAAAGGAGGACAATATTCACTTTTTTGTCATGTGAAAGAGGGCAAGGTAGGACATAATAATGAAAAAGTAGGACATATTTATTTTGAATAATAAATGACAATAAAATTTAATTATTACACATCAAACAATAATTTCATCAGATCACCTTGATTTTGTGTCTACTGATATATTAACTCATTCCCCCCCAGGCTGTTTTTGGGTTTTACCCAGGCCCGAAAATGGATGCAATTTTTTCAGACAGGTGAGGTTTTAAAAACAGACCGTGGACAAATACGTAAGTTCAGTAGGTAGTTGTGTTATACATTTAAATGTGTGAAATTGACTGGAGAATCTTATGAATTGCTTCATATAATTAATTAATATGAATAGGTGTGTGTTATGTCTTGTGAAGTGTAGACTTGATTAAAAAAGTGTTAAAATTTTTTTTTTAATTGTATACTTAAACTTAAATATTTCAGCTCCCAATTAATGTATGGCAATAAAATGTTCAGAATGTCAGTGCACATTTAGTTTGAAACATATCTAGAAACTTTTATCACTATCACTTCATAGATGTAATTGTTATGATTTTTTTTCTCAAAGCCACATATGTTTGTAAAAACAACCGCTCAAAATGTGTGCAATTTTTCTCTTCAGGTTATATTTTAAAAGCAGGCAGTAGATATACATTTTATTTAACTAGGTGTTAATGTTATACATTTAAATGTGTGAAATTGACTGGAGAATCTTATGAATTGATTCATATAATTAATTGATATGAATAGGTGTGTGTTATGTCTTGTGAAGTGTAGACTTGATTTTAAAAATGTTTAAAAAAATAAAATAAAATTGTATACTTAAATTTAAATATTTCAGCTCCCAATTAATGTATGGCAATAAAATATTAAGAATATCAGTGCACATTTAGTTTGAAACATATCTGGAAACTTTTATCACTATCACTTCATAGATGTAATTTTTATGATTTTTTTCTCAAAACCACATATGTTTGTAAACACAACCGCTCAAAATGTGTGCAATTTTTCTCTTCAGGTTATATTTAAAAAAACTGCAGTAGACACACATTTTATTTAACTAGGTGTTAATGTTATACATTTAAATGTGTGAAATTGACTGGAGAATCTTATGAATTGATTCATATAATTAATTGATATGAATAGATGTGTGTTATGTCTTGTGAAGTGTAGACTTGATTTTAAAAATGTTTAAAAAATAAAATAAAATTGTATACTTAAATTTAAATATTTCAGCTCCCAATAAATGTATGGCAATAAAATATTAAGAATATCAGTGCACATTTAGTTTGAAACATATCTAGAAACTTTTATCACTATCACTTCATAGATGTAATTTTTATGATTTTTTTTCTCAGAACCACATATGTTTGTAAAAACAACTGCTCAAAATGTGTGCAATTTTTCTCTTCAGGTTATATTAAAAAAACAGGCAGTAGATACACATATTATTTAACTAGGTGTTTATGTTATACATTTAAATGTGTGAAATTGACTGGAGAATCTTATGAATTGATTCATATAATTAATTGATATGAATAGGTGTGTTATGTCTTGTGAAGTGTAGACTTGATTTTAAAAATGTTTAAAAAATAAAATAAAATTGCATACTTAAACTTAAATATTTCAGCTCCCAATTAATGTATGGCAATAAAATGTTCAGAATGTCAGTGCACATTTAGTTTGAAACATATCTAGAAACTTTTATCACTATCACTTCATAGATGTAATTGTTATGATTTTTTTTTTCTCAAAGCCACATATGTTTGTAAAAACAACCGCTCAAAATGTGTGCAATTTTTCTCTTCAGGTTATATTTTAAAAGCAGGCAGTAGATACACATTTTATTTAACGAGGTGTTGATGTTATACATCAACATGTGGGAAATTGACTGAAGAATCTTGTGAAATGCTGTAGATAATTATTTGATGTAGGGAAAGAGTCTGTCATGTTATGTGAAGTGTAGACCTAATCAAAAATAACTGGAAAAAAGATAAATAAACTGTACTCACATATGTCAGCTCCAGTTTAATCCATAGCAGAAAAATCTCAGAATATCAGTGCACATCCATTTTGAAACACAATACATTTTACCACAATCACTTCAAATATATAATTTATATGATTTTTTTCCTACACCACAAATTTCTGTAAATACCAAACAACTATGACTAATATTATTTACACCAACTATATTCTATCATTTTTGGTTTGACAATGTGCTTCCACTTTGGCCTGAGAAGATACAAGGAAAACCTTGGATTATACTGCTTTTATTGCCATCTGCCTTTATACCCTATTACCACTTCATTCAAACTGAGATTTTGGAATGGGTAAAAGGCACTCTGAAATTTTTGCAACAACATGTTCATAAAATCTTTTCTTTTCCTTGTGAATTTTCATCAGAGGCATGAAGCATTATATCATACAATGCTTCAAATCTACTTCTTGAAAACATTTGAAGAAACCAAGGAGTATAAAATTCTGCAGATGTAGACCAGTAGTTGCGAATGCATGGTCTTTTCTGAATCCCAATATTTATTAGGACAGCAATAAACTTATCAAGTTCATGGCGTGTGACTTTGGTCCACCGAGAGTACAATGAATATTGTTTCGCAGGGTTATTTTGAATAGATTTGAGTCTGGTATAATCATTGATGCACTGGAACATGAAATCTTGAACCTCATCTGTAAACAAAACACTGAAACATTTCAATGGGGTTGACAGGTCAAACCCCTCAGTCACACCTGGTGTTCTCTTTGGACAAAATCGAAATGCATTTTGTGTCATCCCCTCAGCAATTTCTAACCACTCTGGGACATCTTGTGAGGATGCACCTGCCTCTAGACTTGTGGCAGTTCTCATAGCTTTACTTTTGGTCACAATGGTGTTTTTGCCTCTTTATCCTTCTCCTTTAGTGACTGAAAGTTTTGCTCTTTTTATACCAGCCCTACCTGATGCATGTTCAATCAGCTGATCGACATCGCCCTCAGAATGATCACTTTCATGAATATTCTGACACAAAGTCTTTACAATGTCTTCATTGGAATTACTAAACCTAACTTCTAAAAATCCGTTTCGCTCGAGTTATCTTCTGTCCACTGAGAAATTAGCGTCGTGCTTGCTCAGCCGAAAGCAGGTGTTTAGAAGAAGATTCTCGATCCATTTTGTATGTAAACAAAGAAATAGAAATGGATATAAAACACACAATTTTAGCTTCACAAATTTGTTTTTCGCTCACAAACGTCCATAAACATGTCCTAGATGTAATGAAATGATTTAAAAACCAGCTAGTTGCTAGGTATTTATAACTTTTCGTTCAAACTCGACATATGTCATTGGTCTGAAGATTCTCGATCCATTTTGTATGTAAACAAAGGAATAGAAATGGATATAAAACACACAATTTTAGCTTCACAAATTTGTTTTTCGCTCATAAACGTCCATAAACATGTCCTAGATGTAATGAAATGATTTAAAAACCAGCTAGTTGCTAGGTATTTATAACTTTTCGTTCAAACTCGACATATATCGTACTGGCGTGCCACGCGTCATTGGTCCAAACGGAAGTCCTATCTGGCGCGTGGTGCGCCACTGTGGACGGAAAGAGTTAAGATGATAAAAATGGTCTTTAAAGACCCTTGATTATTTTTTATAAATACACACAGAAACATTGTCACATAAATAACACTAGCTGTTCTGGTACTGGCACATGCAAATTTATGGCACTTTCTGAATGATGGAAAGTACAGTCCACTGATTTCAAATTTTTGTGATGTTTCATAGTGTGAAAGGAAAAGATCCTTCTGATTGCGAACTTTCAGACACGAGTGTGGTGTTCATGTTTTCGCATGTGTCCATGTGCGTGTGTTTTTGTTTCTTCTTCTTTTTAATCAGCAGCATCTTTTTTTGCTACTGACACAAATGTGTCACCTCTGCATAAGAGACATTCTGCTTCTGAATCTTGCCGACCTCTGGATTTTTTTTAAAATTTACCTGCGAATACACACTTTTATTTATGCAAATCACAAGGTCATGTGTCCTAATATAACTGACATACCTTGTTGTCTAGGTTGAAGGAAGCGCTCCTTGCCAAAACTCTATTTTAATTTTAAAGAATCAGTTTGGCACTTAAAGTAGGTTTGAGTAATAAATATATAATGTCATTAATTAATGATTAACTCGATATTAAAGTTAAAATTGTTGCAATTTGCAATAGACAAGGTTTTAAATGACGAAACCTAATACCGTCTTATTATTCAAAGTGCACTTTTGGTAAAAGGTGGTAATAAACAAATAGAGCAAAAATTTGTAAAACTGAGTTAAAATATGACGATAATCTTTAGGCTAACTGTATAAATTAACCAACAACATGACAGCTTGCGGGAATGTAAATACATTATTTGCTCGTAGTTTTGCAATTATTATTAGGCCTATTATTATTTGCTCGATTCTTTGGAAATTCACTCATCAGTAGTGAAATTAACTCCGCCTATGCCGGTCCCAAGCCTGGATGAAAAAGGAGGAGGGCGGCCTGCATGGAGGCCGTAAGGAGGCAGCCCCTCCACCATGCAAAGGCACAACAGGCCAATCACCTGTTTGCTTTAAATCATGATTACGAGCAATACAAGAGAGAAAACTGGACTGATTCTAAAGGCGACGAACTGGAACGGACTACGGACTACGACTTATGGAACTTGGAACACAAGAAGTATAAATGGGAATGAAGAGGAGCTGGTGGAAGAGATGAGGAAAGCAAAACTAGAAATCCTGGCTATAACGGAAACAAAGAAAAAAGGACAAGGAGTCATGGATCTCGATGGCAACACGCTGCTCAACAGTGGTGTACCCATATCTGAAAGAGCTAAAGGGGGCGTGGGTTGCATTGTGGCCCAAAATCAAAAAGATAGTATCAAGGGATGGAACTTTGTCTCAGAGCGCATTATGGTTGTTAAACTAAAAGAAGGAGAAACCATAGTCAACCTGGTCATAGTGTATGGGCCAAATGAGGATGAGAGAGCAGAGGTCAAGGAGGAATTCTTCGAGCTGCTTCAAAGGACAGTGGATGACTGCCTAGATGAAGTTATCATGCTCAGCGATTTTAATGCCAGAGTTGGAAATGACCATGCTAGATGGGGTGGAGTTATCGGAAGATATGGAGAAGATACTCTCAATGACAATGGAAAGCGACTCCTTAGATTCTGCAGTGAGCAGAATCTGATCATTACAAACACAAAGTTCCCCCATAAGCGCATACATGCATACACTAGATGTGAACCAACAAAGAATGAGAAGTCAGTGATCGACTATGCCATTGTTAGGAGAAGCTCATTCAAATATGTCAGAGATGCTAAAGTCTGGAGGGGGCCAGAGATTGGAAGTGATCACTACCTGCTAACAATCAAAAGAACAACTGAAAGAGTTGCTCAGCCTAGGAACTGCCCAACATCACGCAAGAAACCAAGTAAACGAGCAGGAGAAATGAGCATTAGGACCTACAAGCTGAGAGAGCCAGAAATTAAGACCAGATATCAGGGTCTTATTGCTGCATCGGTGAGCAACACAGAAGAACGACCTGATGAATTGGAAACCCTCTGGATTAAATTCAAGGATATCTTAACTCTTAGTATCCAGCAAGCCCCGTGAAGTGGCGCGGGTTTAGTACCAATTTTACGGCTCGCCAGTTCAAGTGGCGCGCGACGGTAACGATAGCTAAACTAGCGCGTAAAAACGCGGTTTTAGCTGCCGTATAGTAAGAGTTAAAGACAGCTGCTGCAGAAGCATGCGGTGAAGTCCGACTTGGGAACCAGAGAAAGAGGACAATTTGGTGGACAGAGGAAGTCAAAGAGAAAATAAGAGAGAAGAAAATGGCATGGAAACAATACTTAGGAGCTAAAAACACAACAGGACAAATGGAAAAATATAGAGAATATGTGACACTCAGAAAAGAAGCAAAGAACAAAGTGCTAGCAGCAAAACAGAAGTCATGGGAAGAATTTGGAGAAAAGCTAGAAAAAGATGCACAAGAAAACCAGAAATTGTTCTATAAGACCCTAAAGAACATGAGGAAGGAAAAACAATGCCCTCTCAAATTTATAAAGAACAAGCAAGGCAAATTGCTTACTGCCCCGAAGGAAGTAATGGAAAGATGGAAAGAATATTTCTCAGAACTCCTGGATGGTGAGCATGGTGAAGCATCAGAAATGATAAACACTAGCACAGAAGAGAAAACCAATGATGGTGAAGATGACATAAAGATGGAAGAACTGACGACAGCACTGGAGAAAATCAAGATGGGCAAAGCAGCAGGGCATGATGGTATAACACCAGAAATGGTTAAGTTCATGGGAGCATCAGGCGACCTATTACTCTTAAGGGTTTTACAGGCAGCATGGTACAACAAGACCATACCAAAGGATTGGGAGATTGCCATCATAACACCAATTTTCAAAAAGGGTGACAATCGACAGTGTGGAAACCATAGAGGCATATCCCTTCTCAGTGTCCCTGGTAAAATCTACTCTAGAATCCTAGAGCAGAGACTCCAACGCCTAGCTGAGACACAATTGGATGAGGTCCAGTGCGGATTCCGAGCAAACCGAAGTACTCAAGACCTAATCTTCACACTCAGACAGCTGAGTGAAAAGGCCCTTGCGTATAAGAGTGAGATGCATCTTTGTTTCATAGATCTGGAAAAGGCGTTTGACGGGGTCCCCTGGAGCAAACTTTGGGACTGTTTGGCAAGGAAGAATATTCCAGCACCTCTGATTCATGCTATACAGAGCTTCTACAAGTCTTGCAGAAATTATGTGAGGACAGCAAACCATAAGTCAGAAGAGTTCAGGACCACCACTGGTGTAAGACAAGGTGATATCCTATCACCTTACCTCTTCATACTCCTTATGGACGATGTCATCAAGGCATGTAAGGAGAGAACAAGAAAGTATTCAGTGGGGTACTGGAAGATGAGACAGGTCTATATTTCGGAGCTGGCATTTGCTGATGATGTTGCCCTGATTGCTAAATCAGAGGCACATCTCCAATCCAACCTGCAAGTCTGGAAGGAAGAGCTGGAGAAGAGAGGGATGGTCATAAGCAGCTCTAAAACAAAATCCATGGTGATATCACGAGAAGAAAGAAGACATCAGATTAAGCTGGGAGAACAGGTCCTGGAGCAAGTCAACCACTTTAAATACCTCGGAGCTATTATAGACCGAAAGGGAGGCATCAAAGAAGAGTTGGCCACTCGAAAAGCAGCAGCTGGGAGACTTTTTCAGGCCATAAATCGAGGATTCCTCAGCAAGAGAGAGGTTGGTAAGAAAACGAAGATGGCTGTATACCGCTCCACCTATGTCCCAGTCTTGACATATGGATGCGAGTCATGGGCAATAACTACAACCCATAAAAGCCAAATCCAAACCTCAGAAATGAGGTATCTGAGGAAGGTGGTTGAAGTAACAAGAAGAGACATGGTACGCAACCAGACGATATGTCAAAGCCTTAAATCCTACCCCCTGCAGACCCAAGTAGAACAGTCCCAATTAAGATGGTTTGGCTATGTCTGCAGAATGGGAGAAGATCGGATACCACGACAAGCATGGGAAACAAAGAGCCAAGGATCCAGACCCCGAGGACGACCCAGAGTCCGCTGGGAGGACAACATTAGACAATCGTTGAAGGACCGAGGACTAGAATGGAACCAGGCCAGGAGGAAGACAGCCGATAGGATAGTCTGGCGCTCTCTCTTCCAAACCTCTACACCTCACGGTAGAAGGGGAACGACTAAGTAAGTAAGTAGTGAAATTCAGATGAAGAGTTTTTGAAGTGACGTCTTTCATACAGTTTAGTAAATCTTGAAAAAGCCTGATATTTGAACATTAAAAAAAAATTCTGGCCAGATGCAGTTTGGGCATGAAAAGCCAGACAAATCCGGACGTATGGTCGCCCTACTTAATGATTGTCAGATATTATTTTTAACACAGCTCAAAACATGGTTGGTGTAGGCTATAGGTTACAGCTAGCTGTTTGACAAAGCTCAAAACAGGGGTGGGGTTAGGTTACCTGTAGAGGAAATATGGATAACCACTCGGACAAACATGACGATCGTCTATCTACTATAGTCAACTTCTGCAGAAGTTTGGAACAGTAGACTGCTTCTGTTATGGTGCCAGAATGGCTAGGCCTAGGCTATTCATATTTACGTTACAGCTAGCCCTAACCCCAACCCTGATTAGACGTATTTCAAAAAATAATTCCAACTTGAAGCGAAACGCCGCGATTTTTGGTCAAGTCTCCAGTCTAATGCTCCCAACTTCTACCATTTCTATTTTAAACATAGGTCTACACAGTTTTAAAAGACGCAAATGCACTGTTGTCAGCGTCATTTAGGCCTACCTCTGAAGTCCTGATCAAACGCGCAAGTTTCACCGCCCCTGCACTTCTCTCATCATCATTTCCGTCAGATAACGTCCAAAACACATCTAGGATATGTTGCGGAGGTCTGTATTTCGCCATTTGGAACTAAACTATGTATTTTTTCCGCACTACTCCGCCTTTCTACAAGTTAAACACAACACGTGTTTTTGTTGACAGTTTTAGATCGGAAGTTCTAAATACGATACTGCCATTATCCGTGTCTCCGTTCACTTGCGCATTCGTTCTTTTGTTATTTTAAATTAACTTCTTGGGGGTCGAAGAGGCTAAGAGGTGCACATGTGGCGTTCCGCCTCGAAGTAGAGGTACCGGGTTCAAATCGCAGTTGAGGTATATAATTTATGAAAATATTTTTTTCAGAACCATTAGTCCTAATGATGTTCCCCCTGGTCTCCTGGGTAGTGAGATCGGATACCTAGCATTCTCGGATTAGGGCGAAAAAATAGAAGGTCCCGTGTGCAAGTTGCGCACGTTAAAAATCCCACGGCAGTTGGAAATCATAAAGAGTAGGCCTAACTGAAAGGCAGCTGCCCTGGCAAAAACTAAAAAATGATAAACCTACCCACCATACAAATATTTATAGAATGTGTGATTCCTATATACACACACTGGGATTCTCGCCGGTGCTACAGAGTTCGTGCACTGTGCTGAGATCCTCCTTGTGTGATCTAAGGGAGGAGATCGGAGCACTGATGGCGTTGTCCGCGCACAATGAAGATATCCTTAAAAACCAAACCAATCAAATTAACTTCTTGACGTAGCGATTTATCAGATCTGTACCATCTCCATATCAATGGTTGGATGCAGTGCACACTATGATTTTCTGTCTTTTGTCGAATACACTCTGTTAGACTGCTTATGTGAATCTCTTGATAATTACCTCCACTGTCACTGTTGTTTGGTTCCCGTGATGCCATGTACCAGGATCTTGTCAAACCACAACCTTGACCTTTCCGTAGATCATTCAGCTATCACCTTCAGCATTATCCTTTACTGTTCGTTAACAAAACATGAAGCCATCACTGCAGCCCATTCCCTTGCAGGAAGCCTGCACCGAACACTCACGTGCTCTTGCGACGGTGGTTTGTGAAACAATTTGTTGTGGATGATCCTGGTAACGACATGGGGCTCATTCAGTTATGATGTTGGTTTATCTTATAGTAATTTTTTTTTCCATTACCAAACTCTTTCAAAATAAATCGTTACTCTTTTGTTAAATTATTACGAACTTGGGTATGTGCACTTTCCTCGTGGGCTTTAGTATCACCTCCAGTGGTATATCCCAGCGGTTTTCAACCTTTTTGAGTCCATGGCTTCCCTGACCAACTACATTCTTTCTGCGGCTCCCCTGTGGGATA
This sequence comes from Oreohelix idahoensis, assembly GCA_024509875.1. Lineage (NCBI taxonomy): Eukaryota > Metazoa > Mollusca > Gastropoda > Stylommatophora > Oreohelicidae > Oreohelix > Oreohelix idahoensis. Next base: position 172,718 of record JAMPIV010001797.1, on the reverse strand, counting down.
ACTGATAAAAACTCTAGCGATGTTTCGACATTTAGCCTAACCTTTTTTGAGCATGAGAGCTTTGGAAAATCTTTTAAACAATTTCTTCGGGGTCACGCAGGTTGACAAGCACCAAAAATGAAATTTCCCACAGCTCTGTGTTTTCTTTACAGCTAAATACGAAAAAAATCCACGCCCACCCACGACGCCCCTGACCGTCAGTCATGGCGCCCCAGGCCTCCGCGGCGCAATGTTGAAAACCGCTGGTATATCCCATTCCTATCGATTATACGAAAATAGTAGGCTTACCTTTCAGTATATCGCATTTTACATAGTCCTGAAATTGTACATTCTTTCCGTTTCCTTTGTATCTAATTTTATGTTATCTAATTTTCCATTCTGTATTACAGTCCTGACAGTCCAAGTTCTTTTCATTAAAGGTACCTTTAATTCTAATTTAGCTGACAATAGTTTGATGGCGGTCGGGTGTCAAATGTCGCACATGAAGCTCTCTACCCAGCAATGCGGATCCTCTGGAACCTTCATTAATGTCGTTGACCTTTCTAATGAAGTTGTTTCGATTTTATAACTGTATAATGGACATTTGTTTTCTTTAGACGTTTGTGCAGAAAACAAAAGTGATGGGGCGGAATGTGAATGTTGCACCAGTTAATACTATCTATAACTATCAATTGGCAGTGGTGCGCCACTTCTCATACCGGTGGTTTACCATCAACGACATACTCTCTCTGGGCACAGAAATTGACAGCCGCATTGGCAAAGATGCAGTTATTTTTGCCTACCTCATAACGCATGTTTGGGGAAACTCCAATCCAAACTCACAATGACGACCAAAGCTGTGGTATATAATGCCTGCGTCACCAGCATGCTTCTATATGGGAGCGAGACATGGACAACTTTTGCTAAGCAAGGAAGAAGGTTCAATACTTTCCATCTACGTTGTCTTCGCCCAATACTTAGCATTTCGTAGAAGGACAAAGTGACAAATGTCGAGGTGATGTCACATGCCGGCCTTCAAAGCATGTATACACTGCTTAGACAGCGCAGACTACGCTAGCGTGGCTATGTCCGAAAGATGGTCGCATCCCTAAAGATATTTTCTACGGACAACTACTAGATGGCAAAAGAACAGCAGGGCGACCGCAGCTGAGGTTCAAAGATGTGTGCAAGAACGACATGAAGGTACTCGAAATAAATTCAGCAACCTGGGAGGATGAAGTTGCTGATCGCACCAAATGGCAATGCTCCCAAGGCGCTACCTCAGATTGGGCGAAAAGAAGCTTTCACAACAAGCAAAAGAGAAAATTACACGCCGAAAGGAACATTTTAAAAAGTGCAGCTGAGGGCTATCACCTCAGGGGCGCATTCCCATAGTCAGTTAAGACTGAAGGGACAAATGCTACAATGAGACGGTGGTTTCCTGTTAGCTTCCGTCAGCGTGTGTACTAGTGACTGATGATAGCCTTTGACTATAATGGTGTAACCCAGCGGTTCCCAACCTGTGGTACGCGTACCCCTGGGGGTACGCGACAGGACGTTCAGGGGTACGCGAAAAAAATTGAGTAATGGCGGAAAAAAGATACATATGTCAACAGTGTAAAAGACAAGTCAAAAGAATTTAATTTCTCCTTGTATAAAAGATGCCGTTCTGTGCATGCTCGGAGAGGAACATGTTCGCAAAATGAACGCTATCCCTCTTTCGAACAATACAATTTCTCGAAGAATGCAGGATATGTCTGACGGTATTGAAGCGACAATAATAAGCAGAATTAAAAATAGTAAATTCTTTGCTATTCAAGTTGACGAAAGCACAGATATTGCTAATTTCGGTGTTTTGCTTGTTATTGTGAGGTATTTGAAAAGCAATGAAGTTGAAGAAAACCTTTTGCTTAGTCATCCTCTGTCAGGGCTTACAAGAGGTGAGGATATATTTCATGCTATCGATTCTTATTTCAAAGAAAAGGACATTAATTGGTCTAATTGTTGTGGACTATGCACTGACGGAGCCAAGTCTATGTCAGGTTTCTACTCTGGTCTTTGCGCTGGTGTCACGAAGGTAGCCCCCAATATAACCTGGAGCCACTGCTGCATCCACAGGCAAAGCCTTGCATCTAACCGCCTCCCTGGTGAAATAAAAGTCATTCTTGATGAAGCTGTGAAAGTGGTTAATTTTATAAAGTCAAAGTCCACAAACTCGAGGCTTTTCAAAGCACTGTGTGAAGAGATGAATAGTCTTCATTCTACCCTGCTCCTTCATACACAAGTAAGGTGGCTCTCTCGTGGTAAAGTCTTTACCCGGCTGTTCGAACTTAGACATGAAGTCCAACTTTTTTTTGAAGACCATCCTTTCCAACTTACTTCAAAGTTACACGACTGTGATTGGCTTCAGAGTCTTGCATACTTATCGGATATTTTCCTAGAAATAAAGAAAGTAAATTTGGCACTTCATCTTGAAAGGGCTAAAATCATCTTTCGAGAAGTACTTTCCGAAACCTGGAAAAGAGAACTACTGGATTGTAAATCCCTTTGAAGAAGAATATTTCCAAGCAGCCACATTATCAATCAACGAAAAAGAGAAGTTGATTGAACTTTCGACTGATACTACTTTAATAGCTGAATTCAAAGGAAAATTCCTTATTAACTTTTGGGGAGACATCAGCAGAGAATATGAACAGCTGACCGACAAGGCGCTTAAGTTTCTGTTGCCATTTACAAATACTGAGCTGGTGGAGAGGGCTTTCTCTTCTTATACCTTTATAAAAAGTAAATACAGTAGTAAACTGAATGCAGGTCCAGAATTGAGACTGTATCTTACATCACTTGAACCTGATTTTTAAAAAAAACTATGTGCCTCAAAACAAGCTCAAGGATCGCACTGAACATTTGTCATGGTCACGTGACATGTGTGTTATAAAAAGTGATTTCAACTTTTAACAATAACGTTTTTATTATTATTATTAATAAATTAAATGTATTAATTTTTATTGTAACTTCTAATTTTTTTAATGTAAAAATATATGCACAGTTTGTTCACCTTTTTATTACATTGTTTTTTAATCCCGTGGTTGGCCCCTTTATTTCTGGTTATAATCTATAAATTTTGAATAACAGCAACTATATTAATTTTAAATATTTTGCTAATATTAGGGATACAATTTATAGAAATGGGCTGCCAAGGGGTACGCAAGTGAAAAAAGGTTGGGAACCGCTGGTCTAACCTATCAGGCACTGGAGAGGGGAGAAATTAAAGCGCCTTCACCTCGCCGGTTGTTCCGCCATATACCTTCAGTTATACGAGTATATAGATAGATTCCCCTCACATCTTTTTGTGAGGAGCAAGTATGGCGTCAGATCACCATCTTCTGTTAGACACAATAAAATTTCGAGAAGCTAAATGACGAAGTATTCGTCAGCCGTTGGTCCTGTTGTGATGCTATCTACTGTTTCTTATCACTGCCTCAGCACTGCGAAAAAGAGCTTCGAATTTCTGAAAGAAAGATGTCAGCATGAAGGACTAGAATCAGGCAGAAAGGGTTGGCACCCCGCCGGCCGTTAAAGAAGCCTGCTTCGAAGCGAATGTAGAATAAATTCCCACATGATTAACAGAAGGAAAAGTGAGGTAGTGATTAAATCACAGCTAAATTCCCAGAAAGAAACGCCATAGCGATCTTTGCTAGTACAGCCAGACCGTTTAGCAGCTCTAAGAGACATCAGACGGTATCAACTTGGATTCAGTCCACACTGAGAATATTCAAGCTGATCTAATTGATAATGAACTCGTCCACATCTTTGATTGAGAAAGTCAAAAGAGTCAGGGAATCGAGAAAGTAACGAAGCAGCAACGGAGGGGTTAAAACTTGAAAGCCCAAAATAAACTTAATATATAAACTTGTGGCGAACTGCAGAGGAAGCACAAACTTGGTGATATACTTAAAATGCATTGGAAAGGGAGCAAGTATCCAGGCAATGCTTGTGTTCTACAATCAAGTATCAAGGGGGAAGTGAACTGTGCATGTATAGTGTATGACTCAGCAGCTTCCTGCAGTAAGAAAGATGAGACAGAATGCAGCATCAGGCAATTTGCACATTTGCAAGATCAACAACATTAACATCAGTTGAAGCACTAGAGATAGCACCAGGAATAATGTCCCTAAAGTGGGGAATAAAAGAACTCGGACTATATTATATGACTAATATAATAATAAATATTATGTCTTAACTGTACGGATGAAATTCTTGTTGTCAAGGAATGTATAGTGCCAGGCGAAGAATCATCATGGTGAATGTTAAAGATATATTTGGCGGTGTAGAATTATGATAAATAAAGGCGTTTTACGACAAACACCAGTTTTCAGGTGCATGGTCCAAAAACCAAACCAAGTAGCAGCCGCAGTAGCTGACGCAGTATGAGATGATCGTTTTTTCCAAAATATAAACAGGGCTCCTGTTTTCGTATACATTGTGTGACGGTCACATTTTAAAACGTCCTGTCTCCATTGTCCCAGATCGTCATCATCAACATCATCAGGTGCCACCTCCACAACGAAAGTCGGCTGCAGTGGAGCTCCTACGTCTTCTGTCTCTTGTCTTGATGGTGTACTCTGATAGGCTCTTTCCTGTCTCTTGTCTTGATGTTATTTTCCAACTTAAAGCGATGTCTTCGTCTCGCATGCTTGCCTTTAACTCCGTCTTTCATTATTGTACTCAACATGGTGTTGTCTTTTTTTTTTAACTTGCTTACTTCCTCTTCTACCTGGGGTGTATGCATGAAGGCATATCTGGAGTTATCTTTATATGACCACCAGCTATGCACAATACTACAATATACATATGTGAAAGAGACCCTCTGTCTGTGAGGCTAATTACTTCCTCGTTCGTCCTGAAAAGGGCGTTGGTTGCGTTGTGTCCGTTTACAGCAAAGCTGCGATATTTGCACCTTTCAGCAGACACATCCTACTTCAGCACTGCATTTTTTGGGACCGGGTTTGCCTTCCCACTTCGATCCCTACTCTCTCAGCCAGACTGCAGTGGTGCAGCCTGTTTCTAGGACCACCACTTGGAGGTGGAGTAGAGTCTTGGTCAGCTCTGGTTCGCTGACCCTAACGCAAGCAGTCAAGCTATGAGTCGCTTACTGCATTCATCTCGCTTGCTGCGTCTTCGGTCCCAGGCTAATTACACCCTCATTGGCTTTTGAAATCATCCATACACTTCCAGGGATTCCCCCTGTGATGAAACATATTGAGAACCCAGTTTTGCACTCTAAGCTTGGAGGAGTCACTTGAGCCACAGACGTAACTCTGGCTTTTACCTGGTTTGCATCATGCAGGAGGATCTCGCTATGGACCCGATAGTAGTCAGTAGTAGCTGAGAAGTGGCTCTGTGTAGGACGTGACGATTCCTTGGGAGTGACCAGAAACAGAGCACTCTCGTATTTTAGCTCTGCATAGTTGGAGAGCTCCCTTGGATGGCGGGGAATGCACAGAATGCCATGCGTTTCTTACTCCTAGCTTGGGACCAGATGTAACGATCCTTTAAATGCAAGCCAAGCTGGAGAAACTGGAGCTCATGACTTCAACTCAGCACATTTCGGAATGGCAGATAAGCCACAAGAAAAACTTAGATCTACAGTGTAGGTAATTCTAAGGAGTCTTCAACTTGGTACTGGCTGCAAAAGAGCGAGAAGCTCAGCAGCCATAGTTAAAGCAACAACAACAACAAACTGGGGTGTAAAAGATTAACCAGAGAGAGCGTAATGCTATCCTCTCGGCTGCCTTCCTTTCGGCCTCTTCTTCTTCTTCCTCGTTCGTCCTGAAAAGGACATTGGTTGCGTTGTGTCTGTTTATGCCGGAGCTGTGATATTTGCACCTTTCGGTCGACACATCCGACTTCAGCACGGCATTTTTGGGGACCGGGTTTGCCTTCCCTCTTCGATCCCTACTCTCTCAGCCAGACTGCAGTGGTGCAGCCTGTTTCCAGGATCACCACGTGGAGGTGGAGTAGGGTCTTGGTCACCTCTGGTTCGCTGACCCTGATGCAAGCAGTCAAGCTATGGGTCGCCGACTGCATTCTCTATTGCTGCATCTTTGGGTCCCCTTTCGGCCTGATTCCAGTCCATTCCTCGATCCTTCAGAGATTGTCTGATGCTGTCTTCCCAGTGGACTCTGGGTCATCATGGAGGTCTGAATCCTTGGTTTCCCATGTTTGTCGTGGTAGCTTGTCGTCTGCTATTCTACAGACATGGTTGAACCATCGCAAATTTCTCATGTTTGTCGTCTGCCATTCTACAGACATGGTTGAACCGTGTGATAAAGTCAGTTTGAACCTCCCTCCTCAAATTATGTATAAGATATTATTCTATAGATTCTGCTACTATAGTCTTTTTTTTTTAAATTGGACAATAATTGAATAGGGAAACGCCACCATTTTTTTTTTTTTTTGTCAGCGATCCGCGCTGGATTTTAAAGTATTGAAGATTTGCAAATAATACCCCCTTTCCTAAAGTACAAGCTTTCTGGTAGCTCCGCCCTAATTTTTAAAAGTAACGTTAGAATGACTTGGCAAGCGGCCAAGGCATCGTTTAGTGTCAGAAGAGTGAAGGAGTAAAAGAGTACAAGAGAAGAGGCTACTGTCCAAAATCTATAAATAACTACGCCACTTGTATTGTATCTAAGTCCCCCAGCAACGGAGTATTTGAAACAAAAATCTTAACCCGCCCGCACCCTCTCACTTTTTTCTGACGGAAGCGTGACAGACGCCTATCGCGTGCTTAGAGAGGGGAAAACGATGGTGGATTGTAAAAAGAAAAAATCGCGTCTACTTGGAAATTTCAACTCAACTGCATTGTGCAAAAGGCAAAAGTGAAACTGAGAATATTTATTTCTTCATGAAAACGAAAGAGAGTAAATAAAAGAGATACTTTGACAATAGAGTACTGTTGTTTAATATAATACCATATATAACTTATCGGGACTTAGAACCTTTCTTTCCCTGATATGTTAGCACAGTGAAAATAACCCATGATAATAAAAAGGAAAAAGTACAAAAGTGAAAACGACGATAGAGAGGAAAATAAAACTTAGATAGAATGATAGATGCAAACACGCAGTTTAATAATTAGTTTTAATAATTAAAAACGCTCCATAAATAACCCAGATATGGTAGAATTGAGACAGACTAGCAGACACACGGATAACCCACAATGGTTCAGTTTTGAAAATTGTCCGCTGCAGTCAAATATTATTGACTCGATTTGATTGGGTACACCAATAGTTAGAAAAGGGGAGGTGGAAACTGCAGATTTGTTGGCCACGCGAACAGTATTTTTAAATAGTAATAGAGGGATCAGACAAGCAAACGTATTGATAACCCAAAAGGTGGGGTTTTTCAAAAAAAGAGAGTTAATTTCGGATGCGCAGTTTCCATTGGCCAAAGAGATTGATAATAGTGATTGGGTACAAGCCTAGAGCGCCATTTGAAGAATAATTTTACAACAAGTGAAAGTTTGACCACAGAAGTGCAGAACTGAAATCAAGTTTTCTGCAGTCTGTACCAGACGGCGATCTGTATTTGGGCAAACGATTGCTAGTCAATCTATTCCTTGTGTGTGAAATATTTCATTGATTTTGCGGTAAGAAATGATTTATTAATATTAATATTAGGAAAATGCGATCCAAGATACGGCGCCTAACAAAAATCTTAGGTTGTACGACTTAGCCATTTTGGAAACTTATGACAGCCTATGGAGCAAATGTAGGCCTAAGGCAGATTTGGGAAGCAGTCAAAAGAAAAATTGTATTTGATTATTGCTATAACATTGAAGTAAATTGTAAGACCAGAAAGCTACTGGCAGTCTTTTGCAGATCACAGTGTTCCAAAAAAACTTTTGGACACTACATATGATGTCATTCTGAAAAGATAATAAATTAATAGTCATAGAGCTACAAAAAGATGATTGTATCCCTAACTGAAGAGATGAACGATAACAAAGATTAAGTGACAGAGGCGTTGAAGATATGTGGAGAAGAGCAGGTACCCACTGAGGATGATGAAATCACAAAAAGTTAGAGACTGAAGCTATGGATTAGCAATGGTAACTGATCACTAGAAATGTTTGAAGATGATATTTGTTAAATGTGGAGATATATTTATAAAGTATCTTTAGGAAGGAATTATTTCATTGTTGCAGGGTTGAATCGTCTATTATCATGTCAAACATAACTGGAGATGCTGAATACTAGGCATTCTGTCTGGTATATGTGAAGAAACCTGATATCAGATGTTCCTAGGAGACCCTCTTGTGTAGAAGAGTGGGCAGTATCATCAGGAAGACTTCCATTTTCAACAAGACCATCAGATAAGCCCTCATGTTTTGGGCTTATAACATTTTATTTAATTATTCTCCACACTTATTTTATTAATACATTTCGAGTGAAGGGATGAGGACATCAGTCTCTCTAACGTGATATATTATAATACACCAGTTTGTCAGAAAGGGATACAGTATAGGAAATTGTTTATTAAACACTTAGTATGGACAAGAAGTCCTTTTTATTTAATTAACTGTATATATATATTGATAGATAAAACTACCTTTATTAATTGTTTGAATTTGACTCCTGTTCCAAAAGAATTTGAGGTTCAGGAGAATAAAATTGTACAAAAGATTTAATTTCAAAAAAAGTTAACCACGGCTTTACTTGAGTTTCTTATCTTGAGTTACAGTTGTATATGTATGTTATCAACATCACATCATACATTCATTCCCCTAGACACTAGTCAAATATAAATAAATAGGTTTAAAATATTCGCAGAGTGAGATCACCGGGTGGTAGCAGTTAGGTATTCTGACAGTACATCATTGTTCCATCATCATACTCAGGGACCTACATAGCTTTACCTCACTCTGTAGACAAATAATAACAATAACTAATACTTATAACATCAAAACCCACCACAAACCGACGCAAATAGAACTGCTCCACTCGTTTACATCGTTTTATATGACCAACTTATTTTACAAAGGATTCCTATTTTTTCATGAATCCTAAGGTACTTACTGACAAACCAGTTGGTCATCATCCCCGAGGGAAAACGAAAGAGAGGCCGACCAAAAAAAAACTTGGCGGAGAACTGTGGAAGCCGAGATGCAAAGAATGAACCAGAGTTGGGGCACTGTACGAAGGATGGCCGCCGACCGAGCAAGGTGGAATTAATTTGTTGCTGCCCTACAAGATGCCACCAGGCGTGATGGCCACTGACTGTTGTGACGGTTGGCGGTTATGGATCAAAGAAGAAGAAGATATTGTAGCTAATTTTGATCTTCATTAATTCTTTTTTATTCCTAGGTTTCTTAGGACCTCTTCACATTTTTTCTTCTCTTTCCATGAGATGCGCCCCACTCTTCTATATATCTACGTTTCAAGAGCCTAAATGTTTTCTTCCAATTGCTTATTCATTGCCCATGATTTTACACCATACAGTAATGAAGAATATATAAACGAAAGGAAGATCGCCACGGCTGTACACATTTCTCCTCGCTAGCGTGACGTTATATACGGGCGCCACCATGATACAGAAACGTGGACAATGAACAAGCAAATTATAAAAAAGCGCTTGTCGTGGGTATATACAAATATGGGACGCACTTCATTCAAACATAACCATAACCCCAGACCTAAGGGTCTTTTATGTTTGGACATGCGCCCTAATATAACCGACTAGGTTGAACGGGACGCGCCTCGCCAAAACGAGGCAAAACTTTATTAAGAAAAAAAAAATTAAAACATAAATTGTTTTTGTTGATCAGAATCGACGTCACTGCACTCGGGGCAAACCCATAGGTGCTCAGTCTCCCTCAGCAAATGTTGAAGGGTATGAATGCTAATTGTTATTGTTGCGCGTTCCTGGCAAAGGGGCGACCGACCCCAACCAGGCGCGTCCACGGGTGGCGGATAGTGGAACGACCTCCAGATATGGTGTGTCAGCTGCGAATTAAGTCAGCATTGCTGGACGAATAAGCAGTCGCGGACCAAACGGCGATGTCCTCCCAGCAGGACGGGGAGGGGTAACAGGTGGCACTGATACCCCCACTGAAATCCCCCATATGTCCTATGACGGGTGCATCAAGCGAGTAAGAGCCGCTATAAGCTCTAGCCACGGGGAAGGTAAACCTCGGTAAATAAACCAATCTGTTGCCTTGCAGCTACCACCGGGAGATGGAAAGGCTATGGGAGACAACCCTGAACAACAAACACAACCCGGCCTGCCGAAGACGGAGTGTGTTAGCTACGGCGCAGACACCGGGAAAATTTGAACACACACGCTTTTGCGGTATGGAGTCATGCGACAATCTCGACTTACGTCATGGCGTCGCTCCTATCAGCTATAAACGGGGAGGAGCGGAGCCGGGCCCCTAGCCTCGAAAGGGCCCACCCAAGCAACCGGTGCCTTTGCCAACCAAATGGTCGGGGGAAGGCAAAGTAGAGCAACTGACCAACCAACCCACTATCTTACAGTGGCTCAGTGGAATGCAGAAGGAGTGAGGAACAAGAAACCGGAGTTACAAGAATTCCTCAGGGAAAATAACATTGATATAATCTGCATCCAAGAAACTCACCTAAAAGATACCCAACTATTCTTTGTACGTGGATACCAATCCTTCCGTCAAGACAGGGCAAAAAGAACTAAGGGAGGAATCCTCACACTGATTAAAACCTCAATCCCAGCAGTAGAGACACACAGATCTGGCGAGGACGAACTTGAATACATAACAGTCCAACTACTGCTGCCCAGTGGAGACTTAATGATCACAAACTGCTACAGCCCTCCAACCACAACTCTGGAGCTACACAAATTGAAGCTTGCAGCATCGAGACACCTCATTATGGGTGACTTCAATAGCCACTCACCCAGCTGGGGCTATGACGCAACAGATCCAAGAGGAGAAGAGGTGGAAGATTGGATGGTAGAGAATAAACTAATTCTAATAAACCAACCAGAGGATAAGCCCACCTTCTATTCCAGAGTATGGAAAACAACGAGCACACCAGATCTTGCTATGGCTACAGATGACATACATCGACTCACCACTAGAACAGTAAATACTCAACTTGGGGGAAGTGACCATGTACCAGTCACATTACAGATATCTGAGATAAGAAGTGCAGGAGAAATCAATATGTCTCCTAGCTGGAATTTCAAAAAAGCAAACTGGGGATTTTTTAAAGAACAAGCCGACAATTTCTGTCAGAACATTGCCCACTCAAATAACATCAATAAAAACATCTCCATCATCAGTGAGGCAATCATCCAAGCAGCAAAGAAGTCAATTCCACGAGACTACAAACCATACTGGAGTGACAACCTGGGAAAACTCCGTAGTGAATTAAATAAAGCACGGGAAACTATGGAGCAAAATCCCACATTAGAGAACACACAGAGGCACAACAGCATAAAACAAGCTTTCAATGAACAAAAGAAAGCTGAAATCCAAAGGAGCTGGCACCAGAAGACCAGCAGTCTCAACATGGAAAAGGACTCAAGCAAGCTATGGAATCTGACAAGAGTGCTAAATGAAGAAACAACAACCAGCTACTGTAAGACTGTCATCAAGGAAAATGAAAAATACCACACAGGAAAGATGGCAGCAAACATCCTGGCAGATTTCTACAAGGAAGAAAGCACCACATCACTTTCACATGCACGGATCCAAGAAGTACGTAAGGAAGTAAAAGAAAAACTGAAGCATCAAAACCCAGATATCTGCATGAAGTCACCCCTTACTATGAGAGAACTCAGTGCTGCCATAACAAAACTAAAGAACAGAAAAGCTCCAGGAAAAGATGGCATCACAAATGATATGATCAAGAACCTTGGACCTGTAGCCAGGCACAAGCTCCTCCTAATCTTCAATCAGTCATGGAGTACTGGAAAATTTCCAGATCAATGGCGAGAAGCACTCATTGTTCCCATCAGAAAGAAACAAAAGGAGAAAACAAGCAAGTCCAGCTACCGACCAGTTAGCCTACTGAGCTGTCTGGGTAAGGTAATGGAAAGAATGGTGAACTCAAGATTACTGAAACATCTGGAAAAAAAACCATCTGCTTGATAACACACAGTCAGCATTTAGGAAAAATCGCAGCACCGAAGACCAACTAGTATATCTAGCCCAGGAAGTAGAAAATGCCTTTCAGGAGAAAAAGAAAGTACTGGCGGTTTTTGTAGACTTGACAAAAGCCTTTGATAAGGTATGGAAAGAAGGACTCCTCCTTAAGATGCTCAACAGCAAAATTGAAGGGAGAATGTTCAACTGGATACGGGACTTTCTTCGATACCGCACAGCAAGAGTAAAACTTGACGGGAAACTGAGCCATCGCGTCACTCTACAACAGGGTGTGCCACAAGGAGGAGTTATCTCCCCCACACTTTTTATCATATATATAAATGATATTGCAGAGAAACTGTCCGGGCATATTTCCAGGGCTCTTCATGCTGACGATTTTGCTGCCTGGTCTGCTGCTGAACATTTGCCTACTGCGAAGTTCAGGATGCAAGCTGCGCTAAATACCATCGGTAAATGGGCATCAGATTGGGGAGTACAGATAAACCTCTCCAAGACAGTAGCAACCTGCTTCTCTCTGTCAAATCGCCGAGAAACGATCAAACTGCAGCTAAACGGAAGTGAACTTCCAATCGAGGAAAACCCAACATACCTAGGAGTCAAGTTGGATAAGAGACTCACCTGGAAGCCGCACATAAAAGCAGTAGAACAGAGAGCAATAAGAAAGCTCTCTATTATGAAGAAACTGGCTGGCACAAGTTGGGGGGCAAATACCAACATACTTAAAAAAGTCTATACAGGCACAGTCAGACCTGTACTTGAATATGGCATGTCAGCCTGGGCCACAGCATCTAAAACAAACACAGAATGTCTAGGGAAAGTGCAAAATTCAGGCCTTAGACTAATCACTGGAGGGATGAAGACTTCTCCAATCCAGGCAATGGAGCGATACACCAACATCCGCTCTCTTGATAACAGACGTGAGGAAAAGGTATTCACTCACAGTGAGAAGCTTCTACGAATGCCAAGTCATCCAATGCATGCCAAACTCCATAGTGTGACAAAGAACAGGCTGAAAAGAACCAGCTTCCTAAACATCTCCAAACATCTGCATCGATGCCATGAAGACCTCCTCCCAAATCGATCTACTGAGATTGAAATGTTAATTGATTACGAGGAGCCAGACGACTGCCCTGGAAATATATCTATCATCACTGAAGTCCCTGAAATAAAAAAGAAAGGCCACCTGACCCCTCAACAACTAAAAACTTTGGCTCAAGAAATGATTGAAGAAAAGTACAACCCGAAGGAGTGGACACATGTATACACAGATGGATCTGCTGAGGGGGCAGAAAAGAACGGTGGAGGAGGCATTTTTATAAGATTCCTAAATGGAAAGATCATCCGAAAGGCCTTCCCAACTGGAAAGATCTCCTCCAATTTTAGGGCAGAAGCTATGGCACTACTGCAAGCCCTGAAGATCCTCACTAGATCTGAACAGCAGCCACAAGCTAAGATAGTAATCTTCACTGACTGCAGATCATTACTTGAATCAATACAAAACACCAGAAATGATAACATGATGAATGAGATCAGATCTGAGCTTAACATCATCCAAAGGTCATCAACCATTGCCCTTCAGTGGTTACCTGCCCATTGTGGAATCGCTGGTAATGAGAAAGCAGATGCTCTATCAAGAAGTGGCAGTAAAATGGAACAATACAGCCACCCATTGCCCTATCGGGAAGCAAAAACCATCATCCACAACAAGTACAAAAATCAGTGGAAGGAGGAAGGGGATATATACAGCAGAGATGACCCAATCCACCACCTAAACAGACACCAACAGACGACAATTTTCCGCCTGAGAACTGGTCACTGCAGATTACTTGGACATCTCTATCGCCTCAAGATATCCCACATGAATGAATGCCCATGTGGAACTGATATCCAGACTCCAGAACACATTCTCCAGAACTGTCCAATCCATGATAAATTGCGACGTGCGACCTGGCCAAAAGGTGATGAGCTCCAGCAGAAGCTATGGGGCTGCCGCGCCGACCTGGAAAAGACTGTGGACTTCGTCCTGGCGACAGGCCTGCATATTTAGCATGACTACAAACCGAACGCAGAAGAAGAAGAAGAAGAAGAAGAAGAGTTGCGCGTTCACGCTGGATGCCTGGATGCATCCTCTCAACCGTCCATTCCTGCTAGTTTTACGTTTGATGCCAAATTCCAGCAATCTTAGCCTTGATGATTCATGGATTGCAGTGTCATTCTCTAATAGGCGATCATTAATTCTCCTCAGTATCTCTCCCTTAACCCTACAGTACATTGTATCTGCTATGTTACTCGGGTAGCGATCTATATGTACGCGACATTTAGTCTTAACCGAACTTCAACTCTTTTTCGAGCTTTGTAAAACAATAATATCGTCCGACAAACACTGAGGCCGTATAAAAAATACATTAAAAAAAAAAATTCAAACTTGAAGCAAAACGCCGCGTGTTCGGCCCCCAGTTTACTGTCGCCTACTTGAACCCATAACAATAATAATAATTGTAATAAATATCAATAATAATGTCATTGATCTCCAAAGCTGACTAGTGCCCCTAGATCTATAGAGAGTTACGCCAACTATGTCAGAATCGAAAACGAGGCTGAACGACGTAGACGCCATTTTTGGCTGGACAATACCAGGACTAGTAGCGAGAATAAGCATAGAGTAAGATTTTTTTGTTTGTTAAATTAATGAAGACAAGGGAGCCGCGCTGGTGTAATGGCTACAACGTTGTACTGGCGACCAGGTGTTCATGGTTCAAACCCGGCCGTCGGCGTTTGAAGAAATGTTTACGACCGGAAATTTGACTGAATAACCTGAACGGCTCCTGCACATAAATCCCGTGTGGATGGGAAGGAGCGAAGCTCCTGACCGGGTTGGAAGGAAAGTCCACTGACCCCCCAGCCTCGCAATGACATGTCATTGGGCCGAAAGAGCTGGAAAGCTCGAGTGCCACTGGTTATAGAAAAAAAAAAAAAAAAAAAAAAATGAAGACAAATATCCCGTTCAACCTCTGATGGGTTATAATTAGGATATATATTGTTTTCAATTCCAAATAATATGAACAACTGCCGATATGAGAAAGTGGCATCACATTTGTCAAATCGTTGTAAATAGGGACAATCACAATTATGCTAATACGTTAAATAAATAAACAAAAACAAAACAAACAAACAAAATCAAGAAGAAACTCTGAACAAGAATAATATTAAATGGAGGGGTGTAAAGGCCTGGTGGTTCCAGTTATATAACTGACTTTAACAAATATTTAATTGACTTTCATCTGTTAAAAGTCATTTGCATTGTAAGAACAGCATCAGACATTCACATTCCCAGCCACTAATATTAACATTTGTTCGTGTTAAATATTGTTTGACTATACTATGCAGTTCCCTAGGTCTGTCTATTCTTAACACTTCTTCTATATTTATAAGACCAATGTTGACAGATGGAAAGCGATGGCATGGCTGCATGATGATGTAGGGCTGCGAGAAGTTGCTAGGAGATTAGGAGTTGCCCACTCTGTCATAAAAATTCTGCGTGATCGTTATAATGCAACCGGCAGTGTCGCAGAACAACGCAGGTCAGGACGTCCAAGGTCTACCACATTTTTTTTTTTTTTTCCTCGCTTGAGGTCGCATATTTTTTCCTCGCATGAGGTCGCATTAGCCCCGCCCAAACCCGGCCCTGGTCAAGACCACATGTCCCAACACAAGAAGACCCAATGACAACATGTGTCACCGTAGTGATCTTCTGTGTTCTCACACAAGAGACCTAATGACACATGAATGTCACTGTAACGGTCCCTGTGTCTAGACACTTTTTTTTTTTTTTTCCTCGCTTGAGGTCGCATATTTTTTTCCTCGCTTGAGGTCGCATTGTCCCCGCCCAAACCCGGCCCTGGTCAAGACCACATGTCCCAACACAAGAAGACCCAATGACAAACTGTGTCACTGTAGTGATCCTCTGTGTTCTCACACAAGAGACCTAATGACACATGAATGTCACTGTACCGGTCCCTGTGTGTAGACACATGATCCTAGCCAAAAGCCAGATATTAGGCCGTGGGGTTGTACAGTGTAAAATACGCTGTAGTTCCCAAGGTCTACCACAAGACGGCAAGACACACTGAGCCATGGCTAAAATGGTAAATGTTACAAACATACCCATTGCCCGTTCCTTCCGAAAAGTGGGTGAAATGTGTTCACTATAGTCACGACTTGCACGTGAAAAGCAAAATTCAGCAATGTTATCAACAGGCTTTGCCATAGGAAGCATTTTCAAACATGCATTATTTCCCTTCCCACCACGTCCATTTGATTGACTTTGGAGGTACACACACGTAACACAGATTTGATTTATTGTCAGATTAACAAACATTGTTTAAGCATGCAACAAAATTCAGCAAAACTTTTTTGACTGAGTGTTCAGGTTTTAAAAAAAACAGCTTAGTTGAAATGACCTAAAAATTGAAAGTGGCCTTTAACTTTTTTTGAGCCGTATATATATATATACGTATATATCTTGCTTGCTACGAGTAAGCAGATCTATATATATATATATTTCTAAAATTGGATACTGGAATGTAAGAACTATGTATCAAGACGGAAAATTGGAAGAAGTAATTAAAGAAATGGATAATTATAAGTTGGACTTATTGGGTGTCAGCGAGTGTAGATGGACGGGGAAGGGCATAAAATATATTTCAGAAGAAAAAAAGCAAATTATATACTCTGGTAGTAATGATAATCGTCACACAGAGGGAGTAGCCATCCTAATGACACAGAAAGCAGCAGCATCGCTTATCAGCTGGGTACCTATCAATGAGAGGCTAATATTAGCTAGATTTCAGACACGATTTTTCAAGCTCTCAATTGTACAATGTTATGCACCAACTAACGACGCTCTTGATACCACAAAAGATGACTTCTATGAAGCACTTCTAAGTACCATCAACACAATACCCAAGCATGACATAATAGCAGTCATGGGTGATTTTAACGCCAAAGTAGGTGACAACAACGATGGAGTACAAAGATATCTCGGTACTCATGGCATAGGCTGTTTGAATCAAAATGGCGAAAGACTTCTAGAACTTTGTGAAATATCAAACCTCGTTGTGGCAGACACCATCTTTCCACATAAGAATATCCACAAGATAACATGGAATTCACCTGATGGCAGAACTAAGAACCAGATAGATCACTTCTGCATAAGCGCTAAATTTCGCTCATCAGTTCAAGACGTCAGAGCATACAGAGGTGCAGAGATCGGAAGCGATCATAACCTCTGCATAGCTAAAATGAGAATTAAACTGAAGAAGTTATACCAACCGAATAAAAATAGAAGAATAGATGTACACAGACTGCAATCAAATGATATAAAGAAGGAATATAATGTCAAAATGAACAACTATTTCGATGCTTTAGGCAAAATTGACAACGATATCACCACCAAGACAATCGATACTAAATGGGAACAACTGAGAACAGCAATGACAGAAGCAGCTGTAGCGACCACCGGATACCTAGTACATAAAAAGAAAAAAATGGATGAGAGAAGATACTTGGGATAAAATACAAGAAAGGAAAACAGCAAAACTTAAACTACTAGCGGCAAGTACACATAATGCAGTTGAATCTTGCAAACTAACTTATAACTTGTTAAATAAAGAAGTGAAGACAAAAAACTCGAAGAGATAAAAGACATTTCATCAATGAACTGGCCGTAGAAGCTGAAAATGCTGCAAGAACTGGTAATAGTAGGTGCCTTTATCAAATTACAAAACAACTATGTCACCAGCCTACTGCTATGGAAACACCTGTTAAAGGTAAATTAGGGAATGCAATACCAACAGAAAAAGAACAAATGAAGAGATGGGCTGAGCACTTCATGGAGGTGCTAAACAGACCACCACCAACAGTAACACCTGATTTTAATAATGAAACATCCACAACCACCTTGCCAATAACTTGCGATGAATTCACGCTGGACGAGATCAAACAAGCCGTTAAAAGATTAAAAAATTTTAAAGCTGCTGGAGTTGACGAAATTTCAGGGGAAATGATTAAAGCAGTTAATGACAACAACCTCTTGAGAATTTTAGATATTATAAATGAAGTATGGAGAGAAGAACAACCACCACAACAATGGAAAGACAGTATTATTGTAAAGTTACCGAAGAAAGGTGATCTATCAGACTGTAATAACTGGCGTGGTATATCTCTATTATCAGTACCTGGAAAATTATTATGTTGCATGATGTTAGAAAGACTTAAATTGCATGCTGACGAAAAGATCAGAGAAGAACAAGCGGGTTTCAGGCCGAAACGATCATGTATTGATCAAATATTCACACTAAGAACAATTATAGAAGAATCAGTGGAAAGGCAATCGCCACTTATTATCACCTTCGTCGATTTTCAAAAAGCCTTTGATAGTCTACACCGCCCATCATTGTGGAAGATACTTACAATCTATGGTTTTCCAACAAAATATGTGAATATAATCAAAGCGCTATATGACAATGCAAGATGTTGTGTTAGAACAAATAAAGGGAATACAGAATGGTTTACAGTAGAAACAGGGGTGAAACAAGGCTGTATTATGTCACCACTACTTTTTGGAATAGCTATTGATTGGGTTATGAGAAACTATACCCACAATGAACAATTGGGTATAAAATGGACAAATGGAAAATTCCTGGGGGACCTGGATTTCGCAGATGATGTAGCATTCTTAAGTTCAACACCAAGACAATCCCAAGAAGCAATAAATAATTTGTGTCATCTCTCGGTTAAAATTGGTCTCCAAATAAATGCCTCTAAAACTAAAGCTATGAACTTTTCTAACGAGACCTTTGATATCATCTTGAACGGGGAAAAACTACAGAAAGTTGAAAGTTTCAATTATTTAGGCAGTAAAATGACTCAGGATGGTGACACAACAAGAGAAATCCATACTAGAATTGCTTTGGCAGCTAGCGCCTTCAATAGATTATCTAACATTTGGAAATTACGATCATTGAATATACATACCAAGCTTCGTCTGTTTAATTCAAATGTTATCTCAGTGTTAACATACGGCTGTGAGAGTTGGAAAATAACAAAATCATTGGAGAACAAGCTGAATACATCGAGAACAAATGTCTTAGAAAACTCATGAACATCAGTTGGAAAGAATTCAAGACTAATCGGCAAATAAGAGAAGACTCTAGGCAGAAATATGTCTCCGACTATATAAGGAAAAGACGATGGTCATATATCGGTCATGTCCTACGAATGCAAAACAACAGAATACCACTACAGGCGCTCACTTGGGTTCCTGAGGGTAAGCGGAAAAAAAAAAAGGAAGACCAAAAGAAACACTCAGAAGAACAATAATAAGAGAAGGAAGAACGTTGGGCCTAAATAATGTGCAAGAGCTAAGAGGAGTGGCGTCACAACGAACAACCTGGAGAGCACTGGTTTCTGCCTTATGCGCCGTGTTTGGCGCTTAAAGAATTTATTATTATTATTATATATATATATATATATATATATATATATATATATATATATATATATAATATATATATATATATATATATATATATATATATATATATATATATATATATATATATATATATATATATATATATATATAGATCTGCTTACTCGTAGCAAGCAAGAGGACATGCAAACCATCATAGCTGGCAGACGCTGGAGCTGGGTTGGTCATGTCCTCAGAAGGGACCCCGATGCCATCACAAGAACAGCTATGCTTTGGACCCCTGAAGGAAAGCGAAAGAGAGGCCGACCAAAAACAACTTGGCGAAGGACCGTGGAGGCTGAGATGCAAAGAATGAACCAGAGTTGGGGCACTGTACGAAGGATGGCCACCGACCGTGCAAAGTGGAATCAATTTGTTGTTGCCCTACAAGACGCCACTAGGCGTGATGGCCACTGACTGCTTTGACGGTCGGTGGTTAAGGATCGAAGAAAAAAAGATAGGCCTATATATATATATATATATATATATATATATATATATATATATATATATATATATATATATATATATATATATATATATATATATATATATATATATATATATATATATATATATATATATATATATATATATATATATATATACAATTATAAATTTATATATTATTATTAGATATATTTTATATAATTTTAAATTATATAATATAAATTATATAATTTTAATATAAAAATATAGAATTATATAATAAAAATTATCTAATATAATAAAGTTTTATATTTTTATTATTTTATTAATATTTATTAATTATAATAACTTTATAATAAAATTATATAATAAATTATATAATATTATTGTTATATCATAATAAATATATATATATATATATATATATATATATATATATATATATATATATATATATATATATATATATATATATATATATATATATATATATATATATATATATATATATATATATATATATATATATATATACATATATATATATATATATATATATATATATATATATATATATATATATATATATATATATATAATTTTTATTATTAGGCTATATAATAATAACATTATATAATTTATAATCAAGTCAGGTATTGGTAGTACCTCTGGTGAAGGAGCTGTCATGCCCTTTTCAGGGCAGCTCAGCCACCTTTGGTTCAAACCTGGCATCCAGCTCTCACCTGTGGCTCCTCGTAGCTGTCAGCATGCGACAGCGGCCACCCCCGGACAACGGCTTTGACAGGCCGGCTAAACTAGGTGAGGGTAGCCGAATGGTTATAAACCTTCGGTGAGTTAGGGTCTGCCTACCCATGCATGCGAAGACTGGATTCGATAGACTGCGCGGAAGAAACCACCTGTTGGTTCAACGGGCATGACGGCGATTACCAGCAACGCGCTGTGGAGCGTAAGGAGCACGGCGAGGCACGTAGAAAGCCCTGGTCATCCACTGCACCTGACTTCATCTCCAGTCGTCTTGACTTGTCTTGCCACTGGATTGAGATGGACCCAGGCGAGAGAGTGAGGTCGACGAATTGCGCAACTCTTCCTCACTTTAATCCAAATCACCGCGCAAGTCACTCTTTCATCCATTCATCCATCCACTCACAACAAGTCCTGTGGCGATGGGCGAGCGGCGAAGCGGCAGGCGTGGGTACGCTGGCAGTCGTAGTCGCAGACCTACACACAGGCGGCTCGGGCCATATGGTCGTTTTCCACTGATCGGAGCAGCAGTGGGATTCGGCAGCCCCCTGAGTGTCTGAGCAGCCCTCTTTAGGAAAGCACTGCTCACCTCCATGGCATGAGGAAGGGGCTAGAAAAGGTGCCCTAAACATTGCCTGCTTCACCATTACCTAACCAGCTTACCGCGGTTGGTGGGTACCCTACTTCGGCGGTCGACATATAAGAAAAAGAAAGGACAGATTTTTCCCCCTCATTCTAGGCGCATGGAATGTGCGCACTTTACTTGACAAAGACTTTAACGCAAACAGACCTGAGAGACGAACTGCCCTGATTGGGAGAGAACTGGCCAGGTACAACATTGACATAGCAGCACTGAGTGAAACTCGACTTGCAGGCGAGGGCCAACTTTGCGAAAAGGGTGCAGGTTATACATTCTTTTAGAGCGGAAGAGGAACTGAAGAAAGACGAGAAGCAGGGGTTGGATTTGCAATCAAAACAGCAATTGTCAGCAAGTTAGCGGGGCCCCCAAAGGGAATAAATGACCGACTCATGACGGCCAAGATCCCTCTGTTCTATGGAAGAAAACATGCCACCATCATTAGCGCGTATGCACCAACTATGACAAACCAGGATGATGTCAAGGATAAGTTTTACGAAGAACTACATGCAGTCATTGCATCAGTTCCTAAAGCAGATAAGCTCATCATTCTTGGTGACTTTAATGCAAGAGTAGGCTCAGATAACATCTCCTGGAATGGCACTATTGGTAGGTACGGCGTGGGTCGCTGTAACAGTAATGGACTTCGTCTCCTCCAGACTTGCGCAGAACATGACCTCCTTGTCACCAACACCATTTTTCGACTTCCTACCCGCAACAGGACCTCCTGGATGCACCCTCGCTCAAAGCATTGGCACCTAATTGACTATGTAATTGTTAGGAAGAAGGACAGGCAAGATGTCCGGGTGACCAAGTCCATGTGTGGTGCCGAATGCTGGACTGATCATCGCCTCATTGTATCTAAACTTAAAATTCGTATCCAACCAGCCAGGCGCCCTCAGGGGAAGAAAACTCAAAAGAGGCTGGATGTCACCAAACTAAAGAAGACAAAAATCAAATAGTCATTTACTGACACCTTAGAAGACCGTCTCAAATCTATCTCGCTAGACGGCCAAAGTGTGGAAACAAATTGGGCAGCCCTAAGTGAGCAGATCTACAACACTGCTACAGAGGTCCTGGGTCCTTCCATCAAGAAACAAAATGACTGGTTTGATGAGAACTCAGATGATATAAAGCAGATGTTGGCTGAGAAACACCATCTCCATAAAGCATATTTAAATGATCCAAAATCTACATCCAAGAAAGACGCTTTCAACAACATGCGTAGAATCGTCCAACATAAACTACGCCAGATGCGGGATTCATGGCTGAGTAATAAAGCAGATGAGCTCCAAGGCTTTGCTGACAGCCATGACTTGAAAAACTTTTACCTTGCACTCAAAGCGGTCTATGGTCCAACATCATCAGGATCATTTTCCCTCCTTAATGCAGATGGAAAAACACTAATTACAGACAAAGAAAAAATGCTCCAACGCTGGGCTGAACATTTTAATAATATCTTGAACCAGCCATCATCTATTAACGACGAAGCCATCATCCGCCTGCCCCAAATTCCTATAAATGAAGCATTAGATGATGTACCAACTCTGGAGGAAACTAAAAAAGCGATTCGTCAACTGTCTAGTGGAAAGGCCCCTGGCTCCGATTCAATTCCTGTTGAGGTTTATAAAGGTGGCGGTGCAGTTCTGATAGAGAAACTTCATATGATCTTCCAGCAAATGTGGCAGAGTGAAACCATCCCACACGATCTCAAAGATGCCTCAATTATACATCTATATAAACGTAAAGGTAATCGCCAAGACTGCAACAATCATCGAGGCATCTCTCTTTTATCAATCGCTGGGAAGATATTCGCCAGAATCCTTTTGAATCGCCTTACGGCTCATCTTGACAAAGGTCTTTTACCTGAAAGTCAGTGTGGATTCCGGAAAGAACGTGGAACCACAGATATGGTGTTCGCTGCAAGACAGCTACAAGAAAAATGCCAAGAACAGCACTGTGACCTGTACACAGCTTTCATCGACTTGACAAAGGCGTTCGACATGGTCAGTAGAGAGGGTCTATGGAAGATCATGGCAAAATACGGCTGCCCAAAGAAATTTATCACAATAGTGCAGCAACTGCATGATGGAATGCAGGCTAGAGTTCAGGAAAACGGTGAGCTATCAGAGCCTTTCCCCGTCTCAAATGGAGTTAAACAAGGGTGCGTACTTGCACCGACTCTGTTCAGTATCATGTTTTATGCTATGCTGACTGATGCTTTTAGTGACGGGGACACAGGAATCGACATTAGTTATCGTATTGATGGAAAATTGTTTAACCTTAGGAGGCTTCAAGCAAAAAACAAGGTCAAATCACACGCCATCAGAGATCTTCTGTTTGCTGGTGATTGTGCCCTCAATGCTGGCTCAGAGGCTGATCTGCAGCATAGAGTGGATAGATTCTCCGAAGCCTGCGCCAACTTTGGGCTTACCATCAACACGAAGAAAACAGAAATCATGTACCAACCAGCTCCTGGCACAGTTTATACTGAGCCAGTTGTCACGTAGCGTTTAAAGGATAAGAGAATTATTTAGAGGAAATAATAGATCTGATGTGGAAGATTTGGCTCAAGGAATCCCTGCTGGGTTTTCCCACTTCCGAAGGGTGACGAAGAGGGTAAATTCTCCTAACTCGACAGGTCTGGAAAAGATTGTAAGGAGATATTTGGTCTCTCGCTACCGTCGTCCCCTTCTCAGTTATCTATTATTATTATTCTTTAAATTATATTATATTTTACGAGCCCCCCCTCCCTTATAAAGGAAGATAAACATAGACAATATTCAACATCTAATGGAAGGAACAAAGCGTGGGGTACAGTATATACACCCAATTGGTTTATTGCAATAAAGTGAATAGATGGTGAATGATAGTATTGTCGATGGAATTAGTGTCTGCTGTATGTATTATGTGTCTCACACTTCACGTGTTTTTCATCATGGATGACTAAACTTTGTGGCATTGATTAGGTGAGTTTCCTTTGTCGTGGACTTAGCTTTTCAGCCCCCGGCTGATAGTGAAGTGTGGTTAGTTCTCCGGTCTCCTGACGTTGCCCCGGTAGGTCTTGAATGGTTCGGATTTGCCTTCTCTGTGCTCGACTCCGTATTCTGCGCTGAGATTGGACTGTCGTGCAAGGCTCCACCATAGACTGAAGACAAATACGACGGCTCCATTAATTTTCTAGCTTTAGAAAGCAGTCTTTCCCTA
This sequence comes from Oreohelix idahoensis, assembly GCA_024509875.1. Taxonomy (NCBI): domain Eukaryota; kingdom Metazoa; phylum Mollusca; class Gastropoda; order Stylommatophora; family Oreohelicidae; genus Oreohelix; species Oreohelix idahoensis. The sequence continues at coordinate 148,031 of JAMPIV010001797.1, read as the reverse complement.
AGCCGTCCCTCTGCCTGTCACCTCAGATTTTAGTCTCTAACATCATATGTCTAGAGTCTAATCTTGAATTCAAGTTTCTCCTGTCTGTCCTTTATTATATTACTCTGCCCCAGTGGCAGTATTATAATTCTTTAGACTGATTTATCGTCAGCTTAACCCGATGAATTATTATAAATGTCAGTTAAACCCACCAAATTTATCATAGAAATGTCGGCAACAGTATTCTAGTTCTGTGCCTCTAGCCTAATCGTCATGTCATTATGATGAATTTAACAAATAATTGGACATCCGTGTTTTTAGAATTGTCTGACAACATTATCACACACTTCATGTCTGGTCGCCTCGTCATATAATTTATAATGAATATATGTCACGGTCTGTCAACATTATCGTTAATATTAATTTCCGTTAGTCTAAACGTCGGGTCGAAAATAATCAAATAATATGGAAATTAATAGCTATATATATATATTTCCGTTATACATTATTATGAACATGTACATATCCCGTGGGATCATAAAATATACCCGATCACATGTGGCTGGATGTGATCGTAAAACAAAAATATGAATAAAGTAAACATACCAATCTTGCGTCGATTTTGCAATGTACTACACATTTCATCACATTATATTCTAGCGAGATTTCACTTACCTACTCAAAGATGGACGCTAACCCGCAATTAGACACGTGGCTTCAGTGCTTTTAATGCGAGAATTCGCCGATAATTGGGTTAGACCTAGCTGTCTCAAGGGTTCCGGGCAAGTGAAGATTGCCCGTGTTTGGCGCACTTTTAGCGGGACATTTCCGCTTGGACACGTGATCCATAGCGTGCATCATGTGACATTAGCGTCAAATAAACGCTCCAATCAATAGCGTTAAAAGTCACGTGGGGTCTTCCTAAAGTGGCATAAACTGGTTTTATCAGCTTAAGCAGTCTTAAATTAAAACAGGTTCCTAGCTACCGAGGTCATTGGTCAACAATGACGTCGTATCTAAAAATAGCGAGGAGGAAATACTGAATGCTAGGAGAATTTCCGCCAGTGACAATTCCCGGGACTTTGCGATCATGCATTGAGGATGAGAAAAAAACGATGTCACGTAAATAATAAAAAAAATGAAGAGAAGATTGGGCAAGTTGTCACACAAGCCCCTCCTCAAGTTTGACGTTCCGTCCAACTCCTCTGTCCTGTCTTCCTCTTCTTTTCCAGTTTCTCATATCTCCTCGGTTGCGTCCGGATGTCTGCTCAAAAAATCTGCCCCTACGTTGTTCTTCCCAGGTATGTATTCTATGTGAAATGAATATGGCTGCAACAGTAGTGACCATCTCATAAGCCGGGCATTAAGGTTCTTCGACGCTGCAAGAAATATCAACGGTTGGTGATCACACTGCACCGTGAACTTTTTCCCGTATAAATATGGTTGAAACTTCTGCACAGCCCATATTAGCGACAGACATTCTCGTTCGATGGTAGAGTAGTTCTGTTCAGCAGGGTTCAATTTCCTACTAGCATATGCGATGGGGAATAGAGTTGCAGAAGGTCTATCACTAGGCTGCAGGAGAGTGGCTCCTATCCCTATATTGCTAGCATCTGTTCGCAGCGTAAAGTTCAGAGTTAAGTCAGGCAGTCGCAGAATTGGCCTAGCTGTGAGTTTCTCCTTCAGCAGCGTGTAGGCATTTTCGCACTCCGCTGTCCAGGTTACTTTGTCCGGGTTCCCATTCTTGGTTAATGCGGTCAATGGCGCACTCAGGGTATTAAAATCTTTAATATATCTCTGGTAGAAGCCACATAGAGACACAAATGACCTTACCTCCTTTTTAGTCTGGGGTCGTGGGGCCCGCTGTAACTTCTCAATATTACGCGCATCTGGGAACATGCATCCATGCGAGATAGTGTGTCCCAGGAATTCTAGTTGCTCGCAGGCAATTTGACATTTTGTAGGGCGAGCGGTGAGTCCTGTTTCTCTAAGTCTTTCGAAGAGTAGGGAAACTGCGTCCAGGTGCTCCTCAAAGGTGTTCGTGGCAATAAGTATGTCGTCCATGAAATTACTTATCCCAGGGTGGTTCAGGGGTTCCAGTAGCTTCCTCATCATACGAGTAAAGACGCTTGGGGCGTTGCTTAGCCCAAATGGCAATACATTAAACTCGTAATGGCCTTCAGAAGTACTAAATGCTAACATATGTCGAATTTCCTCTTTTACCGGGATCTGGTAGTACCCTTTGCTAAGGTCTATCTTCGAAAAGTATCGTGCTCTACTCAGCTTGGTGAAAAGCTGATTCTGATCCGGTAAGGGCTCCGCTTGAAATTCCGTTACAGCGTTGAGCCTTCGGTAGTCTATGCAGAGGCGATGTTCTCCTGTGGATTTTCTAAGCAACACTACACTCGCACTATAAGGCGACTCTGATTTTGAGATAATATTTTCCTTAAGCAGGTACTCGATTTCCTCACTCAATGCCTTTGCTTTAGCATAAGGAACAGGATAGTTCTTAACTCGTACCGGGGCGAGGTCTGTTAGCTTCATATCAAATTCTATCAGGTTGGTCATGCCAGGTTTATCCGTGAGTGTACTAGGGTGTTTTCTCAACAACTGTTGAACCCGTGCCTGCTGATCCTCCGTTAAAGTTGAACTAATCTGAACATCTTGATGAGTTTCGCACTGACGAAGAGGGTATTCACAGGAGGTCAGGGGTTCTGCCTCAGTTTCCGTCGCAATAGCCAGTGTCAGGAAATGTGCTGGTTCTGCACCTGGTCTTTCATAATATCGCTTCAGCAGGTTTATGTGGTAAATTTTCTGCTTCCCCTTTATGGCAATCTTGTAATTGGTGCGCGACATTTTCTCAACAATTTTATATGGACCTCTCCACCCGATTTGCAATTTATTATTGCTACTGGGCAGGAGTAATAATACCTGTTCTCCTACTTCTAGCTCCCTATCCTTCGCAGTGCGGTTGTAGTAACGCGCATGTTTACGACGGGCACGGCGTACATTTTCCTTTGCCAGTTCCCATCCTGTTTTAAGGCGTTGGGTCAACTCCTTCACGTATTGGGATGCAGAGGTGACCGTCTCATCAGCTTTATCATCTGTCCAAGTACGTAACAGTGCCTCTAAAGGTCCTTTTATAGGTCTACCAAACAGCAATGTGGCAGGAGGCATCCCAGTAGAATTGTGGGGTACTTCGCGGTAAGCAAATAGTGCTGCGGGTAAGTATTGATCCCAGCTCTCTGGTTTTTCCTGCGCAAGTTTCCGAAGGATGGAAATAAGGGTCCCGTTAAACCGCTCCACCTGGCCATTTGCCTGGGGGTGGTAGGGAGAGGTGTGGATATGTCGGGCCTGAAATATCCTAAACACTTCCTCGGTGAGTTTTCCTCGGAATTGGGAACCATTATCTGTCAGGATCTGTGACGGAAACCCTAGCCAAGTAAATATGGTGAGCAGAGCCTCAGCAACATGCTTAGAATCACAGGCGGGCATAGCAATTGCCTCTGCCCACATGGAGCAACAATCCACTAACGTGAGTATATAACTGTTTCTCTTTTTGCTACGAGTAAGTGGACCCACAATATCCACCGCTACTCGTTCGAAGGGTGTGCCCAAGATTGGCATTTCTCCCAGAGTGGCTGGGGCCGTCCAGTGTTTCGGCGCTGTCCTCTGGCACTGCGGGCATGATTTCACATATCTCTGGATATCGGCGTTGATACCTGGCCAATAATAATGACATGAAATACGCTGAATCGTGGCACTTATGCCCATGTGGCCACTAAACGGAAGGGCATGGCCCATTTCTAGGACCTGGGCTCGGTATGCTGATGGAACCACAAGTTGCCCATGTTCCTGTCCTCCATTTCCTGCTTTCCGATGCAACAGCCCATTTTTCTTGTAGAAGTCTCCCTTTTGGAGAGGAGTGTGCGCTCTCGGTAGTTTTTTGTAGCAGGGTGCTAGAGATTGATCCTCCGTTTGTGCCTTTTTTAATTCCTCAGGAAGGATGTTGGGTGGGGATTCCAACTCCGTATTCCGTTTGGCCTGTCCTCTAGTGGTGACAGCCGCCACAACCAGAGGGTGAATGGGTTCTCCCAAGAACACATACCTACACCCTAAGATCAAGGGATAAATAGGGTCGTCCAAGATCGCTGCACGGATTTCCCCAGTCACATATTTTGATTTGACCTTAATCTTGGCTATGGCCAAACGCATAGGTGCTGCACTTTTAGTAGGTCCTTGTATTTCTATAGTGTCTTCTGTCATCTGGTCAGGCTTGACTAAGGATGCACAGACAACTGCGTCGAATGCAAGGCCTGTATCATAAAGGCAGGTCACCTCTTGGTCATTTACGAGGACTGTCTCAACGACCGGGGGATGTCGGGGTTTGTCCAGAGGTTCTTCCGGTCCATTTCCCCTTGCGGCACTTTTACGTAAGCAGGCAGCATGATGAGGTGGGTTTTTCCGGTTGCACTCCTGCGTATTGTGGGTGATGGTTCTACAGTGCTTACACCATTTTTCCCCTTGCCTCTGCTGCTGGAAATTAGATCTCTGAGTAGTCTTGTAGTCTGGCTTGTCATGCTTTTTGCAGTTAGTATACGGTGGTTTCACTTGGGGGTCCATGTGTGACTGAGCTGTCTGTCTAGGTACGTAATCTGGTTGTTTCCGTCTGGGTGGTGGATTCTCTGATAGTGCTGCCTGATATCGTTCCGCTAACTGGACTATGGATTCTAAAGTGCTGGCCCCATTCTCTGTCAGGAATTTTCTCATGTCGGAAGTCATGGTGTCCTTCAGTTGTTCGATCATGACCATTTCCTTCAGGCCTTCCCAATCATGAGTAAAATTCCCTAGGGCACCCCACTTCTCCACGTAGGAATCCAGTCTCGCAGCAAACTGAGCAAAGTTCTCTCCGACTTCCCTCCTAGAGTTACGGAACCTCTTCCTATAGGCGTCAGCATGTAGCTCATAACGAACCAATAGTGCCTTTTTCAAAGAGTCGTAGTCATCCTGTAAACCTGGAGGAAGCTTGCTATACACGTCATAAGCAGTTCCTCTAAGCCCTTGCGACAGTTTCAGGTTCCATTTGCTCTTCTCCAAACCAAACGTGGTGGCAAACTTCTCAAATTTGTCGAGATACCTATCGATCGAGTCGGCTTGTTCCGAGAAAGCTTCAAATGGAAACGTCAAAGGTCCCAAAGTTGACATGAGTGAGGATGGCAAAGGTCCGGTGCCCCCTGCGTGCAAGGAAGGCATATCATCTGACCGTGGCGATAGGTTGCCTGAGGAGGTAGATGCGGTCGCACCGGCTACTGGTTCAACTCTTTGAGCTTGTCCCTGCATCTCTAACTGCTTCATCTTCAATGCATGCTCGCGTTCATCTTTCTCGCTTCTTTCTCTAGCGTCTACAGCTTTTATCCTCTCATCTATTTCTGCTAACTTTATTCGCTCTTCTCTTTCAGCTTTCGCTGTTTCTCGAGCGTAATACTTATCAGTCTCGACACTGACATAATTTGCAAGGTCCACCCCACTATAACCTAGATCTCGACCGGCCTCCCCTAGTGCTGCCTTAAGCTTAACTATTTCAGCCATCTTTTGCAGTTAAAGTCCACACTGAGTAAGCTAGTGCTACCTTCCAATAGTATTTCTAGCAACAAGTAAATACTAATTATTTATCCGACTGCTGTAGAATGAAATTACTACAGTTATGGAGACTTAAGGTCTGTAATTCAATGAACAATGCCTGAATTTCTAGAAAAAATGTTTTCTGTCTTTCTAGAGCTCACTGTGTGAAAATACATGTGTTAAAATGGTATACTGTAATGACTGAATGGATGATACTATCCCAGAGGTATGATAAAATACATAAGTTCAAATCCCGGACCGAGACACCAGTGTCACGTAGCGTTTAAAGGATAAGAGAATTATTTAGAGGAAATAATAGATCTGATGTGGAAGATTTGGCTCAAGGAATCCCTGCTGGGTTTTCCCACTTCCGAAGGGTGACGAAGAGGGTAAATTCTCCTAACTCGACAGGTCTGGAAAAGATTGTAAGGAGATATTTGGTCTCTCGCTACCGTCGTCCCCTTCTCAGTTATCTATTATTATTATTCTTTAAATTATATTATATTTTACGAGCCCCCCCTCCCTTATAAAGGAAGATAAACATAGACAATATTCAACATCTAATGGAAGGAACAAAGCGTGGGGTACAGATATACACCCAATTGGTTTATTGCAATAAAGTGAATAGATGGTGAATGATAGTATTGTCGATGGAATTAGTGTCTGCTGTATGTATTATGTGTCTCACACTTCACGTGTTTTTCATCATGGATGACTAAACTTTGTGGCATTGATTAGGTGAGTTTCCTTTGTCGTGGACTTAGCTTTTCAGCCCCCGGCTGATAGTGAAGTGTGGTTAGTTCTCCGGTCTCCTGACGTTGCCCCGGTAGGTCTTGAATGGTTCGGATTTGCCTTCTCTGTGCTCGACTCCGTATTCTGCGCTGAGATTGGACTGTCGTGCAAGGCTCCACCATAGACTGAAGACAAATACGACGGCTCCATTAATTTTCTAGCTTTAGAAAGCAGTCTTTCCCTAAGCCGTCCCTCTGCCTGTCACCTCAGATTTTAGTCTCTAACATCATATGTCTAGAGTCTAATCTTGAATTCAAGTTTCTCCTGTCTGTCCTTTATTATATTACTCTGCCCCAGTGGCAGTATTATAATTCTTTAGACTGATTTATCGTCAGCTTAACCCGATGAATTATTATAAATGTCAGTTAAACCCACCAAATTTATCATAGAAATGTCGGCAACAGTATTCTAGTTCTGTGCCTCTAGCCTAATCGTCATGTCATTATGATGAATTTAACAAATAATTGGACATCCGTGTTTTTTAGAATTGTCTGACAACATTATCACACACTTCATGTCTGGTCGCCTCGTCATATAAATTTATAAATGAATATATGTCACGGTCTGTCAACATTATCGTTAATATTAATTTCCGTTAGTCTAAAACGTCGGGTCGAAAATAATCAAATAATATGGAAATTAATAGCTATATATATATATATATTCCCGTTATACATTATTATGAACATGTACATATCCCGTGGGATCATAAAATATACCCGATCACATGTGGCTGGATGTGATCGTAAAACAAAAATATGAATAAAGTAAACATACCAATCTTGCGTCGATTTTGCAATGTACTACACATTTCATCACATTATATTCTAGCGAGATTTCACTTACCTACTCAAAGATGGACGCTAACCCGCAATTAGACACGTGGCTTCAGTGCTTTTAATGCGAGAATTCGCCGATAATTGGGTTAGACCTAGCTGTCTCAAGGGTTCCGGGCAAGTGAAGATTGCCCGTGTTTGGCGCACTTTTAGCGGGACATTTCCGCTTGGACACGTGATCCATAGCGTGCATCATGTGACATTAGCGTCAAATAAACGCTCCAATCAATAGCGTTAAAAGTCACGTGGGGGTCATCTCCTAAAGTGGCATAAACTGGTTTTATCAGCTTAAGCAGTCTTAAATTAAAACAGGTTCCTAGCTACCGAGGTCATTGGTCAACAATGACGTCGTATCTAAAAATAGCGAGGAGGAAATACTGAATGCTAGGAGAATTTCCGCCAGTGACAATTCCCGGGACTTTGCGATCATGCATTGAGGATGGTAGCACACTATCCCAGAACATTGTCATTGATGATGAGGTGAACACCAGGATCTCCAAAGCCTGCAGCACATTTGGCAGACTATACACCAACGTTTGGCATCGAAGTGGCATTAGTCTACAGACAAAGCTGAAGGTGTACAGAGCTGCGGTGCTTCCAGTGCTGCTATATGCATGTGAAACATGGACTGTATACAGGCGCCACGTAAAGAAGCTAAACCACTTCCATACAGTCTGTCTCAGGAAGATAATGAACATCAAATGGCAAGACAAGATCCCGGATACCGCCGTTCTTGACAGAGCTGGTATCCCTAGCATCGATACTATTCTGATGCAGTCACAAATTCGCTGGGCAGGTCATGTAGTCCGCATGCCAGGCCATCGACTGCCAAAGATACTCTTTTATGGTGAGATGCAGAAGGGTAAACGCTCCCATGGTGGCCAAAAGAAGCGCTTCAAAGACACGTTAAAGACGTCATTGAAAACCTTTGACATAAACCCAGACACATGGGAAGCTGCTGCGCAAGACCGAACTGCTTGGCGCACATCTCTTTGTAAAGGTGCAGCAGCATGCGAATCATCCAGAAGAGCAGCAGCGGAACAGCGGAGACAAGCTAGAAAGGACCGTGAAATAAAACCTTCACATGAAGCAAACATACCCTGCCCACACTGTCCAAGATCTTTCCAGGCCCGCATCGGGCTCTTCAGTCACCTTCGTACCCATAGACTAACCTAACATATTCTTAAATAATTGGATGAACAGAGTGGTCTTCATCACCCGTGATGGACGAACAACCAACCATATATATATATATATATATATATATATATTTATATATATATATATATATATAAATATATATATATATATATATATATATATATATATATATATATATATATATATATATATATATATATATATATATATATATATATATATATATATATATATATATATATATATATATATATATATATAATATTATATAATAATAAAAAAAATATATAAAATATATAATATATAAGAAAATTATAATAAAATCTCCGGTCCAAAATATGTAATTAGATTTTGTTAAAACTATCTGTACATTGTCACATTTTTAATGAAAACAAAAACTGATGTGATCATCTGGATCTAGTAAAACTGTCAGTGTCTACAACAGTCATTCACCAGTTTCCACATTTCAAAATAGATAAATAGTTCAATTCGAAGGGAGTATGTTTTGCTAAGTGTTGCAATTCTAACGGAATATTTGTTGCCAAATAGTGGAATTCTGACGGAATATAAAATTTAACGGAGTATGTGTTAAAAATTCATGCTACTGATTCTATTCAACAAACCGGTAAGTAAACTAGTTTTCTTCTTTTTGTTTTGTTAGTTGAAAAACAAAGAATAGTACAAATATGTCCTACTGTATTTGCATCTAATTTTATTTCAAATTATTATTTAACCTAAACGAAAATGCAAATTGGGTCTGAAACTCGCGATTGCGTCCATTTTCCTGCAATACGGGTATAGCCGAAAATGGCGGCCAAATTTTAGTTGGCGTAACTATCTATAGATCTAGGGGCTCTAAAGCTGACGGTGGAATTCGGAAGTTACGTTAAATTTCCGGAAGATAACTCGTGCCAACCTTCCTGCTGGTTGAATCGTGGAATTTATACTGACTGTTGACATACACTGAGAATAATAACATTACCATGTCGTCTATGAAGAAAAATAAACCACAGAAAGTTCACAGAGAACGACCTGTGGTATGGATACTTAATAATTATAAATAAATATGTCATACTGGGCTGTAACAAGCCAGCACTGCCTTTGTTATTGACGATATCACAATAGGTAGCGATGGGAAGAACCTAAGACTAGAATTGTCTCTCGTAGCTTACATTTTACGCGTTTAAAAAATGCTTTTGCCGTTCATCCCTTTGGTGAAAGATTTCTCGTACCATTAACGATCACCTGTTGTTTAGGATAAAACTAGAATTTTGAGAAGAGCTAAAAAGGAGACAACAGTCATCCATCATTGGACGTGCGATGAGAAGAGGAATGCTTGAGAACACTGTGACAGTAGGAAAGATAGAAAAGCGGAAGGCAGAGAGAATAGATATTAAATAATGTGACACTATATCATGGGAATAGATCAACAATGAAATTCATGGAGAGCATCATAAATCGAGATATGTGGAGGGACATGATTGCCCATGTCTCCAGGCAAGGCATTTGGCTATAAGAACTTATAGCCCTGAATGAAATGGACAAGAGAATTCATAGAGATTATTTTGTTTGGTTTTAAGAAAAATAATAAATATGACTCAGCCAGGAACAAATCACAGTGCTGTGCTGTGAAAACGAAATTTATAGCTGTTAAACAAGTGATATCAGCAGAGAAATATAGCCCAGCTTCATATATGTTCCGTCAAAAACCAGAGAATTTGAGATTCATACTTACAGCTATAAACAACAGCAGGCCTACACATCTTCCATATTGACCAAAAATTTATCTGTTAGCGAAAGTTTTAAACTGTTAGTTCCTATACTTTTTTTTTGAAAACTTCAAGGAAAACTAACTTTTACAGTGATGTGTTACATTAGCACAGTAAAGTAGAAGTCTAGGCTTTTTAAGACTCTGTACCTTTAATTATTACATGAATCTGTGTCTCTTTATATCTAACATGATCTTCTGCTAATGTTCTCTTTTCTCATCTACAGCCAGAGGAGCGTTCTCACATGGGCATGCTAGAGAGGAAGAAAGACTACAGAGAAAGAGCCAAGTAAGGTCCAAGTTATTTCAGGCAATATGGGGCCAGAATTACTTACCAGCTTGTGAAGCCAGTGTTGTTAGTTCTTCTCATAGTAAAATGTACTGCCGTTTAAAAGAGCACCAGATTGGCAGAGTGGTTAGAGTGCTCGCCTCTCGTGGCAAAAGTACCAGGTTCAAAACATGCTCCAGTCTACCCAGCTGTAAATGAGTACCTAACTCTGTTTTGTTAGGGAAAGCAAAGGCAGGGGGAAAGGGAACTGATCACTACATATCTCTGGAAGCTGAACCTAGTATAATGAAGTCTTGGGCTAAGAGTTAAAATGCTTAAATATGGAGTCTGTGCAAGAATGTATAACTGGATCAGTCACTATCTAACAAACAGAACAGCTAGAGTGCACGGACAATTAAGCAAAAAGACTACAATGGAACATGGAGTCCCACAGGGTGGGGTCCTTTCCCCAACACTCTTCCTTATATATATATAAATGATATAACAGAAAACATCCACAAGAATGTCCACAACTCCCTCTATGCTGATGACCTGGCCATGTGGACTTCAGAAGAATACATCACCACAGCAAGAGTGTGCATGCAGGATTCACTGCTAGCGCTTGAAAGTTGGTCCAGAAAGTGGTTGCTTAAAATCAATGAACAAAACACAACACACACTATTTTTACCTTGTCCAACAAACCACAGCAAGCAAAGCTACAACTAAATGGGCAGACAGTATGAGAAGATGAAACACCAACATACTTAGGAATCACACTAGACCGTCGAATGACGTGGAAATCACAGATAACGAAAATACAGCTAAGGGCAAAACTTTGCATGGCCATCATGAAAAAGTTAGCTGGTACCACATGGGGTGCTGATGAGAATATCCTCAAAAAGCTGTACACAGGCAGAGTGAGATCTGCTATGGAATACGGCATCACAGCTTGGTCGACAGCAGCAAAGTCAAATTTTGACAGTAAACAGACTCCAAAACCAAGCAGCACGTATTATAACAGGGGCCCTAAAGTCCACAAAAATCAACCATATATTACAGGGCTACAGTCAATGGAAGACAGACGTGACAGCAGAGTCCTACAACAAGCGGAAAAATTTAAGAGATTCGAAGGACACCCCATGTTCCAAAGAATGAATAGGCTAGGAAGAGGCAGGATCAAGCAAACTAACTTTGTGGCCCAAGCAAAAGAAAAAAATTAGCAAAAATACCATGCCAGCAAGCTCAGTTGCAAAGAAAATACCAACAAGCACAACTATACCAATGTGGAAAACAAGATGCTTTCCTGAGCTAAAATCTGATATTCCAGGCATTGAAAGTGAGGGAACACAGACAGAAACACAAAGAAAGTGTATAGCAACCAAGTATATTGATCAAAAATTCACAGCAAAGCTTTGGACACTGATGGTTCAGCAAAAAAATGCAGTTGAAAATGGGGGTGCCGGCATCCTCATAACATTAACTCTTAGTATACGAGCTGCCTTTCATGACTACCATTACAGATTTTGCAATAAATAATTTATTTATAAAGATAACATAAGTGTTATATATCAAAATGTGAAGAAATGAAACCCCTACATCATGCACGTAACTAAATTGATCAGTGGTTTGAAACATGCATTCAGCTATAAATTTTTGCTATTGACGGGGATCGATCATCGGCCTCTCTAGGAGGCCGCTCGTATACTAAGAGTTAAAGAATAGAATCCACTCTATGGCAATTGCCACTGGCAAATACTGCAATAACTTCAATGCTGAAGCAGAAGCCCTGAAACAGGTAGCGGAAACTCTTATTGAATGCAAAGCACAGGCTTTCCGCCTGATAGTAATCTTTACAGATGCCCTCTCAGTAATAACAGCGCTGAAGAGCCACCATGCTAAAGGATTGAAAGATCTGATAATCTCCCTTGAAAGACTGGCCAAATGCTTCAACAAGTGCACAATCCAGTGGATACCAGCCCATTGCAACATACCAGGAAATGAGGAGGCAGACAAACTTGCTAAGGAAGGAGGTGCCTTACAACAAAATGATATAGAGACAACTTACGCAGTGGCAAAGACTACTATAAAGGCTACATTCAAGTCCAAATGGGAAAGAGAGCACCTGGGCCATTTGAAAAATGACGCATATCATCAACTATCCAGGAAAGAACAGGTCATCATTTTTCGGCTACGGACTGGACACAACAGATTGAGATACCATCTATACCACAAATACAAAATTGGTGCAACAGATCTCTGCACCTGTGGTACCAGCCCAATGACAGTCGAACACCTGCTGCAGTACTGCCCAACCTACAGTAATGAACGGAGTAGCATATGGCAACAACCCACTTCTGTCAACGAAAAACTGTTTGGAGATGTCAGGAACCTTGAGTTGACTACTGCCTTTATTAGTCATAAATGTGGAAGTTTGAAGGCGAACGAGGAAGAAGAAGAAGAAGTATAATGAAGTCTCTAACACTTCACTCCTCTATGGGAGTGACCTGCTATGGGACTAATTTACCTTTTTTACCATTTAAAAATGTGTAAGCCTACACTCTGATTAACTGTTATCTCCTTATCAAAATTTGATTGCAGTGAAACTTCCTCTTCTATCTCTTGCCTTGTGAGTACACTGATTGGCTCTTTCTGGTCCATCTCTTGATGTTATCTTCCCACCTGTAGTGCTGTTTTCCTCTTGCCCACCTGCCTTACAAAATTTCCTTTGTTAAGGTTTTTAACAAGGTATTATCTTTATATTTTCAAAATTTTATATCTGTCATACGTACACTCCTGTGCCATGTGAGGTTACTGAGGGTCGCAGAAGGGACAGAAAAAGTAGGACTGTTGCTCCCTCCCGTACGTCGTAAGAGGCAGCTAATATGAGGCTGTGCATAGAATTGGCAACCTCATCTTGTCAAATTGATTGATGCAGAAACCGCTGTTGCAAGAGCATGGGCTTTGATGGTGGTTACCTCAATTTGACGTACCAAGGCTTCTCAGTTAGCATTTACCTTTAAGCACCTATTTGGGGTGATGAAATTTTAAAAATCACTGAAACCGAATAAGTCAACAGATTGACATGAAACTTTCAGGAAGATATTGGAAGTGGATAAAATGTCACGAGCTGACCTCGTTTTGTGTTCAGGTCATGTGATCATGGTGGTCATTTTGAGTAGTAATGAGGCAATGGACAAAAATTGGCATGCACTATTGAATAATGTATAAAAATTATTATAATCAACTCAAAACATCAAACTTTCTCAGATACCTTGTAAGTGAACATACTTTCTAAGAAAAGCAATTATAATATGCTCTTGAATGATATTGGGGTTGAAAAGCTATTTGAAATTGACATAAAATTCCAGTGTCTGTAATGACAAAAGAGAAATATTTATGAGGTACCTTCAATACTGATATCTATCTCTCTGTGGTGCATATTGCTGCTCATAGAGATTCTTTGTGTTCTCTAGCAGTGGTTTATCTTTATCTAGGGGATCATATCCCTCTTCCCCACATGAAATACGTGCAGAATTATCGGTAAAATATAGGGAGGAGTTGAGGTATTGACGCTGGTTTCTGGCTATGATCTCCGAGACTTTGTTTTCATAAATGAAGATGGAAGTCCAGTGGTCCTTCAAGGACGTTTGGAGGTAAATTCCCATTGCAACTTTAAAACCAATAAAATTGTGTATCTTCTCTGATGTACCCTCTTTCTGTTTGTGTCACCACCACCTTCCAAGATCTGACTAGCATATCTGTTAGTTTCAGTTACAGTGGTGTCTATCAAACTATCAAGAAACAGCAACTTTAAAAAATCTGTACAATTCATCTGTTCTGTGCCGTGCACTAGAATCCCACTGGGTGAAAATTCAGGCAGCCAGTCGCTCACATAGGGGTCATCAAAGTCATACAAGTCCCACTGAAACTCATCAGCTGTTTTTCTGCCACGCCCCCTCCAAGTAGCAGGTCTTTTTCTATGCCCCTGATTCACACTGGGACCTAGAAAATCACCATCACCACCTCTGACACCTTCACGAATGCTAAGATCTAGGTCTATTGCTGTCTATTTCACTACTTTCAGGCTGCCCTGCATCAACACTAAATCACTGTTGTCACTTTCAAAGGACCGCTGAATGCCAGAAAACTGAATCATGGCAACATTTAACAGTTTCACTCATTTAAAAAAATTATTCAACTCAAATCTGAATCAAAACACGCAAACAATTTTCTAGCTGCCTTAAACCATTGCTCAAAAAAGGAGAGTAACTTCCCTTGGCTTGTGTCTATTAATTAAGATGGCTGTTGTGATCACATTTTGTGCTAATGCTATATGGATGCCAAATGGTGACAATATGAAAAATATAGCTTGTTGCCAAAAGACTACCATGGTACTCAAAAGTGTTAATGTTTGCATTTAGAAAGCTGCTGTTTGTTTTGTTTATTTATGCTTGTATTTTATTTTTTACTTAGTCACTCATCTTCTACCTTGGGGTGTAGAGGTTATGTATTTTATTTTGGTTTAAATATTAAATGCTTCACTTATGTCTTTGTGAAGTGCCAAAGATATAACTTTCAAAAATTGTCATGAGAAAGATTTGACATATTTTGTGAGCATGGCCATCTAATGTGAATTCAACTAACAGTTGACTGATTTCTTCCAAGCGATGCATTAGAAAGAGATGATCAGTGTCTCAGACTTACAAAGATGTTGGTTTTTTTTGTGCTACTTTTGCAGAAGTTTTCACAAGAAGGAGGACACATTAAAAAAACTGAGAAGAAAGGCAGAAGATCGCAACCCTGATGAGTTCTACTTTAACATGACTAGGACAAAGAAGCTGGTAGGATTTTATTGTTTCACAGAAATCTAATTACTACAGCAACAAAAAAAAGATGCATATTAATTCTTTATTTCTCGTTTGTCTTGTGGAGCATCCTAGAGTCAGTCATCTAGGCATTATGCATCAAATGTCTCCATATGTCTGTATTATGTTCTGTCTTTTATTTTCTTCTTATTTAAATAAAATCCTGTGGATTTCTGCAGTATAGATAATTCCCCCATGCTAACTGCATGAACAAGTCTCCTGATAAAGATAACAGCTTGTTTAGATCTTGGTCAATCTATTTATGTTGTTTTGTATTTTTGAAATACCTTTCAATTGGTCAAGTTCATTTTTGCTTTAAAATTATTTCATTACTTGGTTTAACATATTTATGTTTTTATTAATTTTAGTTGTTTTTCCATCTTTCAGAAGCTTTATGACTTTCTTTATTTCTTTTCTACTTGGTCATTCACAGCTGATTTGTAGCTCCTCTTCTGCTGGCTGGATGTCTGGGAGATTAGTTGAAGCTGGTCTATTGAGAAGTTCCTCAAAATGTTCTGTCCATCTCTTCATTTGTTCTTGTATATTACTAAGCAATTTTCCATTCTTATCTTTTATGAGGCCATTTGCTTGCTTATATTTCCCTGTTAGCTTCTTTGTGTTGTTGTACAGGTCCCTCATATTCCAGCAGAGGCCATCAAAACAGATATTGATACCTCTACAGAGATATTATACAAACTACTTGGCAAAGTCTGGGAGAGAGAACGAACGAACAGTGTAGACAGAGAATCACTTTGGAAACTGATGAGGCATTATGGAGTTCCCATGAAGATCATTAACTTAATAAGGAAGACCTATGAAGACATGACATGCAAAGTTCTTCATGAAGGACAAGTTACAGTACCGTTTAGGATAAGAACGGGAGTGAGACAGGGATGCCTCTTGTCTCCATTTCTTTTCTTATTAGCAATAGATTGGGTTATGAAAACATCGACATCACACAACAGAAATGGAATCCAGTGGAATCTGATTAAACAGCTTGATGATCTGAAGTTGAGAGGAAATACCAGCAGAATGGAAGGAAGGTTATCTGATCAAGTTGCCTAAGAAGGGAAACTTACAAGAGTGCACAAATTATAGAGGAATAATGTTACTATTAGTGCCATGAAAAGTATTAAACAGAATCATCCTTGAGAGATTAAAAGAGTCCAGAGACAAGCAACTGAGAGATGAACAAGCAGGTTTTCGACAAAACAGATCCTGTACAGACCAGATAGCCACATTGAGAATAATAGTTGAACAAAGTCTGGAATGGAATTCACCGCTTTACATCAGATTCGTGGACTACGAAAAGGCATTTGACAGTGTAGACAGAGAATCACTTTGGAAACTGATGAGGCATTATGGAGTTCCCATGAAGATCATTAACTTAATAAGGAAGACCTATGAAGACATGACATGCAAAGTTCTTCATGAAGGACAAGTTACAGTACCGTTTAGGATAAGAACGGGAGTGAGACAGGGATGCCTCTTGTCTCCATTTCTTTTCTTATTAGCAATAGATTGGGTTATGAAAACATCGACATCACACAACAGAAATGGAATCCAGTGGAATCTGATTAAACAGCTTGATGATCTGGATTTTGCAGATGACTTGGCCCTTCTGTCCCATAACCATAATCAGATGCAAGAGAAAATGAAAATTCTTGATGAGAGGTCACAAGTGGGCCTGAAAATACACAGGGAAAAGGCAAAGATTATGAGAATAAATGCAAGAAATGATAATAAGATTAAACTTGAAGAAACACCACTAATGGATGTAGAATCGTACACATATCTTGGTAGTAATATAGACAAAGTTGGAGGGACAGACAATGATATCAAAATAAGAATACAAAAAGCAAGAGGTGCTTTCATTGCATTGGGAAACAAATGGAGAACAAGAGAAATTAAGTCCAACGCGAAAATAAGAATCTTCAACTCAAATGTCAAGTCAGTCCTATTGTATGGTTCTGAGACATGGAGAGCAACAAAAACAACAACTAAAAAGCTACAGACTTTTATAAATGGGTGCTTGCGTAGAATAGAAGGACTGAAATGGTATGACAAAGTTACAAATGTGGAATTGATGACAAGAACCAGACAAGTGCCAGTGGAACAAGAGTTGAGAAGAAGACGCTGGCAATGGATAGGACACACATTGAGGAAACCTGTTGATAGCATTACAAGGCAGTCCTTGTTCTGGAATCCACAGGGAAAGAGAGTCAGAGGTAGACCAAAAAACACATGAAGAGAACTGGAAACAGAGGTGAAAATGATGAGGAAAACATGGAAAGAACTTGAGCGGATGGCACAGGACAGAAAGACTTGGCATGTGTTTGTTGAAGGCCTATGCTCCTTGGGGAGCTAAAGGGTATTGATTGATTAATTTTAGAAGTTGTTCTGTGGATTTTCATTATTTTTTAAAAACAGGTTTTATTAAAATGTGTGTTTCTTGTGTCATTAGCTTTTACCTATATTTGTATCCTTCTCTTATGTTTGAATGTTGCTAATGAAAGGTTTACACTAAATAACCATTATTATCATCATTGATATTCTGCTGTTGTGATGTTGAACTAATAAATAGGTCAATGGTAGGCACTTGTAAGAAGGAGAGAAAGAAGGACACTAGACAAGAGAAAAGTAAGAAGTGTATGTGTTCTCTTATTTGTCTGTTATCTGGTGTTCTTTTTCTTTTCTTCTTTTAAGTGCCTACTTTTTACACATTTTCTTGATTTGTTTTCCTTTCAAAGGCTGCGAGTTTCCCTCTTGTGGTAATGTTATAATACTAACATGAAAACCAGTTTGTCTGTAATACAATAATGTTCTTATACTAAGTGAAGTTTCCAGTGTGTGTGTCTGTCTGGGCTCGTGCTTTCTGTCATTCACCCTCCTTGTTTTACTTCATATTTGCTTGATTCTTATCAGTCTTGTTTACATGGGTGAACTTGTCATATTTAACAAGCTGTTTTCTGCATTCATCAGTATATCAAGCATCGTAATGTCTAGAGATAATTTTTAGAGGTAAATCAGGGAGAGTTGGCAATTTAAAAGTCCCTAATCCTTGTTATTCTCACCTACTGCCTATTTTTTGATCACCTCTAATCTGTTTTGCATGATATACTTGTCAGAGCTGTCCATCATATTATCCAAGAATTGTGGTTTTTAAAAAAAAAAAATCTAGGATGGAGAACATCAGCAACGTGAAGAGGCTGTCCCTACACTGACAGAAGATCAGAAAAAGCTAATGGCCACACAGGACAAAAGATATATTCTGTACAGACTGTCAAAAGAATTAAAGGTGATGTATTTTTGTAGCTTATCATACATTGTCGTCCATTGTTGTTTGCTTATGAATATTGTTGCTAGTCAAGGGTATTTTAAAAATGGGGGGTGGGAATGAGAAAGATATATTATTCAGTGAATCCTCCCTACATTCAATTTTTAGTTTAATAATTTAAATTAGTAGCTGCTGTAATTGTCAGTTTTCTGTGTTCCTTCCAGAAAATAGAAAAGTTGAAGAAAACACTTCATGTAATTGACAGCTCCACAAAGACCAACTCACACTTAATCTTCATTGATTCACCAAAAGATGGTAAACTATTTTTTAAAATTTGTTACTCAAAGGTCTGCCATGTTGCTTGACCAGCTTTGTAGAAATGTTTTGTTCTGCTACTCATTCTGTGCTGTAGTAAAGTTTTTCCTGCTTGTTATGTTCTGTTTAAGTAATTCTGGGTGGTTTTTTTTTCCCCAGTCATGCTTGTTTATTGTGTACTGGTTCACCTTTAGCACGCTGCGGTCGACATATGTCGACGAAGGTAACCTATGCTTTCCCTGCTGTTGTCGACATATCTCGACTGCAGCGTGCAACGTTTTTTAGCATTAGAATGTGTGTACACATGACTTCACCCCCGGATGTTAAGTTTTAAACTTATCTGAGAGAGAGTTAGCTTCCGTTTCCGATCTTCTTTAGTAATGGGTGCATCCGCGTTTATTTTCTGTGAATTTTTCAATCGAAATGAATCGGCATCGAACACGCAGCCATTTTCGCTCTAATTTTATTGGATTCTGACGCCATGCGGTGGGGATGAGATTTTTGTCTTTATAAGCGCTGATATCGGTTCTCAGAATATGTTTGATGGCCGAGATGGAAACGAAAGTAGAATGGCATTGCTAGTATGTATAATTTTAGGGGTTAGGATTAGGAATATCGGAAAGGTTTAGGATTACGGCCGAATGTCACTGCTGACGAGGACGTTTGTTGCTTTGCTACTGATGATGGGTGTAACGAAAAGATCGTCATTTGATTTGTATTGGTCTATTGGTCAAATGACTTTCATTGAGATGCAAGGGATATGGACTCTTCGTTTGTTGGTCATTTTTTTTAATTTTTAAAAAAAATTTTAAATAAAATTTTTTTATTTTTTTAAATCTTTTTATCGTTTTTCCATCTTTCCAATCCTCTCTTCCTATCTCATCTAACATGTACACAAACAAAATTTACATCATCAGATTCATCATTCATTCATTTCTATACAGTCCAAAAATGATAGCAATTGACCAAAAAACAAAAAAACTAGAATTTACTGGTCACCCACTATAAAAATGGGCTGTTGTGAAAAAGAATGCAGTGGCAGGGCAAATTTTCTGAATTTTTATGCAGCGTGCTAAAGGTTTTAAGTTACATGTTAGAAAATTCTAAGTGAAGTTAAGTGCTTTCTTATATGCCATCATTGTCTGTTGTTGATACTTAATTTGATCTCAGTTGTATGTCTTTCTGTGATGCTATAAAGATGGTTGAACTGATGTTCTATTACATATTTACCCATGTTATATTGTTTTTTTTTTTTCAGCCAAGAACTTTGATCCAGCCAAGTATTTTGACACTCATCCAGCATTTGTTGACAGAGCTTTCAACAGACCAAAACTAGAATCTCTTAAAGAAGGAAAGTTCCTTATGGATCCTGAGCAGTTACAGGTGAGACAAGGATTAAGAGTGTAGTTTTTGTTCTTGTTTAGCTTTTTAAATAGATTTGTCTCATTTTGGAGAGATGCGCTGCGTTTAACCTTGATACAAGGTTAAAGAGATGCGCTGCATTTAACCTAGACACAAGGTTTATCTGTTATATTAGGGGCACATGTCCAAATATAAAAGACCTTGTGGTATGTTGTTTGTTTGTTACAGTGATAGTGGGTTTTTGTGCATACATGACACAAGGTGGTTTTATGTTCCAACCACACCTCACTGCCTCAGACCATGTATCCGATTTCTGGGTGGAATATCTCCATTGATAGTAATAATGGTGTTAATTAGAATTCTTTGGTTTTAACCGTAAAATAAATTCCGGGCATAGTCTGCCGATCAGTACTGTATACACTAGAGTACAAATCTACACATTTTTTCCCTTTTTGGACCTTCATTTTTAGTCATACATGCTTCTACCACGATATCAAAATTAACTGTCGTAGACGAGGTTTTCTAAAAATTATTCTAAGTCTTTGTGTACAAGCCTTACTTAACGAAACTAAATACTCACTTGTTAAATCTGGCTATGTTGCAGGGTGGTGCTCATATAAGGAACTGGGTACAGCACCAATTAAAGTAGTATGTCACCGGTGTGGTGTGTACTTTTATTTATCCTATCCCAAGTTAGATCTTTACTGGCTTAAAGCCCGCCAGAGGTTATAATTTCTTGGGTCATGTTTAAAAGATGACCAGGCTTGTTCGTTCCTCTTATGATGTTACAAGTTGGAGAGAATAGTGGTAGAGATGTATGAACCTGAACTGCTTTGACGGTCGGTGGCTAAGGATCAAAGAAGAAGAAGCAACTGCAGCATGGTCGAAAGATTATTAACTTATAATCTATAACGTTGAATATCTCAACGTGGGAGCAAGACGGTCACAAACGCGTCTTTAGGCACTGCTCAACTCCATACAACTGACTGCCCGAATATTCTCTTGCAGCGGCCTCATAGTGCGTGCTTTGCTGGCTACTTTTCATTGGTTCGAGTTTTATTCTATTCAATTATTTACTGGTCATTCCCTCTCGTTGTCTTACCAGGGGTAAAGCTGTTCCTATCTACGTTACTAATCTCCATAACAACTGCCGCCTAAACTAGCGTGGTTTGTGTCAAAGCTGACCTAGTCGATTTCTACCACCACTCTACCCTGCTCTTAGTGTCTCGGGTTATTTTTATATTAGTTAAAAATCTTGCTTGCTTATTTATCATAATAGCGAATGATAGTTTTATTATTTTATTATAACTAGACTCTAGCACGAATAAATGCTATGGTGATGGGTCATACGGCCACAGCAAAATAATCTATTTTAGAATGTATTTGTACTTTTCTGTGTTTTCGAACATGCCTACGCGAGGCATTCTGAAACATAGTGAGACTTAGTTGTATGGCGTATTCTTCTAGCCTTTTTCTACCTAGGCCGTCATGACATAGATGGAAGCAGCAGCTTTCCGTGATCAATTCTAGAGGTGTGAGAAAAAAGAGAACCTCACGCTTTGACAACATCTGATTTTTCCAACAACACTGAGTTCCTATAGTTTTGTTGGCCACTAATACCCACATCGTAACATTTCCTTAAATTGATAATTCATCACTAAGAAACATGAACTGTCATTTCCACCATTAATTCCCCTTCCTGCCTTACCTCATGAAGGATATTTCCATTACATCATTTAGAAAAAGATCCGCTAAAAATAGTACATATGTCTTCTTCTTCTTTGATTCTTAGCCGCCGACCGTCAAAGCAGTCAGTGGCCAACACGCCTAGTGGCGTCTTGTAGGGCAACAACAAATTGATTCTACTTTGCTCGGTCGGTGGCCATCCTTCGTACAGTGCCCCAACTCTGGTTCATTCCCTGCATCTCAGCCTCCACAGTCCTCCCCCAGGTTGTTTTTAGTCGGCCTCTCTTTCGTTTTCCTTCAGGGGTCCAAAGCATAGCTGTTCTTGTGATGGCATCGGGGTCTCTTCTGAGGACATGACCAACCCAGCTCCAGCGTCTGCCAGCTATGATGGTTTGCATGTCCTCTTGCTAGCTACGAGTAAGCAGATCTTGGTTAGTGATGGTATTCGGCCAAAAGATTCGGTGAATTTTTCTTAGGCATGTTGTGTGAAAGGAGGACAATTTCGACATTTCCTTCTCTGTAACTCTCCAGCATTCCGCACCATAGAGAAGCACAGAAAGCACACAGCTCTGATATAATCTTAATTTTGTGCTTGTGCTGTATTGGGAGGACTTCCAGATGTTGTTTAGGCTAAAGAAGGCTGTTCTTGCCTTATTCATTCTGATGTTGATGTCTTTGCCTGCCCCGCTGTCTGGTGTTACTATGCTTCCTAGGTATGTGAAGGTATCTGTCTGTACCAATTGCTGATTCCTTACTGATATGGGCTCAGGGTTGCTCACATTGAGCGTCATGACCTCAGACTTCTTTAAATTGATGTTCAAGCCCACCTGCTGGCTAAACTTGTTAAGTCTATCCGTTTTTCCTGGATGTGTTGATGTGAATGTGCTAGTAGTGCAATGTCATCTGCATATTCCAGATCTTCCAG
The DNA here is from genome assembly GCA_024509875.1 of Oreohelix idahoensis. NCBI lineage: Eukaryota > Metazoa > Mollusca > Gastropoda > Stylommatophora > Oreohelicidae > Oreohelix > Oreohelix idahoensis. The sequence continues at coordinate 125,174 of JAMPIV010001797.1, read as the reverse complement.
TGTAGAAAATGTTGTCCATCTTATTCCTCTTGGACTGCCCTCTGTTGTCTGGCGCATCACCCAGTCTATGACTGTTAAAAATAGAGTGGTTGACAAGGGGCATCCCTGTCGTACTCCTGTCTTCACCTCAAAGGTTAGGTTGCTCTGCCCAACACTACACGTAAAGTTGGCATAGAGGCTTTTTATGATTGACATATGTCTTCTATGACACATATCTTCGAGTGAACTTACTTTAGTCTTTCAACTTTATGAGTGCTGGCTGTTTGTCAGAACACATTCCATTTCCATTCTTTACAATTGTATTAATTCCACCTGTTTGCAAGCATGCTCTTTATTCTTGAGCCATGAATCTGTTCAGTATATACCTTTCTTGTTGCTCTGTGTTAGCTTTCATTCATTCTGTGTCCCAGCCATATCAGTTCGTTTGGTGCCAAAAAAAAGGGGGTGGGGGGTGATTAATAAATTCTGAAAAATGAATTTTCAACTGGAAAATTCTCAAACTGAGGCAGAGCACTAAAATCAGTGGCAGTAGCTATGGTGGAAGACTGGTATAATGCTGAAGCTAAGATCGTGATTTGGGCAGATTCCCCGTCATACCTGCCCTAAGGGAAATACACTGCATCTGTTGAAATTAAAAGTTAGAAAGATATGCGTTCATGTCTGAAAGACAAGCAAACAGAACACATCCTTCAAGAATGTTGGCTCCATGAGTGCAACACCATGACAGTACAGTCTTCTTGGCATGTTTATTTATATTTGTTTAAGCTATCCAGTGAGTTTTCATTGAGAACACAGAAAAAGTGCCTTTAATCCTGTGAATACTGCACTTTTAAATGCCTCCGGGAGAGGGTGAGTGCGATATTTCTATAGCGTGATCAGAGCCAATCCCGCTGATTAAATTAACCAATAAATAACAATTTTCAGGCAATCATGGAATCCAAGGATGCTGCATACAGAGAACTGACAAAACGGGTGGACAGGGCCAGAGAGCTGAAAATCATTGCTGACAAATTAGAAGCCAAGCTTCATGCCATGGTAAGATTCACTTTTTGTGGCAGTGTTCACTTTCACATGGTGATAACATTTTGTTCATGTGTTTTACCAAAGATTTGATCAATTTGAAGTGTAACTGTGTCCGGAGTACATTTGTTCATTATTGTCCCTGCACATGGTATCCCAGGCTATCATATTAACCACCTGTATTCATACATTCTTTTATTACTGTGTCAAATTGTTCAGTCCTCCTTTGGTCAAAGAATGTTGTCCAAGATAACAGTAGATGATTCTTCTAAATTAATATGAAACAAACATAAAGGTATGTTCTCAGGCACTCGTAAGAAATAAAGAAGTAGAACACTAGACAACAGAAAAACAACAGACATGAGTGGCTTACCCAGGATTTGAACATTGGACCTTCCGTGCGACAACCCCGCCTAGCTATGCAAGCGAATCACACTATCCTCCCTGCCATCTACGCATCACCAAAAAATGATGCTTTGACGACAGGTCAATAGTGCGAACCAAAGACATAACACCGGAAGTCCACCATGGGCAGTACGGCCTATTAATGACGCAATCACTTCTGCCGTTTCCCTATCAGACAGCATAGGCCAGTCCACACAAGACAGAGACCTTAATACTGTGTCTAGTACATGATAGTAGACTTAGAACAGTAAGTACAGGACAGAGGGTAGGTTTTTGGTATTATATAAACATTTATAACATATAAGGAAGAGAACCCTGAGGCCTGTTATATGTTATAGATGATTCTTCTTATTAGTTTGAGAAAATAACTATGGTAATTAGCAAAATACATTAGAAGGCAACTTTACAAATAAGAATAAATGGGAAGGTGGTAGACTCATGGCCTTGAAACCCAACCCCTGCAGACCAGAGTGGAACAGTCCCAGTTATGATGGTTTGGCCATGTCTGCAAAATGGAAGAAGATGGCTACCATAGCAAATACCAAGAGCCAGGGGTCTGGACCTCCAGGACAATCCATAGTTCAGGGGCATAGAAAAAGACCTGCTACTGCTACTTGCAGGGGAGGACAAAATCAGACAGTCTCTGGAGGACTGGAACAGGCTAAAAGGAAGACTGTTGATAGGATAGCACGGCACTCTATCTGGCAAACTTCTACACCCCAAGGTAGAGGAGGAATGAGTAAGCAAGTAAGTGAAGGTAGTGAAACGAGTCAAAAACTTTTCATATCTTGGACACATACTAACAGATGATGGAAGATGTAAAACAGATATCAAGAGAGTAGGAATGGTCAAAGCTACATTCAACCAACATGAAACATGGACATCATAATCAAGACATATAACTGACAAATTAAAAATGAGTCACCAAATGTTGTATATACTTTTCATTATGTTATGGTTCAGAAAATGGATAATGAACGAGCAGTTAGAAGAAAGAATTGAGACCCTTGAAATGTGGCACAGAAGAATGGGGCACATCTGACAAGGGAAAAAAAACAAATACAAGAATTTAATAATAAAGATTATTGCAAGAAAGTGATATTGGAAGCTGCATGTTTGTATTTAATTTGAAGGATATCTCATACAAGATCATGGAAAAAGGCAGTTCTATATGTTTTTCTTCTTTTTAATAAAATATAATCTTTCTTCACTTTCACTGTTGACCAGTACCACAGTCAAAATATTGAAGTAATAATTATTATTGGGATAATCCTAAAATTATGCAGAAAAAATAAAGAGTTAAAATTTTCTTATACACTTTCAGACGTCAACTTGAAAAAGTTTAAAGAAAGTAGTGGTCAGCCTGAGGTTGTTGGTATCTCCATAGTTTGATCAGGAGTAGTACTGGTGATGGCCGTATGTTGGATATTTAACTTGATCAGTTTTGTTGCACTAAATCTTGTAATTTCACATTTTTCATTTCATTAGGACACAACACGGAAAAGAAAATGTGTACAGGAGGAGACCACAGAAAGTGCAGCCCAGTACAGATTTGCTTTCAAACGGCAGAAATAATGTGTACACACTGAATAGCTTGTGGTGGTGTGTACATATTTGAAGACATGATGTTTAAATATACAACAAATGTAATAGACTGCAGACCGTTGTTACCTCTCCCATGAGATTAAACGTTGAAATACATACTGAACTGGCAGATTTGTTGTTGTAATTGATTGTTTTTGCTGAAGCAGATTTGGCAAATGTTGGTCAGTTATAAGAAGTCATAGTTGTGTATTTTATATTTGCACAATAATGTAGAGAGTTATAACTTTGTCATTGAATGAATGGTTGAACAAGAGAAAACTTTGTTGACCAGAAGAGACTGGTGGACTTCAGCAAGTGATGAGTTTCGCCATTGATGAAAAAAATTTGCTTGGAAAGGTTGTTGGTAGAACTTCAATCAGTCAATACCTTTTAGCTACCCAAGGAGCATAGGCCTTCAACAAACACATGCCAAGTGCTCTGGTCGTCTGCCGTGAGTTCAAGGTCTTTCCATGTCTTTATCATTTTAATTTTTGTCTCCAGTTTCTTTTCAGTGTGTTCTTCTGTCTCTTTTTTTAAAGCATGTCTGACCTGATTTTACGTGAGTATCCTATTTTCCCTGTACGCTGACAGGTGTCCTCCCGCCATTCAGGCAGATACTCGCTGTCTGTATGCTGACAGGTGTCCTCCCTCCATTCAGGCAGATACTCGCTGTCTGTACGCTGACAGTTGTCCTCTCGCCATTCAGGCAGATACTCGCTGTCTGTACGCTGACAGATGTCCTCTCGCCATTCAGGCAGATACTCGCCGTCTTTGGAGAGGTTCTTCTGTCTGCTTCTACGTCTCTTACCCTGGAGGGTTCCAGAACAAGGTTTTGGTTTTAAGGACTATCTTCATTGCACACAGACAACTCCATCAGTGATCCAATATCCTCCCTTAGATCAAAGGAAGATCTCAGCACAGTGCATAAGCTCTGTAGCACCGGCAAGGATCCAAATGTGTATAAACAGGAATCACACTTTCTATAAATATTTTTGTGGTGGGTAAGTTTTGCTAATGTTGTAAATTGTTGCCAGGACAGTGGCCATATGGCCTCTACCCGTCACGATTTACAACTGCTGAGGGATTTTAAACTTGCACACGGGACCTCCTATTTTTTCGCTCGAATCCGAGAAGGCTTTGCATCTGATCTCACTACCCATGAGATCAGGGGGTGGTATGACATCAACAGGACCTACTAGGTCTGAAAAAAAATTTCCACCAAAAATATTCCCTTTACTGGGAACCAAACCCAGTACCTTTAGAATTAGAGGCAGATGCCATACGGTAATGATCACTCATTGTGTGAGTTAGAACCTTGGAATGAGACTGATGAATTTTTTAAAAAAAATTCTATTTCTGTGAAGCAAGTCAGAGTAATCATCAATATCATCAGTCGCAAAACAGCGACAAGCTCAGCACCTCAAGTTAAACAACAACAACTGATTTAAAAAAAAAATCTAAACTGACTCAATTATAGGGAGTTCAAAAGCTAGGCCATTTTAATTGTGTTGAAAATATAAATAAGTCTACATAACATTTTAATTCCTGCCTCAGAAATCATAATTTGAATGTGGTAAGCTGCAGCATCACAATCTACCATTTTCCTTGAAGACATATCCTCGGTTCAGTAAAGCTTTCAAGATGTTGGCAATATTGTGACAATCATCTGAAATGAGAATGATATAATGAATTAACAGGAGCAGTCTTAAAGAAATGTGCCATCTAAATGGTTCCAAACGTCTGCCCTGAATTTTTGTGAACTTAAAAGATTAAAATGATAAAGGGAGAGGTCCATAGCAGATACAGCTGTAGGAGAGTGAAATGTTAAAGACTTTTCTTATACTAGGTCTCAGCTTCATGATGTGTGGTACCCAGTTCCCTTTCTTGCTGCGTTGGCTTTCCCCAACTCAAGAGTAGATCCAGGTACCCATTTTTACAGCTAGACTTGAGACTAGAACATGATGTGACCTGATTTTGAATCAGGGTCCTTTGTCCAAGGAAACAAGCGTTCTAACTATTGTGCCACCCATAAAATTATTAAGAAATCGTGTGCATGAGATACTGAACAATGGTCATACTATTTCTCTTCTCCCTTCAAGAGCGCCATGTTATGTTATCGGCTGTATTCCTTTTAGTCTGGTTCCAGTCCGGTCCTCAGTCCTTTAGAGATTATCTGATGTTGTCTTCCTAACGGACACTTGGTCATCCTGGAGGCCTTGGTTTCCCATGTTTGTTGTGGTAGCCGGTCTTTCCCATTCTGCAGACATGGCCAAAACCATCGCAACTAGGACTGTCCCACTTGGATCTTTAGGGGCTGGGTTTTGAGGCTATGATGTATCATCTGGCTGCAAACCCTGTTCCTTCTTGTGTTGTAGTCATTGCCCACGACAACAATGGTAATTTGATTCATTTTCTTGTATATCATGAAACTGATTTTAAGATGAAGAAGTATGTTGTAAGGTGAATTATGCTGCACTGTTCTATCAGGCATGTGGTCCTGTCATCTGATTTCAACAGGCATATTTGATCAGGTTAGCCTTCCTTAGTCTTCGGGTGTGAACTACCTACAGGGCAGCAAACTGTATCTTGCTTGGTCTGCTCCCTGTCCAGCCAGGGAAGCTCTGTTGGTGGCTATATTACTGCTGGCATGGCTCTCTGGGTGATGAGTGCACACAAGCCCTCCAACTGTGATGAGTTCACAAGAAAAGGTCAAGAGATCTATTAAGAGCAGATACATAAAAAGTGGGTGGTGCAGTCTCCGGGTCACCATAAAAATGATGCCTGTGACAAGCTCAATAGATGAGAACAAGCAATTATAATCTTCAGACTTCACACAGGCTTACAACAGGCTTACAACAGACTCCACACAGGCTTACAGCAGGCTTACAGCAGACTCCACACAGGCTTACAACAGAGAGAAATACCACCTGATGAACAAACTAAAGAAGGAGCTTACTTAGTCGATCTCTTCTACCATGGGGTGTAGAGCCTTGCCAGAGAGAGCACCATACTATCCCATCGGCTGTCTTCCTCCTGGCCTGGTTCCAATCTAGTCTCTCTGTCATTTCTTTTAATCTAGTTAAAGGACAGACATGTGATTGGCCTGTTGAAATCTTTGCAAGGTGGAGGGCTGCCCTCTTACAGCGTCCATGCATGTCACCTGGCTGGCTCATGGTTTAACCCACTACTTCCTCCTTAGAAGCATAAAGCACTCAGGTCTAGTCAGATTCCCTCCTCACTTGTTCAACACAGGCTTGGGGCTAGCCTAGGCAACCATCAATGAATATTTTGATGGCACTTATAAAAGGGCTGCTCAACATCTGCTAAAGAACATTTCAATATGAAGAAGAAAGAAAGAACACGACCTGTACATTACCAGTCCAGAAAGAAAAAAAAAGTGTCAGCAACCTGAGACTGACTCGAAGAGAGGTTACAACAATTGGGTCTAAAAATACACAGGGAAAAGAAAAGATAATGAGAACAAATGCAGGAAATGATTAAAAAGGTAGAACATAAGAAACACCACTAAAAGATGTAGAATTGTACACATATATTAGCAGCAATATAGATAAAGTTGGAGGGATAGACAATGATATCAAAATAAGAATACAAAAAGCAAGAGGAGCTTTCATTGCATTGGGAAATGTATGGAGATCAAAAGAAATCGGGTCCAATACAAAAACAACAATCTTCAACTCAAATATCAAGTCAGTCCTATTGTATGGCTTTAAAACATGGAGAACAAAAACAGCAACCAAAAAGCTACAGACTTTCATAAATGGGTGTTTGCGTTTGACAAGGTTACCAATGTGGAACTGATGACAAGAACCAGACAAGTACCAGTGGAACATGAAATGAGATGGCGATGGATAGGACACACACTGAGGAAACCTGCTGATAGCATTACAAGGCAGTCCTTCTTCTGGAAACCCCAGGCAAGAGGCAGGGGTAAACCATCAAGCACATGGAGAAGAGAGTTGGAGACAGAGGTAAAAATGATGAGGAAAACATGGAAATAACTTGAGATGATGGCATGTGATGGGAGGCCTCGGCATGTGACGGGAGGCCTCAGCATGCGTTTGTTGAAGGCCTGTGCTCCATGGGGAGCTGAAGGTAATGAAGAACCTGAGACTGACCCACTTAAATGATATTCAAGTTGATGTCTGAGGATGTTCGAAGAAGAAAACTTGAATTCACTTTTCTCTCGTTCATCACCATATTCTTTATCTAATTCTAGAAATACAAGCTGAGAATATTTTTGTTTTTTGAGTGAGGGTACCATGAGGCCTGTTCTAGTAGTTCTGTCAATATTGCTGTATTCATGCTGTTCTTGATTTTGATGTGCAATCTAGAGGACTATTCATCATTATCTTCTTCTATATCCAATAGTGTTACCAAAAACTACCAACTTTATGATAGAAATTGATGTGGTTATATGAAAACAACCAAAGACAGACCACCAACTTTATGATAGAAATAGATGTGGTTATATGAAAACAACCAAAGACAGAACACCAACTTTATGATAGAAATAGATGTGGTAATATGAAAACAGCCAAAGACAGACCACCAACTTTATGATAGAAATAGATGTGGTAATATGAAAACAGCCAAAGACAGACCACCAACTTTATGATAGAAATAGATCTGGTTATATGAAAACAGCCAAAGACAGACCACCAACTTTATGATAGAAATAGATATGGTTTCATGGTATGTTTCAAGTTTCTCTCATACAGCCGCATCTGTTTCATAAAGTTGGTGGTCTGTCTCAGCCTTCTGTCATTTCCTCTTACAACTACATCTATCTCTGATAAAATTGACAGTCTCTCATACCAAAGTTTCTCAAGTGGTTTGGTGAAGGCCATGCTTTCAGTCTGCAGTTCTCATGGAGCTGACAGTCTTGTAGGACCAGCTCTAATGAGTTTTTCCCCACATGGACACATCTGTCAGCTCAATTTTAATCTGTTGAGCAGTGGCTATCTGACCCAGCAGTGGTAGGTTCTGAATCTGACAGTTATCATTTGATTTCTGTTTGGTAAGGAGTTCTATGTTCCTGTTGTTGTTTTTGTAGATACTACCAAGGAGTCTTCATCTTGGTATTGGCTGCAAAAGAGCGAAAAGCTTGGCAGCCATAGTTAAACAACAGCAACAATGCTTCTGTTATTTCTGACTCTAGGCATGATGACCAACTGGTTTGTCAGTAAGTACCTCAGGATTCATGAAAAAATAGGAATCCTTTGTTCAGCAGAGTGGGAGAAGAATAAAGATGTAGTTTCTACTCTGTGGCCTGCACATCAGAAAATATCACATTCTGCCACTGTTTCTAATCTCATGTCTTGACTACCTGGACAAAAATGGGTCAGTTCTTTCCGTGATTTCAATAGTCAGCAATGTCTGTAGAATGATTTGAAAAGTGTTATTTTTAGCTTAAGCATTAATAATAGGCCTGCGTAGGCTAATCTGGCTTGCATATATCTACCGGAGTTAGGGTCTCGCTATATGAATATGGGCCAGATTTTTGGGAATGCAAAGGTACAGTTGTGACAAAATGTTACCTAGAGTGCTGTGGGCAGGTAAAGTCAATTTCAGTTTCAGAACTTTCATCAGACTGATCACAAAAAAATGTCACAGGAATACAGAAATGAACAAGCAGCAAACACCATACAAACTTTTTTAATATTGATCCATCTCCGAAAGTAAGGCTTGGGAGCAATGTCCAGCAGCGTACACTGTTTAGGGAACCTGAAATGATGACACAAGGCAATATCACATGCAGGGAAGTTACTTGAAATAAAAATATAGCAAACGTTCCTATGCTAATGGGATTAGCAGGGACATACACTTTCAATTTCCACTGAAGACAAAGGTCTTCAACACATAAATGCCAGGGCTTTCTGTCCTGACCATCTGTTAACAGCTGGGAAGTAGAGCAATCACATTTTTGAATTGCTCCACTCGAACTTAGCTCTGGTATTGGTAGTGACTGCTCCGTGCTCAGACTCAATTTGAAAAAGGCAGATCATCCTGTGTTTTGTGCTACAGAACATACAGGCATGTCACCTGGCATGATACGAAAAGATTTAACCTTATATCAACTGTTCACTCCAATGATATTATAGACAAGACAGTTGGAAAAAGACAATGTACCTCTATGCCTGATACCCTGCTTCAAGATATCCCACACAGTCGAGGATTATCAATGTTCCCGACAAAGACTCTTGCAGAGGCCTACAGCTACAATTTCAAACCCAGTTAATGAAGAAAGCAGCTCAGACTCCAACTAGAGGTACTTAACTACTCAAACAATCATTGTCAGATGCCACAGACACAGAATCCACTCAAAAAAGACAAATACAAAAATTAAATTTTTTTGCATTTTATTCACAATTTTCATTAGCCTTTCATGTTGAAATACATTGTCAATCGTTAAATCAGTATGTCAATCAAGCTTATTTTATTCATTGCCATCCATGTCCCTAACATTTTATTGCACTGACATTAAACAGATTCACTAAAAACTGGAAAAAGATCATGGTTTTAAAACATCTCCTGAAATTTCTATAAATAGCCACATACATTCAAGATGGCCACCATGATCATGTGACCAATTTGCATAAAATAAGTTTTCTTGGATGTAGCAACCATTCATTATGGTGCTCTGAAAATTTCAAAGCCCTATGTCTGTTTTTTATGAATTTTCAAAAAAAAAAAAACAGTTATTTTTAAAGAAATCTGCAAGACAGTAATGCTCCAGATTGCTGGTCAGCAAACAGGCTTTTCCTGTGGCTTTTCAGCCATTCCAAAACAGGTTGAGTTGAAGTCATGAGCACCAGTTTCTCCAACCTGGCTTGCATTTAAAGGATCATCACATTCCCAAGCTAGGAGGAAGAAGTGTGTGGCATAGGGTGTATTCTTCATTACAATTGTGATTCACAGAAACCTGCCTCTGTCTTTCCTGTTTATCCAGTTCCTGTTCGAGTCATCACATTCTGAAGTTCTTCCTCTTCTCCACCACCACCAAAGGCATACACGTATTAACATGCTTGAATGCTTGAGTACAGAACCACATAAACAAAGCAACGAGACAGCCTGAGTTAAGAACTTACTATTACCATGTAAACAATGTGCCAGGATAGCTTGAGCAAACTCGCTACCAATGTGCCAGGATGGCCTGAGCCGACTTGCATACATGGAATGGATTTTACAGGATGGCTTTAGCAAACATGCTATAATGTAAACATTGTGCCAGGATGGCTTTAGTGGATCTAATACTACATAATGAGTGTACAGGATGGCACGAGTGAAGGACTTACTATCATGTAAAGATTGTGCTAGGATCGCTTTAGTGGATTAGCTATCATGTAAACAATATGCTAGGATGGTTGGATTGACACTTTGCTGACCAGCGATCCGGAGCATTAATGTCTCCCATTACCAAGGGTGTTTGCAGATTTCTTTAAAAATAACTGTTTTTTTTTTTAAATTCATAAAAAATTGAAAAACAGACATAGGGTTTTGAAATTTTCAGAGCACCATTATGAATGGTTGCTACATCTATAAAAATATATTTTATGCAAATTGGTCACATGATCATGGCGGCCATCTTGAATTTGTGTGGCTATTTATAGAAATTTCAGGAGATGTTTTAAAACCATGATATTTTTCCAGTGTTTAGTGAATTTGTTTGATGTCAGTGCAATAAAATGTTAGGGACATTGATGGCAATGAAGAAAATAATCTTAATTGACGTACTGATTTAACGATAAACCAGCAATCCAGTGCATTAATGTCTCCCATTAACAAGTTTGTTTGCCGATTTCTTTAAAAATAACTGGTTTTGTTTTAAATTCATAAAAAATTTCAAAACAGACATAGGGTTTTGAAATTTTCAGAGCGCCATTATGAATGGTTGCTACATCTATAAAAAATATATATTTATGCAAATTGGTCACATGATCATGGCGGCCATCTTGAATTTGTGTGGCTATTTATAGAAATTTCATGAGATGTTTTAAAACCATGATATTTTTCCAGTGTTTAGTGAATTAGTTTGATGTCAGTGCAATAAAATGTTAGGGACATTGATGGCAATGAAGAAAATAATCTTAATTGACGTACTGATTTAACGATGAACTAACAATCCAGTGCATTAATGTCTCCCATTAACAAGTTTGTTTGCCGATTTCTTTAAAAATAACTGGTTTTGTTTTAAATTCATAAAAAATTGAAAAACAGACATAGGGTTTTGAAATTTTCAGAGCGCCATTATGAATGGTTGCTACATCTATAAAAATATATTTTATGCAAATTGGTCACATGATCATGGCGGCCATCTTGAATTTGTGTGGCTATTTATAGAAATTTCAGGAGATGTTTTTTACACCATGATATTTTTCCAGTGTTTAGTGAATTTGTTTGATGTCAGTGCAATAAAATGTTAGGGACATTGATGGCAATGAAGAAAATAATCTTAATTGACGTACTGATTTAACGATGAACTAACAATCCAGTGCATTAATGTCTCCCATTAACAAGTTTGTTTGCCGATTTCTTTAAAAATAACTGGTTTTGTTTTAAATTCATAAAAAATTGAAAAACAGACATAGGGTTTTGAAATTTTCAGAGCGCCATTATGAATGGTTGCTACATCTTTAAAAATATATTTTATGAAAAATGGTCACATGATCATGGCGGCCATCTTGAATTTGTGTGGCTATTTATAGAAATTTCAGGAGATGTTTTAAAACCATGATATTTTTCCAGTGTTTAGTGAATTTGTTTGATGTCAGTGCAATAAAATGTTAGGGACATTGATGGCAATGAAGAAAATAATTTTAATTGACGTACTGATTTATTAATAACCATGTATTTCAACATAAAAGGCTCATAAAAATTGTGAATAAAATGCAAAGAAAATTTAATTTTTTTCCATATTGTCTTTTTTGAGTGTATTCTGTGTCTGCGGCATCTGACAATGAGTGTTTGTGAATGTTTTGAATAGTTACATACCTCTAGTTGGAGTCTGAGCTGCTTCCTTCATTAACTGGGGTTGAAGTTGTAGCTGTAGGCCTCTGCAAGAGTCTTTGTCTGGATCGTTGATAATCCTCGACTGTGTGGTATAATTTGAAGCACGGTATCGTGCATAGAGGTACATTGCAATCTGGGCAGTACATGACAGTCTGGCTTCTTTTCCCTGCAGCCTTACACACTTTACAGTCTGGTTTGTACCTTGCCCTTTCATATTTATCAATGAAGTGGCGCTCAGTAAGTCGTGTTGTTGTGACTTGTGGTTTTGAAGGTGTCACATTGCGTCGAAGAATAGCAGGTTCAATAAGAGCGAGACTGACATCCTGCCTGAACTTCTTTGCTGTGATCTTTTTTGTAGAGTTGGCAGTGTTGTAGGTTATGTGCCCATTAACCAGGGCAGTTTCAACTAAGAAATGATATAATGGCAGGTACCATTTATATGATCTGTGTGGGTAGGGATAGCTTGCACCCAGTTGGCCGAAGTGGTCGACACCTCCCATACTTTTGTTGTATTTTTCTGCTAGCACTGGCTTCTGAATTGTTCTGGCCTCAGGTATTCCTCGTTTTCTGTCTTGTCCATAACATCATTGGAGTGAACAGTAGATAAAAGATTAACTCTTTTTGTGTCATGCCAGGTAACTGCCAACATGCCTTTATCTTCTGTGGCACAAAACACAGGATGATCTGCCTTTTTCAATTTGAGTTGCTTTTTCTTCAGTGCTTCAGGAAAATGCTTCCTATTCTCAGCTACTGTTCCACATGCACCAATCTGAATTTCTTTCAGCTCTTGAAATAAAGCTGGGGCTGAATAAAAGCTGTCGCAGTAGAGAATATGTCCTTTGTTGCCATATCCATCAAGAAGATCTTTCACAACCCTGGAAGTTGCCCCAACAGAACCTTCATCATTTGCCTTACCAGTATAAATTTTCAATTTCAGGCAGTATTGTGTTTTAGCATCAGTGAGTACAAATACTTTTATTCCCCACTTTGTGGGTTTTGCTGGCAGGTATTGCTTGAAATATATTCTACCCTTGAACCTCACCATCGATTCATCTATTGACAACTCCCGCCCAGGTGTGTAGTGTTGCTTATATGTAGGCAAAATAATATCCAGTAAGGGTCTGAGCTTGAAGAGGGGGTCATACCCAGGCTGCCCCCTCTCAATTCTGTTATCATTATTATTAAAATGGAGATTTCTGTGGAGCTGTTGGTACCTGTTCCGACTCATGACCCTCGAATATGGTGTATCATTCAACCAAAAATTCTTACACCAGTAGTCTGAGACTGCTGGTTTGCAACACATTCCCATACCAATCTGAAGGCCTATGAATGCAGAAATTTCAACTGCATCAGTTTTATCCCAAGTACGTTTCTTGTACTTAGCATTTCCTGTGTACTGAGAGAGGTGATTTTCTCCGTACCTATTCACTTCGTCAGTGATCAGATCTATGGCAGTGTCGGGGAAAAAAAGTTTGAAAAAATCAATTGACTTAAAGTCAGTTGTGTCTGCCGTGACACCTTGTTGTTCTTCATATGAAGGAAGCATGTCAAGCTCAACAAGTTCGTTTTGAGCAAGCTTTCTCCATCTCCACAGATTATTTTGATGTGCAGTCTTGCTGTGGTCTCTTGTGCCACGCCCATCTCCTGCTTCAGATGTACCTACATCACCTTCATCTAATCCAAATTCGTTATCGCTGCTATCAGTTGCATTTCGATTGAGTGAAACATCTCTACTTAGCCATGAGATATCACTTTCGGCCCCAGATTCGCTGCCAGAGTCAGAATCATCTCTGTTATAAGTCTGGTTTTCATCATCACACATGATGAAAACAAAGAATGGGCTCTTGTACTAAAAATAATGAAATTTTAATCAAAACTCGGCTATAAACAGCGATTCACGATATCATTCATGGGCGCAGCCATTTTGGAATGTTAAAAATACCCGGATGAGGCTTGTTTCGTAAAACTATCGATACGGCTGTCTGTTGCGTTGGTAGAGTTACTAATTCGACTTTCGTCGAATCTGGTCAGCAAGGGTTTCAACCGGAAATTCGACTATCGTCGAATTTGGTCAGCAAAGTGTTGAAGGACTTGTAGTGATACGATAAAATACTTACACGGTCTTCAGATCCCAGTCTCCACAAGTCACAAAAATGCTCTTGACCTCAGAGTCAAGTAAGCCCTCAGTCATCATCCATTTGTCAAAACTCTGTGAAAATATGGGCCAATAATATAATATTTATGTCCAACATTGTAAAAATAATGAAGAAATGTGTGTCATTTACATAATACACATGTCCAAGACCATAACAACATTTACTATTCATTAACTTAAAAAGCTTAAAGCATAAACTTACTTCTAGTGTATTACTTAAAGAAGAAAATTGCTATTAACAGATAAAACTTGAGACAGAAACATGTTACGAAGATATACAACTTAAAGCAGACACTTACTACTAACATAAAAAAACTTGAGATAGAAACTTGCTACTAACATACAAAACTTAGATAGAAACTTGCTACTAACATTCAAAACTTGAGATAGAAACTTGCTCATTAAAAAAAAAAAAAACTTGAGACAGAAATTTCCTCATCAAAAATAAAACTTGAGATAGAAACTTGCTACTAGCATACAGGTTTTAAGATAGAAACTTGCTACTAACATACAATACTTGAGACAGAAACTTGCTACTAACACAGAAAGCTAAAATATAAACTTGCTCCTGACCTGTAATATTTCAGGCAGATAGGGCTGACCTTTGACCATATCTTGAACAATGCCAGTCAGCTACAGATGAAATCACAGATAAAATTTTAAACTGACAGTCTCTAAAAGAAACGTACTAACAAATAAAAATGATTTAAAATGAGTCATCAAGTGTTATACAGCTGTATATAGTTGTCATTACTGTGTATTGCATAAGTATCAATCAATACCCTTTAGCTCCCCAAGGAGCATAGACCTTCAACAAACACATGCCAAGTCTTCCTGTCTTGTGCCAGTGCATAAGTATGGATAATGAATAAGCAGTTAGAAGAAAATGACAGTGTGGACATGCAGAAGAATGCACACAGAGAAAATAACAATTCAAGAATCTCAGAACAGTTAGAAATGAAGTGAGAATTAATGAAAGAGATAAACATTAGGTTGAATATTTTGGACATATAAAAAGACATAGCACATTGTTGAAACCCGAACTGGACCGAAGACGCAGCAACAGTGATAAATGCAGTCAGCGACCCATAGCTTGACTGCTTGCGTCAGGGTTAGTGAACCAGAGCTGACCAAGAACCTACTCCACCTCCAAGTGGTGGTCCTGGAAACAGGCTGCATCACTGCAGTCTGGATGAGAGGGTAGGGATCGAAGAGGGAAGGCAAACCCGGTACCAAAAATGCCATGCTGAAACTGGATGTGTCGGGCTGAAAGGCGCAAATATCGCAGCTTTGCTGTAAACGGCAACACAACATAACAAACGTCCTTATCAGGATGAATGCAGAAGAAGATAACCGAACAAATTGAAAACATATGGATAAAAGGGTGGTAGTGTTACTAGTGGGAAGATAATTATCAAGAAATGGACAGGAAAAAGCCTATCAGAGTATAACATCAAGACAAAAGACTGGAGGTAATAAAGATTCACTGCCGTCAATCTTTGAGATGAATGTGGCAGCTCAACTCAAATTGTCAAATTCTCTCAATGAAAATGCTAATTTACCTGACAGTACTGAATCTAAAATTTAAAAGATATATACAATGCTACAGGAACCACTGCTGCAACAGTGTATGCTTCTTTAAGAGGGCCATCTGCAGTGGTAATACACCATAAGGAGTGAAAAAGATGATGATGAGGAAGATATATGTCTATGTTTTGATGAAACAGCAAAAACAACATTATGAAAATTAAGAATAAAAGTCTCATGTCTCTAATATTAATAAAAAAAACGTTAATAAAAAAAGTAAGCTATATGTGACCTTGGTTACCTCAGTACAAAAAGATGTCAATTCTGGATGGTACTGTGGCAGAACATAATGGTGAAACGTGGAATCAATTTTCTGTGACCTTACATTGAACTTGAGAACTGGAAACTCTATGATCTCCTGCAAACATCAATGATGGAGACTCTCACATGAAAGCTTCACTGCCATATGAGTTGGGAGTTTTTCTATAGTTCTATGTTATCTCTGAATGATGTGTATCCCACAACCATATATGGCTACCAAGATTTAACAGGCTACAGTGCAAAATATCCAAAATATCTGGAACCTCATCACAAAATTTATCAGAATACAAAGTATTACATCACTAGCCAGGCTTTGTGCATCCTTGTTTTATTTTTCTTCTTGTCACATGTTTTGTCTCCCTGCCCCCTGCAGTAGCGATTCAATGATGGCCCCTAAATTTGAGAAACAGGAAATGAGTTTTTTAACAAAAGTAGCATCCTTCGTTGAAGATTTCCTCTTGACGAAGATATAAAAAGAAGGTTGGTGTTTCTATTTTAGGGGGTCTCTCACAGGGATTTTTAGAATTGCAAAGTATAACAACTGAGTCATTTAAAGTGATTAAGCAAAAGCTTATTAATTTAAATAGCTCTCTCAGAGTCCCGCTGGGGAGGACAACATTAGACAATCTTTGAGGGACCGAGTACTAGAATGGAACCAGGCCAGGAGGAAGACAGCCGATAGGATAGTCTGGCGCTCTCTCTTCCAAACCACTACACCTCACGGTAGAAGGGGAACGACTAAGTAAGTGTGTATATATATATATATATATATATATATATATATATATATATATATAATATTATATATATTTATATATATATATTTATATATTATATTTATATATTATATATTAATGAGTTGTACGGGTGCGGACATCAAATTCACTCAATCAATTGATAGACTCCAACTATGGATTTATATTTCCATAGATAATAAGAGATTTATTTATTAAAGATTGTTGAAACCAGTATAAAGAGTGAAAATGGTTAAATTTTAGAAAATAGTTTGGCATATGATCTATTTTTAACAGAAAAGATGGTTATTTCATCATTGAAAAGGTCAGATGTGGAATATTTTTTAAAAGTCCAGAATCTGTGTTGCTCAGATCAGTTAAATTTCAATGTCCAGCAAAGGGTTGTGGCTGTAGACTTGGTATAGTGATGCGGGATCTCCAGTGACTTCCTGACTGATCCTTCTCCCCTCAGGATTTGAGTGGCATGGTAGCAGCACATTCCTTGTTTTGCCAGAGTAACTGCTTCAATTTTAGCCTCTTTGAGTATCCTCTAGACCCGTCGGTTATAGATGGTGTCCAGTACTGAATTCCGGTAACCAGTACCAGAAACCCAATAGAATTTTGTGCTTGCATCCAGACTTCTGATGCGCAGAAAAGCCCATAGTTTTAGTATATCCTGCAACTGTTTAAGATGCACTCATCCCCCCTCAGAGAGTTAAGTTTACTGATTTATGTGTATTCCTAACTATTAACACTTGAGGAAGGTTCCTCGGAATCGGGGTGTTAAAAGTCTTATCACACTATTTTTTAATTTTAAAAGACTCTCCTAGTCACTTCAGCCTATACTATAATGGAATCCTTATTACTAATCCTCTTCTAGCTGTCCGTGATCTCCTGGCGAAGGTAAGAAATGCACTTGGGAAATCTTCAAAACGCGCTATGTTTTAAAGTTAACTTTTGCCCACGCAAAAATGCAACCTTGTGAGGTTCTCTTTGGGTGAATACAATCACAACTAAGTTTAGTTTAATATTCTAATGTCAAACCAACCACAAGGTAAGGTATCTTATTTTGGTAAATGTTTTCTCTACCCTTCATTCTGAACATTATTGACCTGACCATATAAGGTTTTGCAGCCCAATGTTTCATTTACTGGAACCCTTATGTCATATTCCTTGTTCTAATTCCAGAATCTTGTTAAGAGACCTGCCAGAAATCCTTATGTGATATGTCTGGTGTCCAGATTGTTACATTCACAATAACTTGGAAGTTGCATTTTCTGCAAGTCATGCCAGCCAATTAGACACATGTAATCTTTAAT
This sequence comes from Oreohelix idahoensis, assembly GCA_024509875.1. Lineage (NCBI taxonomy): Eukaryota > Metazoa > Mollusca > Gastropoda > Stylommatophora > Oreohelicidae > Oreohelix > Oreohelix idahoensis. The sequence goes on along the minus strand of JAMPIV010001797.1, from coordinate 107,079 downwards.
TCAACGTCTTCAACCATGCTGCCCATAATCTGTCAAAAGGAAGTATTATGACAAAGGTCACTAAAGAAATAGGAGAAACCTAAAAATAAAATTCTCCTAATTGTTTTGGTTGAATACCATCACCAACCAAAAACTGCTTACTCGGAGCAATCAAGAAGATATGCACACCATTACAGTGGGCAGACACTGGAAGTGGGTTGGCCATGTCCTCAGAGGAGACCCTGACACCATCATAAGAACTGCCATGATGTGGACCCAGAAGGAATGTGAAAGAGAAGTCGACCAAAATCAACGTGGGAATCAGAGTTGGAGCAATGCATGAAGGATGGCCGCCAACCAAGCAAAGTGGAGACAGTGTGTTGCTGCCCTGCAAGACGCCACCAGGCGTGATGGCCACTGACTGCAATTGTCAGTCAGCAGCTAAGGATCGAAGAAGAAACCTAAAAATAGGAACACTGAATATCAGGACATTAAATAAGAAAGGGAAATTATGAAGCTTCATTTTAGAAGCAAGTAATATGAAACTTGATAACTCTAGAGTGTCACTGGCAAGAGTACCAGATGCTGGATACATAGGAATAGAAAATTATACATTCAAGAGGTGAATAACATGAATGTGGACAGATTAACCTAAGAGCTAGAGAAATATGTCTACAGATAGTGGATGTGTAATGACAGAATCATGTTACTGAAAGTTAGAGCAAAATCATTTGACAGCAGTGTTACAAAAATATGCACTGATCCAATAATACAAGAAACAGAGGGATACTATCAGGAGCTGCAACATACAGTTAATCCAGTAAAATCTATCTACAGATGTGCTAATAGTTGTGGCAGACTTTAAATGAAAAAACAGAAATAAAGGATAATATTAGGAGATAGTAGGTCAATATCGAATGGGGACAAAAGTGCATGCATGCATAAAACTGACCAGCTATGCTGACCTGGTTATCGTAATGCTGTACTGGAAGTTGTAATTGTAGATGAAAATGTAAGCATAATGCTGTATTGTATCGCAAGCTGCGATTGTAGCCAAAAAAGAACTCACATCTACAAAATTGACTTCAGATGCATATCACTCATTGAAAGCATGTGGAAACTCCGCCAATGCCGGTCCCAAGCCCGGATGAAAAAGGAGGAGGGCGGCCTGCATGGAGGCCGTAAGGAGGCAGCCCCTCCACCATGCAAAGGCACAACAGGCCAATCACCTGTTTGCTTTAAATCATGATTACGCGAACTACAAGAGAGAAAACACAGCTGATAGAATGGTCTGGCGCTCTCTCTTCCAAACCTCTACACCTCACGGTAGAAGGGGAACGACTAAGTAAGTAAGTAAGTAAGTAAGAAAGCATGTGGGCGACATTTCAAGTATAACCCCGTCAACTTCCTTTCAACCTAAAATAACAACACTAACATTCCAGCTGATTAATGACACGTTTCATTCTTCAACGACGTGCACACTTATGGTCATTACACATGTAATCATATCTGTGGGTTTACATGCTGTTTGTTATCACATGTAATCATACCTGTGGGTTTAATTGCTGTTTGTTATTGCATGTAATCATACCTGTGGGTTTAAATGCTGTTTGTTATCACATGTAGCCTCAAAATCAAGTACCAGAAAAAAGTCGAATTTCTGATCAGCCTGCCTAAGAACAGCAGAATTATCCATTCTACTAGCCATCTTTTTGTTTCACTCTTCGTTCCTTTTTAAAAATTTAATGATGAAAAGTATCATTTTCAACCTGTGAGGGGTTATAATTAGGATATATTTTGTTTTCAATTCCAAATAAGATGAATAACTGCCGATACTGGAAAGTGGCATAACATCTGTCAAGTCATTGTAAATGTGGCAAATCAAAATTACCAATTTTGCTTGTATGTTAAAAAAAGTAGCCAAACCAAACAAACAAAAACGTGATAAAACCAAACCAAACAAAAACACCAAACAAAAATAATATTCAGGGGAGGGGTATAAGGCCTGGTGTCTCCAGTTAGATATTTAATTGACTTCAGCAGAATTGGCAGACAACTTCAGAGAACAAAGTTTTAGGACAATAAAGCTCCATAATGAACAGTTTGTGTGTGTGTGTGTGTAAGAGACGCTCTAATAAAACTAACGGACGTTGATTCTTGTTAGAGTAATGAGTGTATCCCCAAAATAAGGCAACGCCGAGGTGGTAATAATTTCACAACACTCATCGGTAAGAAAACTATCTTTGTTGCTCTAGTTTTCTTAGAACAGACAGACTAACTAGACAGACAGATCTGACAGCCCAGACGAGAATGACAGACAAGACAAACGGTCCAGACGGACAGACACGGTCGATAATCAAGACAGCTAGATAGTTCAAACAGAAAAGACAGGCTGACTAGACAGACAGGATGACGAGTGACAGAAAAGACCAACGGTCCAGACAGACAGACATGACAGGCAATACATAAAGATAAGACCAACAGTCCAGACACACGCCAGACCGATAGTCCCGACAGAAAGATAGAAAAAGAAACAACCATAACAGACAGACTAGACAGCCAGACAGACCTTTGAGACAGACAAATCAGACCCATAGGCCTGAGAGATAGACAATTCAGATATGACAGACAGACATATATGATAGTCTAGACAGACATGTCCCATAACCGTAATCAGATGCAGGACAAATTGAAAACACTCGATGAGTGTAATTGGGTCTGAAAATACACAGGGAAAAGACACAAATAATGAGAATAAATGCAGGAAATGATAACAGGGTTGAACTTGAAGAAACACCAATACAAGATGTAGAATAGTACACATATCTTGGCTGCAATATAGACAAAGTTGGAGGGACAGACAGTGATATCAAAATAAGAATACAAAAAGCAAGAGGAGCTTTCATTGCATTGGGAAATATATGGAGATCAAGAGAAATCGGACACAACACGAAAATAAGAATCTTCAACTCAAATGTGAAGTCAGTCCTATTGTATGGCTCTGAGACATGGAGAACAACAAAGACAACAACCAAAAAGCTACAGACTTTCATAAATGGGTGCTTGCGTAGAAAGGGGGATTAAAATGGTATGACAAGGTTACCAACGTGGAACTGATGACAAGAACTAGACAAGTGCCAGTGGAACAAGAGATGAGAAGAAGACGATGGCGATGGATAGGACACACACTGAGGAAACTGGTTGATAGCAGTACAAGGCAGTCCTTGTTCTGGAAACCCCAGGGCAAGAGAGGCAGAGGTAGACCAAGAAGCACCCGGAGAAGAGAGCTGGAAACAGAGGTGAAAATGATGAGGAGAACGTGGAAAGAACTTGAGATGATGGCACGTGACAGGAGGACTTGGCATGTGTTTGTTGAAGGTCTATGCTCCTTTGGGAGTGGAGAGTTATGAAGACAGACATACATTCCAGTCAGGCAGACCGACTGTCCAGATGGACAAGACAAACCAGACTTTTCAGTCAGACTGACTGTCCAGACAGACCAGACAGACATTCCATTTTGGCAGACTGACTGTCTAGATAGACAAGATAGACATTCCAGTCATGCAAACCGACTGTCCAGATAGACAGGACATACCAGACAGACATTCCAGTCAGACAGACCAACTGTCCAGACAGACAAGACAGACCGATTCTCCTCCTACTCCAATTACGTCTTCTCTTCCTCTTTCTTCGTTTTGTTTCTTCTTCTTCTTCTTCTTCTTTGTGTTTCTTCTGCTCTTCATTGTCCTTCTCTTTTACTTTATCTTCTTCTTCACTTCTCCTTTATCTTCTTTTTATTCTTCTTCTCCGTCTTATTTTTCTTATGCTAGTCTGTCTTTTTTTCTCCGCCTCTCCCTAGTCTACCTCTTTTATCTTCTCCACATAATCTTTCTACTAAGATTGTTGTCATTACCTTCCTTCTTCTTGGTCTCCTTTCTGCCTTCCTTCTCCTTCTCTTCTATCATTTGTCCTGTTTACGCCAACAAGGAATATACGAATGACTCATAGAAAAAAACACGAAACCTCCTAAATGAAAGAAATAAAAATCACAGAGTAAACGAATGTGAGCAACAAGAAGAAAAAAACACGAACTTGCATACTGTACTTACGATACTGGAAGCATTAAGGGGGGAGAGCTGGGAAGGATAAAGAAAAGCGCTGAAAATTTGGCACAGGAAGTTAAAAAAAAATATGGAGAAATGAGGGCTTTACAAATATCATTAGAACTGTATCAAAGAAATGGGACCCAAAGATGCAGCAATAGAGAATGCAGTCAGTGACCCATAGCTAGACTGCTTGCGTCACGGTCAGCGAACTAGAGCTGATTAAGACCCTACTTCACCTCCAAGTGGTGGTCCTGGAAACAGGCTGCATCACTGCAGTCTGGCTGAGAGAGTAGAGATCGAAGTGGGAAGGCAAACCCGGTCCCAAAAATGTCGTGCGGAAGTCGGATGTGTCGGCCGAAAGGTGCAGATACCGCAGCTTCGCTGTAAACCAGTGTTTCTCAATGGGGGCGGTACCGCCCCCTGGGGGGCGTTTTCAAGATGTCTGGGGGCGTTCTGATGGGTCGCAACGATTGGGGGTCGCTACTTCCATTCAGGGGGGCGTTTGTACATTTTTACAAGAATCAATATGAAACAATTACAAAAGATATTCCCCGTTGCATAGCTTGTAACACGATAGTTTTTATTTGCCCTGCGTCCCATGGAGTGTTTCAAGGATTCCAAACGCAAAATTTTAGTACTTGGGATGTTACCATTGTCAGGAGACAGTAGAGTTTTTGGATTCTATCAAAGAAGAATTTAACATCGAAAGAGAAGTATTGCGAAACGACGTGGCCTATCTTTCAGATATATTTGAAAAGTTAAATGAGGTTCTTCTTAAGCTACAAGGAAATGAGATCAGCCTGATTAAAGTGAATGGAATTATCATGGGGTTCATCAACAAATTGACATTATATAAAAATAATCTTAGTCGCTGAGACCTTTTTCTCATTTTCCATGTTTACTGCAGTTAGGTATATATCACAATTGTAGGGAAAACACTGCAGTTAGGTGGGGTCAGGCTTAAAGATTCAGATTTAGAGGTTTATTGCAATCATTTAGACGCTATTAAAAATGAAATGAGCATAAGATATAAAGACTTGCAAGAACTAATAATACCGGATTGGGTGATTAATCCGTTTGAATCAGACGTGGAACAAGTTAGTCAACATTTACAAGAAGAATTAATTGAGCTACAAAATGACTTCTATGCAAAAGCACGATTCAGTCACAAACATTACGAAAAATTTTGGATCCAGCAGAGGCTTGCGTATACCGTTCTTTGGTGTGAAACTAAATTGCTACTTACAGCATTCCAAACGTCGTATTTGGTGGAGAAGGGGTTCAGTGCAGTAGTGTTGCTACTACAAAAGCAACGAAACCAACTGCAGATTTGTAACAGGATTTTAACAAACTCAGAACCAAATATTACAAAACTGGCTGAGTCACACCAAGCGCAAGGATCTCATTAAGCTTCATTAATAAGTGAATTTTTATATAATTATATCATTATTATCAACTAATAATTTTTTTAATTTTTTCATGTTTAAAGTGGTTACATAAGGAGAGGCTTAAATATTCACATTTGAGGATATATATGCAGTCATTTAGGCGCTATTAAAATGATATGATTATGATAGTTATAGAGTTGTAAGAACTAATTTTATATCATTTGCTCCGCCAATGTGTAATTCAAGGATAATGAACTTGTGGTGTATATAATTCCGTACTTAAACACATATTTAATATAACTATGCTTTTATAAATGTGCTTTCTCTTTTTCTTTATATTATAAGAAAAGATAACTCATTAACTGCATTGCTTTTTTAAAAGTATAGTGGAATATATGTATATATGTGTGTGTGTGTGTGTGTATACACGATAAAGAGCAAGGGGGTGCTAAAAGGGTGGGGGGGGGGGCCTTTTTAAAATATTAGTTGTCAAACGGGGGCGTTGCTACTATCAGGGTTGAGAAAAACTGCTGTAAACGGACACAGCGTCCTTTTCAGGACGAACGAGGAAGAAGAAGTATCAAAGAAATAACAAAAGCACGTTATGGCAGCGAAACATAACTCAGAATTAAAATCCAGCAACGAAGAGAAGCAAGTATCATTCTGGTAAACTTCGTAAACCAGCGAAAAAAATTTTAACGCTGCCGATAAAGTGAACTCAATCAACCCGGAAGAGGAAATGATGTCAAATAAATTGTAGATAAACTCAGTGGTGGACTGACGAGAAGTGTCTTGTGACTTAGAGAAACTCATGCACTTTCACATGTTTTGGTGTCGATATAAATCTCCAGTTTATAATGAATGACAGAAAGTTCGTTATGCTATCAAGCAGTTAAAATTTAGGAAACTTGTTTCCTAAAGTGCTCTTAAAATCCAGGTACTGCTGCTTGTGTTTGGACTCCAGTTTTTCCACTTCCACTCGGCCTCAGTCTTACTGACCGGCGCATATCATTCAGACGGAAGATGGCAAAGAAGACCTATGACTTGCTGTTCAAACTGTTGCTTATTGGTGATTCTGGTGTTGGGAAAACGTGTTTACTCTTCAGATTCTCAGATGATGCTTTCAACACAACTTTTATCTCAACTATAGGTTTGTGTCCATGCCAATGTTTATGAATTTAATAGCCTAATGTATGATACGTTGAAATCAAGAAAAATAAAGATTTGTGCTCGATACGGCCATGGCAAATAATTCAGAGACGCATTATTAAGGGGTTAGGTTTAAAAATCCTAATTCTAACCTTAATCTTAACCCGGTTGAAATTGATTAAGTGGGACGTGTTTTTCGGTAATTTCCTATTACTTGTGCTTTTTTGCTCCGCAGTGAATATGTCTAGTTATGTGTTGTTTCGTAGCAGTTAGGATTAGGGTTAGGATTAGGGTTAATCCTAACCCTACTCCTAACCCTAACTCTAAATGGTACAAAACAACACATAACTAGACATATTCACTGCGGACCAAAAAAGCACAAGTAATAGGAAATTACCAGTTTTTCAATGTCATCAATGTAACTCACCTAGGCTCCTACCGTGTTAGGGTTACTATTAACCCTTTCGCAACGACGGGTTTTTCATTCCCCATGACAACACCATTTTCAGCTTAGTTCGTTCTCCTGAATGACAGGATAATTGTAATTTTTGGGGTCATATTTTTAATTTGACTGTAGGCCTACACAGTTTATCGTAAAAGGAAACCCGTTAAAAGTATATATATTATGAAAGAGCATAAAACAAAGTATCAGAATATGCTAATCAAGGCCAACATAAGTTTTCTTGTCTCCATTCATGACTTATGTTTGCGTCTACGTTATTTTCTTCCTCTGTCTCTGTTAACTATTTGTTACCAGTGTCTTTTTGGTGATGTTCATCCTCATTAATTTTTTTTTTTCATTCCGAGGTCTAGATCTCGACATTTTCTTTCCTTGTTTAGGTGCAGATCTTGTTTTCACTGCCTTTCCTTTTCCTTTCACTGATGAATTATTTTGATCTAAACTGAGTGAACTAGATCTAGATTGAATGTTACTACTAATGCTATCATTCACTTTCCTCGTTTTAGCAAGCCTTTCACTATCACTTTGCTCCAGATCTAAATCTACATCAGTCTGATTCTGAATCAGACTACACATACTCTGACCTTGAATCTGGGTAATCTTTACCTTTAGTGCCGTCGAGTATGTATAATATGTGTATTGAGTTACGATTAGGGTTAGGTTTAGGGTAACCATAACCCTAAACCTAACTCTAAATGGTACGAAAATACACATATTATACATACTCGATGGCAAAGGTAAAGATTACCGGAATCTGAGTAAAAAGAGTCGTCAGAATCATTCAAGTTGAATAAATTCAACTCAAACAAGGATTTACGTGCTCTTTTTCTTCCAGATGTTTATGGTTCGGCAGTGTCCATGTTTGTGAACTTTCGCTTTTGTAAAATTGCTATTATCAGTTCTACTGTATTCGCTAGCAGTAAAATATTTTGTTCGTTTCAAGCTTAGTGACCAGATTTTTCAATGCTGAATCCGATTATGCCCAGCAATTGCCGATACGCTTGTAAACAGAAGAGTTCTGGTGCTTTTAAAATAGGACGTACGCCATATAGGTGAATGGGAATGAGATATCGTGCTAGTTACGTGACGTACTCCGCACGGCACTGCGACAAAAATTGTGAAGATTTATGCCGTACGGCGTACGTCATACTGGTGCTGAAAAGGTTAAGGTGATTTAAAAAAAAAAATTTAATGATGAAAAATATCCCGTTCAACCTCTGATGGGCTATAATTAGGATACATATTGTTTTTAATTCCAAATAATATGACCAACTGCTGATATGGCAAAGTGGCATCACACCTGTCAAATCATTGTAAATAAATCATTATTAGGCCTACCAATTTTGTTTGTATGTTTTTAAAAAAAAAACAACCCTAACAAACAAATATGAGATAAAACCTAACAAAACAATAACATCAAACAAAAATAATAATATTAAGGGGAGAGGGTGTAAAGGCCTGGTGTTCCATTTATATAATTGATTTTTGTGACGCTACACTGTAATTCTGAATTCCAACCGGCCCGATTCTGTCGTCTATTTTTGTATTTCCGGCCCGATTCTGTGGTTCTATTTTGAGTTTTCACCATTTCTCTTCTCTTTGTAATTATATGGGGTTTGCCTTGGTTCTTCTCATGGGAATATATCGTGTTTGGTAATTTTGAGAAGGTAATTTTAATGGGTTCATTTTATGGGGGTAGGTTTATTTTTCACTCGGCCAGTTTTACCCCCTTCTGAATTTTTCGCGATTCCCGTAGATTTCATTGTTTACGGAAATCGATATTTTTGGGCACTCCTGTATGACGCGTCAGTAGCACGAGGCCTCACGTAATATGATGCAATTTTCCGGCACGCGGGATTTGCAAAGGTTGCTAGTATTGATTTTTCCTAGCGCTCCCATTGGTCCGCGATTTGTGTAGGACGGGAAGCCGCGTGGGCGGTTTCTCTTGTATATAATGAGACAGAAAACGGGGATTCGGTCTCTATGAAAAATAATTGCCTGGCCGTCAGACTACGTGATTTATCGTTCTCCATTGCGGGAAGAAAAAAAACGATAATCGGTATGTAACTATTTTATTAATCGTTTTTCTTCTTAGTGGGTTTTTGAGAATTTCGCCCGTAGTTAATTTCTTCGGGGGGGGACAGTAACTTTTCAGTTTTAAAATAAACGATAGTGCCATCCATTATCATTTTTTGAAGAACGATGTAAATGCAACAGTGTGCTTATTCTTTCTATGATTTTGGCAGTAGTTAGGAGTGTGGGAAGTTGTGAGAAACACGTGTGCCCATATTTGTAGAATGTTATGTAAAACCACCATTTATTTCTGTGTATTTACTAATGTAATTTTACGGGGAAATCCCTGGTGTGTTCGCTAATTTTTCTGAGCCTTTAATGTGAGAAATATTGTCGGAGGGTTCAGATTTACGTTGTAAATGAATTATACTGCTTAGGGGAGGAAACTATTCCTATAGCGAGATTTAATTTAAATAGGAGTAAGCCGGGGAAACTCCTGTGTTAATGGGTAAAAGGATTTCCCTATTTTTGTCAATGTTTTGAACACGTGATCGGCCATGCGTAACGGCCATGTAACATGTCAGACGGGTCTGGGCTATTGTTTATTTTACCTGGCAGATTTTAGTAGAAGGAGGGGGGGATGAAGAGGCCACGTGGGATAGTGGTATTTTATGTATTGTGAGAAGAACGAGAGAAGGAGTGTGATTTTAGTGCCACGTGGGTTAGTATTATGTATTGTTGTGAAGAACGAGAGAAAGGGGAGAAGAAGTGAGAATGAAGAGACACGTGTATAGAATTATTTTATGTATCGTATATGTTAGAGATAAGCGATTTTAGAGAGGGTGTACATTAGACGCTGTTTCTTTTAATTTCAGCGAGTCTCGGCGAAACAGTGGGGAGCATAATTTTGTCAAATAAAATTATCCACGGCAAAAGACATATCTCAGGGTCAGAGTACTCGAGTATCGTCAGGAGCAAAAGAAAATTACCCTATGGTCTCTGGCAGGGAAGTCCCTATGCTTCAGCTGGACCGAGGTTTAATTATCATACAGCCAAGAGCATCGCTATTATAGTCTCTAGCAATGGCAGGTGGCCGGGAGACTGGTTTCAATTTCATACAGCCAGAAATCAAGGCTGTGTCTTCCTCTAAATCCGGAGTGGGAGAAAAGGGGAAAGTTTGCTCAGCAGCAGAGAAGATTTGTCTACAGTTAATCAAGTCCCTCATGCTTGATATCCGAACATCGTCATCACCAAAATCAGGAACAGGTGACAGGGTTACCATACCTAGGTCCTGATAGAAATCGAGAGAAGAGAGTAACGGAGACGCAGCATCATCAGCCCTCGAGTGTTAGAGAGACACTGAGATCAAGAGAGAAAGATAGAGAAGGAGGGAGAAAATAGACAGGACCAGTAGGGTCTGTTCAGTATCCATTTGACGGATAGACACTGAGTCTGCGTTCGAAAAAACCAAGTCTATTATGTTAGCAATTCTTGTGGTGTAGTTATCAGCGCATATCGCCTAACAAGTAGAAAGCTGTGTAGCGTTTCGTTGAGGAAGAGTCACCAGGACTAAGACAGTAGAAATTTATTAGTGTTAGAGAGTGGAGGCTAAAAGTTGACAGCCCCACCAAATTAGATTTGGTTTAAAGCACTAACCATTTTTATTGTTCCTCAGCAGGGTGACAGGAAGAGTGAATGTGATTGAGGTTTTTTTTGTTGAGTGTCTCTCAATTTAATTGTTACTTTGGTTTTTCCAGGCCGTGCAACAGTGCACGCTATCGACTGACTTGATGACGTAATATGCCATTTTATGTTTTTCTTGTATGTAAATAAATATATACATATATTATTTACTGGATCAGCTTCTATTCTTTACTATACTTACTCTATGTTGTCTGTATAGTGGTGTTTGTGGTCGTATTTATACACCTTATCTCCTTGTATTTAAAGGAAGTCAGAGGAGGGCGAGACTATTTCTTCTTCTTCTTCCGTCCTTAGCCAACGACCGGCAAAGCAGTCAGTGGCCATTACGCCTAGTGGCGTCTTAAGGGCAACAGCGAATAGATTTTCTCTGCCGTTGTTCCCATCACGCCTAATGGCGTCTTTAGGGCAATGACAAATCAATCCGTTTGCCGTTGTTTCCGATAGCCAGTCTAAAGTCACGAAGCGGCAAGGGGAGATTCAAATCCTGGTTCTATCCCTTGAGCCAATAGTCGCGTCTGTCCACAGGCATGTCATTTTCCATCTAAATTCTATTTTCTCAGACTTTCTCATACTAGGGTCTTGCTTTCATTCAGGCACACTCTATAAAACGTAAAACCACTTCGTGACAATTTTATTAGATATTTAATTGACTTTCATCTTTCCAAAGTCATATGTATTGTAAGAACATCATCAGACCTTCACCTTCCCAATTGCTATATATTAATAATTAAGGTGACAAGAGACAACTCAGAGCTAGTACACTGCCATGATGATAAGTTATGAGCTAAAGTTTAACACAAGGGACAACTCAGAGCTAGTATATGACAATGATGATATCAACCTTCACCTTCCCAATTGGTTAAGAGCAACTCAGTTATGAGCTAAAGTTTAACACAAGGGACAACTCAGAGCTAGTATATGACAATGATGATATGGTGATAACAAGTTATGAGCTAAAGTTGGTTAAACACAAAAGTCAGTTCAGAACTAGTACAGGAACATGAAATTTTTTTTTTTTTTTTAGAAGAGGACACAGCCCTGTAAAGAAGACATAAGAAATATCAGTAATATGTTGAATGGCATTCACGTAATATGCATACAAATTATAATTTACATACAGTTTTAGACATATGTAACAATATAATGTATATTGGCTTTCTGCGTAATGAATATTTTAGGGTGTTTATTTTTTTGTTTTTACATAGGAATAGACTTTAAGATCAAAACAGTGGAACTGGGTGGCAAAAGGATCAAGCTGCAAATATGGTAAGTCAGTCATTCACTTTATGACCTTTTAACTGAGGCAGTTATGAGAATTGCAGTTCACAACTTAACATATTAACAGTGATTTCTGCCGGGAATGGCTCTGATGTGATACTGCTTATTATTACTTATAGTTAGTCACTCTATGGATGTTTGAGACCTAGTTTAGTGAAGTCTCTAACACTTCACACTTCCTATGGCAGTATCTACTGTGGGACCACCTTTAAGTAGCTGATGGTTGTTCTCACCAACTCCCTAATCTTCTTGTCAGTGTTTGATGACAGTAGAGCCAAAAATCTGGCTAAAACAAGTTGATGAGTTTAAATGCCACAACATAATTTCACCACAGACAGAGAGATTGAAATGAGAATTCAACAACAAACTGTCAGCTCTTCTCTGTCTTGAAGTATCCGTAAGTCACATGGCTGTAGAGAAGATCATATCACTGCAATCTCCACATCGAATGTTGACTACAGTGGCCGACTGTCTCTTGTCCAGATGGTACGCTCTGATGGGCTCTTTCCTGTCCAACTCAGGATGTTATCTTACCACTTACAGTATTACCTTCTTCGTCCTTGTTCATTCTGTTAATATATTTTTCAACCATTACTTTTATATAGAATATTACTTCTCTTGTTTTGCTGCTATGCTATAATTCAAACTGTGCTCCTCAAACTTGAATGTCTCTTTTACTTTTTATTCTCTCTTGTATGATCTTGAGCAGTATTTTAATTGTGTGACTCATCAGGCTGATTGTTTTTAATGACTGAACATTTCACGAGGCTTGGTTTTTTTTTTTTTTTGCCCTCACAGCTTGCCGTATGCATCCTGTATGTATATATCGTTACACAGATCTGTGATTTTATCTATACCAAAGTCCTCTAGGGCTTCTATCACTAAAATTTTTATGTTGGCCATGCCTGCTGATTTGAAAATAGCTGGGACAGGATTGTATGTGATAGAGAAAATAGCTGGGACAGGATTGTATGTCATAGAGAAAATCATTGGTCATGATTGTATGTGATTAACAAATCAATTGCATGCATCAATCTATGACAGAGAACATAACTGGGACATATTTTATGTAGCAAAGAAAATAAGTGGGTAATGCAGTGGTGTAGATGAGGCCCCTGTAGACCCTGTGATATGGAGGATCTGGATGTAATACAACTAATAACTATAGGGAAAAGGGCCCCCTACTAGTGAGTTGAAGGATGGCTTGAACTGGTTCTCTGTGCTGCTTGGGTCATGACTGTATGTGATAAAGAAACTGGGTATAATTGTATATGATAGAGAAATTAACAGGGTCATGATTGTGTATTAAAATAAGAATGAAAATACTGTCAGTCCTCGCTATTCGCGAGGGTTAGGTTCCTTGAAAACCTGGTGAATACGGAAATCCTCGAATATGGAACCATTGATCCTATGGGGAAAAGGGGGTTAGGCTCCTGCAGGATCCTGTTCACCATTCACTATTGCTACCGATCACCATAAACTCATAATTTCATGTACCTTTCTTGTAAAAAACAGCTTATTTATTATACTGTGCATTTTATAAATGTATTTTATACACTGTTTTCTTTGTAATAGTACAATATGTACAATCTTTTGGTGTACAAATACTCACTCATTCTTAATCACACTACTCATTCACACATCCACACGCAAACACATTATTACAAAATTCCTGGAAAACAAACATTGAAAACATTTACACACATCATTTAAAATTAAGAAATAAAGAAAATTTCATACAGACATCCCAGAAATAAGTTTACCTAACACAATTACTTTATCACTGAGGCTCATCACAGCCTTCTTGCACACTCACCAACACACTTGCACTATGCTTGAATGCCATTATTAATTACCAAAATAATCAAAAACAGCGCAAAGCTGCAAAAACAGGGATGAAAAGATGCTCCAGAAAGAGACGTAAACACAGAGAAAGCAGCGAGAACAAGGAGTCGGCCTCTGCTTGCTGGCGTCTCAAAATCTTTTGACTGCACATGGCTGCGAATACCCACGAGGTGACTGTCAAAGGCAAAAAATGGGTTACACTTTATCTCACGTGAATGAGCGAATACTGAACATGCGAATAGCAAGCGTTGACTGTAACTGGGAGATGAAAGCGATAGCGAGCTTAACAGTGCCATAATTGTTCTGATAGGTTAATGTGATAGAGGAAACATCAGGGTCACGATTGTTTATTATAGAGAAAATAACTAGGAGATTAAAGTGATAGTGAAAATAACCGATGCACGATTGTATGTGAAAGAGGAAATAACTGGATAATGCTTGTATTCAGGGACACAGCTGGGCAGGAGCGTTTTCACACCATCACAACTTCATACTACCGTGGCTCCATGGGAATCATGCTGGTGTATGACATTACAAACATCAAAAGTTTTGAGAACATCTCCAAGTGGCTACGAAATATTGATGAGGTAATTGACACACTCTTGTGTATTGTGCTTTCTTTAAACAGAATTATTTTTGGTCATAAAAATTGGTAATTGATGCCCATAAGAAGCAGCCAGTTTTTTTACTAAGTGCTAGAAACTCAGTCATGACCCCTAACTAAGCATGTGTGTTGAAAGAACATGTGAGATATCATTTTCACATGATCATACTAAAAGTATAGGTGAAATATTTAAGTTAAAATTAATTGAAAAGTCTAGAATATTGACGTTTACATTTGATGGTCAGTTTCTTAATGGAGTAGATATCTTCTTCTTTGTTCATCCTGAAAAGAACATTGGTTGCGTTGCGTCCGTTTACAGCGGAGCTGAGATATTTGCGCCTTTCGGCCGACACATCCGACTTCAGCATGGCATTTTTGGGACTGGGTTAGCCTTCCCTCTTTGATCCCTACTCACTCAGCCAGACTGCAGTGATGCAGCCTGTTTCCAGAACCACCACTTGGAGGTGGAGTAGGGTCTTGGTCAGCTCTGGCTCGCTGACCCTGACGCAAGCAGTCAAGCTATGGGTCGCTAACTGCATTCCTCACTTGATGCGTCTTAGGTCCCGAGTAGATATTAATAGCCTAGCAATTAGTTGTTTCACCCGTGTTATCGGGGCCCGAAAGGGGAGCAAAGAATAGTAACACTGTACCCTACCAGGCATGTCGTAAAAAGTGTACAGCGGGAAGCCGAAGCATATTGCTTCTGGTTTCATATTTTACTAAAGAGGGTTGGGCATGGGGCTGGTTACCCCATCCCATAAATAACTTTTACCAACAAACATGGACAAGTCAAATACAGAATTAGTTTTTTGTAATTTATGAATTCATTAATTTTTTTAAAATTTCCTTTGTTTTGCTCATTATGGAGCATGGAGACATCACTACAGCTGGCCACATGCGGGAAGCCTTATCCGTGCTCTTGCTCCGTGCTTTCTGTAGCAGTGTTTTTTCATGACGCAGCTGCCAGCTCCACGTACAACCTGATATTTGTCAGTTCTTATGACATGCCAGATGTAGCAGTAGTCCTATTATATCTTTGTCTTCTCAGAAACTCCTAGGAACTAAAAAAAAAAAACATTTATCAGAAACACAGGTAAAAATCTTTTTTCAATTTATCAGACTGTATGCATTTTTTCTTTTTGTTTAAGAATGCGCTCAAAGATACAAGTGGCACCTCTGTTTTTCAAGAAAAAATCCTTCAGTATAATATATTTACAGCTTCACATGTATGGACATCTGATGTTCTAAATTTGGCCCTAACTACTCATTTCAGAATTGGTGCATAAAAATTCGGTTGATGAAAGCAACTGCCGTGATTGTTTACATGCATGTCCTTTTTTGAGCGATTGTGGCAAAGCCATTTTTAAACGCTGCCAACGTAAGATTTATATTTAAAATGTGGGGGGGGTCGAGCGAATGACATTTTGGCTGTTCCAACATTGATTCACACTCGTTGGTGTTAGTTCTCACAGTCGTACTTATTTCAGTATAAATTAAATGGTTCTAACTGAAAGCACACTGGGAAATTAAATTTGTGGCAAAGCCAAACTAAGGCATTTTTTTTGCCCCTGACTGAAAAAGGGAGGGCAAGGTAAAAACAAAAAGTGCAGTGAATTACAGTTTGTTAGCAGTCCTCCCCCCTCCCCAGCCACAGTTATGAGACGTCGATGTAACTGGGTCAGTTTTGTTTTCCCCTCTCATGCTGCCCAATTGCCTTCTCCTAACAAGTTGGATATCTTTTTGTTTTTTTTAAGGGTTAGCTGCTGGTGTTCACTATACTCATGCTTGAATACCAGACTAAGTCTGTGTAATCTTATTTTGGTATGGACTGTTTTACAGACTTTACCCATTTATCTCATCCTGTTAGCATAAGTGGTGAGACTCAACATGTCTTGTTTCCGTCCCCGTGAGAGCTTTTCTGGTAGGTTCCCGGAGAATGAGAACTAGACAAAGCTGAAGTACACTTGTGGTCCTTCATACACAGCATGTGGTAGGCTGGAGCTGACAACACATAGTGCATGTAAATAGTTATTGACATGCATGAAAGAACCACAATAATAAGTCTAAAGAATACACGATGTAGGCCCCATAAAAATGACCCTCGAGATCAAAGTTGCTGGAGAAAGTGAAGGTCATTATAAATGGTCATCTATTGACAGTCATCAGCCTACAGGGGTGACAAGGAACCTGGGTAACCAAATAAAAACCAGAGAAGAGGTGGCCAAAGAATGAAGCCCCATTAGAGCTGATGGGGATGGTCTGTTAGAAGAGTGGGAGGGCAGCAGTTAGGCCAAGGTTCCATTGTGAACAAACAGAAGAGGTCAACTCAATACTATGCAATGTTGTCCCCATACTAAGCAATTCCCTACATTTTTTTTTTAAACATGTCATATATTTTTGACATGGTTATTATGAGTTGAAAATGTCAAGGAAGCCCGATTTCCCAGAAACCTCCGGAAACAACAGTCGAGATTTGAACATGTTTACCAGAAAAAATTTACTAATGAAGTTACAGTAATGATCCATGTATCATTTTAAAGCTTTTTTTAAGCACTTTCAGAACCAGCAGTACAGAAATAAACACATTTACTTTGACTTGTTAAACAAAGTATAGGGCCAAAAGAATGATTTGTGAAGACCACATATTTTGACCCCCTTTTTATTCCCAATCTCGTCAAGAAAAAATCCTACAGTATAATATATTTACAGCTTATTCAACATCGCTTTCGCTCCCTGTACAATGTAGATGGGCCTAGTCTATAGTATGAATAAATATAATATAAATAACACCCCAAAGAACTAGTATATCCAGATTCTAAATTCTAGGCCCTAACTAACATTAATTCATAATGCCAGTGCATAAAATAAATAATCATATTCGCAGATGAAAGCAAACTGCAGTGATGTTTTCCACATTGCATGTCAGGAGTCACCAAACTTCCCATCCACGGGACGTTATGTGCAGCGATTGGGGCATTAATCATGATTAAAAAGTATCTAAATACCAAACATTCAATGTGCAACGATGCTTTTGAAACGCTGCCAACGATATTAAATCGCCCTCGCAAATAATCGTAGCCATTGACAAAAGAAAAGCTAAATCGAGCGAATGACATTTGGCTGTTCCAACATTGATTCTAAACCCTGCACTTCCACTTTTATTTTGTGATCCAGTCGAGTACTTATTTCAGTATAATTTTCCGGTTGAAACCCTTGCTGACCAGATTCACTGGGAAAAGTTCGAATTTGTAATTTATAACCCAAACCGCAGCACCGATCTTTTTCTGACTGAAAAAGGGATCCGGCAAGTTAAAAATTCAAAAATGTGCGTTCCTCGTGAATAGATCTTAGTGACACGTGAATTGTTTCGTAGTTTGTCAGTCCTCCCCCCATTCTCCCCAGCCACAGTTACAAACATAGGTGACCAAGGGTAGTCACATTAGTTCAATGTGTTTTAAACTCGATGTCATTTGCTTAAGGTTTTGTGTGATTATTCACTGGGAAATTAAATTTGTCGGCAATTTATAACCCAGTACTTTTCTTGATTGAAAAAGGGTGGGCTAGTACAAGAACAAATTAAGTTGCCCAGTCGTGTTCTTTGTTTCCATACTGTGCGTGATGATGAAATAGACTTAAAACAAGATTTTTATTATGAGGTGGGGTGGCTGTTTTTCTTCCAATCTCTCAGAGTCGATACCCTTTTACAGCTGGATTAGACTGAAAGGTGTGACACTACATCTGCTTTGAAGCACCAGAGATAACTTATTGCGGTGTGGCACTGTTAGAGACCACCATACTAGGTGCATCGAGAGGTGGGGAGACCAGTTATAACTCAAAGCTAAGTACTGTAGGTAGGCCTGTGTGCATTGCTCAGACCCGAACTTAAGGATGCTGTCAATGTAAACAAGACGTTTAGCTTTAATACCCTCGAGAATCATCAAGTGCTACATATATTCTTCAATGAGTTTAGAAACAATGGACAATGAACAAGCAGTAGGAACTGAAAGTGATTCTTGGGATAAAGAAGAGTGGGGTGCATCTCATGGATAGACAGGAAAACAAATAAAGAGGTCACACAGTAGTTGATCCCCATGCACTGCTTCCCTACACTTCATAGGGTCTTTTATATTTGGGAATATGTTGCAACAACGGCCCTGAAACCAGCACGTTTTCCAGTCACTGGTTTAAGCAAATGGGTTGATTGTACGTTGCCCTAAAGACGCCACTAGGCGTGATGGGAAACAATGGCAAAGAAAACCTTATCTGAACAGGTAAGACGCCACTAACAGCTCCACAGAAATGCACACATTTGACGGTCGGTTAAGATACAACTTGAATATATTTGGGCAGCATGGGTATTTTTGGACATATATTCAAGGACCCTATATGGACATTATTTTGGACATATATATTAATATATACTATAACCTGCGGCACTCGAGCTTTCCAGCTCTAGATGACATGTCATTGCGAGGCTGGTGGGTTCAGTGAACCTTCCAAGCAAGTCAGGAGCTTCGCTCAAAACCCCATCCAAAGGGGATTTAAAGTATTTGGAGCCGTTCAGTCAGTCAAACCATTTCAAACATTTCTTCAAACGTCTTTTGAACCATTCACCTTCGATAAGATCAACGTAGATTACACCAGCGAGCTCCCTGGACATATTATTCAAAGACCCTTAACACTTTGCAACCAAAGCTGAAGGTTCAAACCCTTGCTGACCAGATTCGACGAGTCGAATAGTAAGCTTTAAGCACGCAACAGAAGCCGTAACGATAATTTTAAAACAAGCTCATCCGGGTATTTTTAACAAAAAATGGCTGAGCACTGAATGATATGTCAATCCTGTTTAAAATGCTGAGTTTGATTAAATTTCATTATTACTTAGTACAGAGCATTTCTTTGTTTTCATCCATGTGTGAAAATAGATGAGATGATTCGACGCCAACTGGCAGCGAATCAAATATAGATATCTCCATGGCTAAGCTAGTTGATGTTTCACTCAATCGAAACTGCCAACTCTAACAAAAAGCAGCATGCAAAGTAAGTTCAGGCAGGATGTCAGTCTCGCTCGTATTTTAACCGAAAAATAACGAATTATTGACAAAACTCTGAAGCATGAATGGGCGTGGAAGAGACCACAAGACTGCAATCAAATGTATAAGATGGTAGAGATGCAGAAAAGCTTGCCAAAACGATTGTAGCTTATGACATGCCCTTCATATGAAGAACAACAAGGTGTCACGGCACACAACTGACTTTAAAGTCAATGATTTTTTTAACAATAGATCTGAAAGCACTGACGAAGTGAATAGTACGAGAGAAAATCACCTGTCTCAGACACAGGAAATGCTAAGTACAAAAGAAACGTATTGGGATAAAACTGATTCTTTTGCATTTTTAAAATTCTGCATTCATAGGCCTTCAATTTGATGGAAATGTGTTTGCAAAATCAGCAGTCTCATACTGGTGTAAGAATTTTTTGGTTGAATCAATACACCAAACATTCAGGACTCATGATCGGAACAGGTAATTTCACTTAACGCTCCACAGAAATCTCCATTTTAATAATAATAATAACAGAAATGAGAGGGGGCAGCCTGGGTATGACCCCCATTCAAGCTCAGACCCTTACTGATAAAAATTATTTTGCCAAGATAAGCAACCAGGGCTCTGGAGTTGTTCAAAAGATGAATCGATGGTGAGGTTCAAAGAATATATTTCAACCTGCCAGCAAGTGGGGAATAAAAGTATTTGTACCATGATGCTAAAACACAATACTGCTGAAAATGAAAATTTACACTGGTAAGGCAAATGATGAAGGTTTCTGTTGGGGGCAACTTCCAGGGTTGTGAAGATCATCTTGACTGGAATTATGGAGCTTTTATCAGCCCCAGCACTTGGTGCATGTGGAACACTAGCTGAAAAGATATCATTTTCCTAAAACATCTGAAGATTTCTAAAATAGCAACTCAAATTGAAAAAGGCAGATCATCCTGTGTTTTGTGCCACAGAAGATAAAGAGCATGTTGACAGTTACCTGCATGACACAAAAAGAGTTAATCTTTTTATCTACTGATTACTCAACCATGATGTTTTATGGTACAAGACAGTTAGAAAAACGAGGATACCTGAGGGCAGAACAATTCAAAGCCAGTGCTAGTTATTTTTAAAAAATCGGCAACAAAAGTATGTTAATGGTGTCGACACTTCGGCAACTGGGTGCAAGCTATCCCTATTCATATAAATGGTACCTGCCAATAAGATCATTTCTTGCAATTGTGCCCTGGTTATACATAACCTACAACACTGCAAATTCAACTAAAAAAGATCACCAAAGAAGTTCAGGCAGGATGTCAGTCTCGTTTATATAACCTGCTTATTCTTACTGAAATTGACACCTTCAAAATTAGCCAAGTCACATATTAAGAGCTCGCATGATCATGTGACAATTTGCATAAAATATATTTTTAATTTAGAACCATTTCATAATGGCGCTGCAAAACCTGTATATTATTGCACGACATTTTGACAAATTCAAAACACTGCAAAAGAAGTGTCTAAAACATGTCATATTTTAAATAGAAAGGGCAAGGTACAAACCAGGTAAAGTGTGTAAAGGCTGCAGGGAAAAAGAAGCCAGCAGTCATGTACTGCCCAGATTGCAATGTACCTCTATGCAGCGACCGTGCTTCGAAATTAACCACACAGTCGAGGAATTATCAACGATCCAGACAAAAAAAGGCTACAGCTAAACTTCAACCCCAGTTTGAAGGAAGCAGTCAGACTCCAACTAGAGGTAAACTATTCAAAACATTCACAAACACTCATTGTCAGATGCGACACAGAATACACTTATTAAAAATTAAATTTTCTTTGCATTTTATTCACAATATTTTATGAGCCTTTTATGTTGAAATAACATGGAAAAAAAATCAGTACGTCAATTAAGATTATTTTCTCATTGCCATCAATGTCCCTAACATTTTATTGCACTGACATCAAACAGAAATTCACTAAAACACTGGAAAAAATATCCATGGTTTTAAAACATCCTGAAATTTAGTCTCAAAATACCACACACAAATTCAAGACGGCCGCCATGATCATGTGACCATTTTTTTCATAAAATATTTTTTAAAGATGTAGCACCATTCATAATGGCGCTCTGCAAAATTTCAAAACCCTATGTCTGTTTTTCAATTTTTTATGAATTTAAACAAAACCCTTTATTTTTAAAGAAATCGTAAAACATACCTCCTTGTTAATGGAGACATTAATGCACGTGGATTGCTAGTTTACACGTTAAATCAAGTACGTCAATAAATTATTTTTGATTCATTGCATTTTGGCTTTCCCCTAACATTTATACAACTGACATTCAAACAAATTCACTAAACACTGTAAAAATAGCATGGTTTTTTAAAACATCTCTGAAATTTCTATAATTAGCCACACAAATTCAAGATGGACCGCCATGATTCATGTGACCAAATTGCATAAAAATAATTTTTATAGATGCAACCATTCATAAATGGCGCTCTGAAAATTTCAAAACCCTATGTGTTTTTCAATTTTTTAGAATTTAAAACAAAAATACAGTTTATTTTTAAAATGATCGGCCTACAAACAAACTTGTTAATGGGAGACATTAATGCCTGGATTGTGGTTAATTGTCAGAATAAAGTCAGATACAATTAAGATTATCTTCTCATTGACAACAATGTCCCTAACATTTTATTGCCTGTCATCAAACAAATTCACTAAACACTGGAAAAATATATCAATGGTTTTTTTGTGTAACAAACATCTCCTTGAAAAAATAAATAGCCACACAAATTCAAGATGGCCGCCATGATCATGTGACCACAATATGCATAAAATATATTTTATAGATGTTAGCAACCATTCATAATGCGCTCAGAAAATTCAAAACCCTCTTGTCTGTTTTTCAATTTTTTATGAATTTTAAAAAAAAAAACCAGTTTTTTTTTAAAGAAATCTGCTTGGTAATGGGAGACCTCCGTCGATGCTGGTCACAAAAGTGTTAAGGGGGATCCCCGGTACTGAAAACTGATAAATACTACAAAAATATCGATTTTTTTTACTTTTGAGCTATCGATTGAGCAAGGTTTTTATAACATAAAAAATGCATTTGATATCAAAAAGCAATTTTTTCTGTACCCACCCCCACAGCTATGATTTGCAATAACTTGGTGTGCCCTACTGAAAATGCAAGATTTGTCGCTCAATTAATCCTTAGTTTAACCAAATCGTGGACTATTTGGTATCGATACACATGGAATTTTGGCGTTGTCTGCCGTAATAATCGCAAATTCCAAAACTATTATTTTTTTCTCATCTGTCTTTGTGTAATGTGTTGTTTGACAAATTTCCTGTAATTTTACGCTTACCTCCTTATGAAGGAGTGGTCACGAGGTGACCCCTTGCCCTCATTACCGACCCCAATTCAAAACGCAAGAGTAGTAAAGCATCTGTTTTGATTGGTCATCAGACATTTTGGCTGCGTGCGCCAAATGTGGAAGTAACAACAGCCATTTCCGCCTGTACACAAAAAACAATTGTTCGCTTTCCGTGAAATATTTTTCTCTTGTTAAATTTCAGTGAATTTGAAGTTCTTTTACTTCGGGAAAAATAGGTAAGAAATCAAAGCAACTGCTGCACGCGTCGACAGTGTGTAATTTCTAGTGGTTACCACAGAAGGTAATACAGAATCAGCGGTGATAGACACAAACCGTATGGTACAACGTGGAATTTCTGCACCAATCCGATAGGCCAAAAACCATGTTCACATTGCAGATTTAGTAGTGCCTGGGCCAAGTCGATCTGAGATAAACAATTAACTTGGCACGAAACAAGAATGTTGCATTCATAATACTGTCTGATTACGTATTAAAAAATGTAATGTTGAAAATTGTGTAAGCAAAGCACATTGCAAACAAGAACTGCAACACCAAGTCAAAGGGTTTCTCTCTCTTCCTGGAAGTTTGTGTGTCACACATGTGAAAAAAGCAATTTCATGGCTCTCTCAACGTACACATCCGAGAGGGAACCAGAAGGCCGCACTCGGCCCTCGTGGACATGCAATCAAAATCTGTGTTCTTGGTGCCCTCATGTCTGGAATGGGCTTTACATTCAATCTCTTCTGTGAGAACCTAGACCTCCCTGGCCTGCACCAGACAAGGTTTCATAAATATGCAGATCAAATTTTTGATCATTTTGGATACCATGCACTCCTACAGTATTTCAACGTTACCGTCAGCATCGACGTCTTGAGCTGAACACGCTAAGAGTCAGCATTTTGTACATTAATAAAAAAGAAGTCATTGACATCGCTGTCAGCTTTGATGCAACATGCTAACTGAAGGTCATAAGTCATTTATAGTGTTGGCAGTGTTATCGACATCTTGAGCTGGAATGTGTCATCGATTCGCATGTTATGTCTTCCTTCTGTCACACCTGTGAGAATACTGGACAGTGGCAACTGAAAAATCAGCTGACAAATTGAAAAATGGGAAAGCAGAGCATCAGAAGGTCCACTGCCTGCCGTAATTTACGAAAGGTCAGCCGAATGATGGAGGTAAAAAGCCTGTGAAGTTCTCTTTTTCGTTCAGTGGCAAATCACAAGCTACGCTACACTGTTTTGCTATCAGATGGCGATTCCAAGGCCTACAAACAGACTGCTGCGACATCAAACCAGAAACATGGACCCGAAGTTGACAATAACCAAAGAAGAGTGCGACAACCATGTTGCAAAGCGATTAAAGCCGAGACACTGATTACTGACTGCAGGAAACAAAAGTCACCCTTGGGGAAATGTAACCCCAGAAAGGTGTATAACCAAAACAAGCAATAAGTAAAAAGCCATTGTATTCTACTACAAACAGGGCCATTCCGCAAGCATAGTTATGCTGGAACAAGCCATGTTATTACTAACAAACTGCTCTACGCACTAGCCATGAGCGTATCTCTGAAGTGTTTCCGTTGGAGAGTCAACTTTGGCCATCAGCCAAACAAATAGGTGTATTTTTTAAAAAGAACTCAAAAAATGTTATTACTAACAAACTATCTAATAGATCAATCTAAATTTGGCATGCATGTAGGACACATATATACCTTTAAATTGACAGGGCGGATATTTTTGGTAATTTGCCATTGTTTTTTTCCAAATATAGTGTATTTTTAAAAAAATCATTAAAATAGAATTTTAAACTTATCAAAAAAAAGCCTCTGACAACATTGTTTTAATTGTCAGTCACAACATTGTTCCAATTGGGTTTGGTCAATCATAAGTTTTTGCTCTTGTGAAAAACCCATAAAGCTTTTTTTTTTTGCCATGTAGAAGGAAAGAAGAAAAATTAAAGATAAAGGCAAATCTCAGAGCAAATTTTTAAACATAATCAGCCCCCCAGAATGGAGTATTTTGCAAGACAAGTCTGGTGACTAGTCAAATACATCTATAACATTTTATTAACAAAAAATGTAACAAACTATCAAGCAAGGGAACATATATGGGGGCTCTTGAAAAACACTTAAAAAAAAAGATTTTTTTTAGTTTTCATTGTTTTTCATTGTACTATAAAAAAAAAGTCATTAAAAATAGAAATTTAAACTTATCAAAAAAAGCCCCTGACAAATTGTTTTAATTGTCTCACAACATTCAATTGGTTAAAGTTTGGACACCCATTTTGGCTCTCGAAAAGTGTTATGGCTCGGATTTTTTTTTGTTTAAACAAAATAAACTGAGGCTCAATAACTCTTCTTTTCATTGAGCATAAATTTTGAGAGGACAGCTCTTTGTTGATTACTATAAAACACTGCGGAGAGGACAGCTCTTTTGTAAAAGATTGCCACAACATGCTGAATTAATGATATAGTTTTCACTGGGCCCCTTAGCAACGAGTGTATGAATGACGCGCGGGGGTAACTCCGGAGTTCGCTTGCGCATCAAAAACCTCGATATACTGTTTTTCGTTGCAATTTTTATGTCATTTTAAAAATACATTCCGTTTTCAAGGTTACATATTTTGAGAGAGAAAGAACACAGAATTATCTTGTGTAAATTTTATTACAATGCATACAAAGATGCAAGAACACCAAAACAACAAAGAAGTCCTAGTTTTCCCTTTCTGCCCCGCGAATTAGCCGGGCAGTTTGTGGTACCTAAAGATATGAGAAGAAGATGCTGGTGATGGATAGGACACATATTGCGATCACCTATTGATAGCATTTCAAGGCAGTTCTTGTAATGGTATCCTCAGGGTAAGAGAAGTTGAGGTAGACCCAAAAATAAAACATAGAAGAGAACTGGAGACAGAAATGTAAATGATGGGAAAGACCTGGAGTTGATGGCATGGGACAGGAAGATTTGGCATAAGTTTATTGAAGATGTAAGCTTCTTAAGGGGTTGAAGGGTTGATGCTTATAGGATTCTTGAAAGTAAAACTCTGTTGTATCTTGTAATATTTTTTGTTCAGTGACCATGATTTGCATCTGTTTTATTGTAGTGGCTCTGCATAACAGTGGGGAACTCTCCTATTTCCACGAATAAATATTTGTTTTGTAGTTTTTTTTTCTTTGCTAATTTGTAAATAATTTATTTAAGCTTAGGTTTTTATTTTCTTGGTTTCTTTGATCAATTTATGTTAATGTGTCTAGGCATTTGCATCATTGGAGTAGTTATTGGATTGTTTCATTTTCCTGGCATTCAAATCTGGAGAAATCAATGTTTTTATGTAGACAGTATTTCATTTTTTACTTCTGGAAGTTTATGTTGGTAGCTGACTGTGCTGCTGACAACAATGTTCAGACCAGTCTTCCTATGTGTTTTAAATTGTGTCTATGGCTGATGCTAGTAGTAAAGAGTTGGTATAAATGTTCTATTTACCAGCTATTGCTTTGTTTTCTGTAGAGTTGTCTGAGTGCCTATGAGCAGATGTGTCAGTGGTAAGCCATTGTTTTAGCCTTTTGATATCTTGTTACAATTTCCCTGGCCATTCTGAGATTCCCTTTCAATACTGATACCAGAAACATGACTTATGTGACTGAGCTGTATGGTTTATTACTAATAGTTGTGAATTTGTTGAGTTAATATTCAAACTGTTGTTAACAAGTAGACATTTGTTAAGTTCTTGTACAACTTATTATTAATGTGGAGGATGTGTTGAGTTATTAATACGACCTATTAATAACAAGAGGGAATATGTGAGGTTGGTGAACAATCTATTATTAACAAGTAGGGATGTGTTGGATTGCTGTTTTGTCTATTAACGAGTAGAGATTTGTTGCATTACTTGTAAGTAAAGATTAGATGGTTTATTGTATTACCTGTTAACAAGCATTAATTTGTAGGGGTTGTGGTACTACTTGTTTAACATACAGTAATTTGTAGGGGTTGTGGTACAACATGTTTAACACATTAACTACAGTGAGCCGGCAGGACCGGCTTTTGAAATCCTATCATTTGGACCGAGAGCCGCTCAGAGCGTCGATCTAATTTTAGTAATAAAACGAATGAAAAATGTACTGAAACACTTTCTGATCTGGTTCGAGATTTTAAGTTGCTACCGGAAAACAAATTCCCAAAGCATGGCTGTTGTAGAACACTGGAAAATTGATATTATGTTCATATTATTCAGCGTTTTGGGTTAGTTACCAAATCGTGTAAAACTGTTTACCGTGGCAACTAGTGATATGACCACAAAAAATGCTTGTACATCTCGTCTAACGGCTGAATAGGCTAGAAACTTGTTTCAGCAACTGACTGATAGATCTAGCGACGAGGACAAGAGTGAAAACGGTGTGCACATTGATTGAAATAGTGATTTTGATAGAGATGGGGCGCAAGCAGTTATAATTGTGAAAATATTGCAAGTCCTCGGCCATTGGAGGTCCGTTAAATAGCAACAACCTCTATTAGAGTTACAAATGGTACTTATTGTAATAGTACATTCATTTATCTTTAAAATGACATGTAATTCATAAATATCTTTAAACAATTACGAAAACTACAGCTTACTTTGTGCAAACACCTACAGGATGAAAATGAGAAAAAATTTAATTCGGCCACAGTGTGTTTTTCAATTCGGTAGTTAATGTGTTAACATGCAGGATTTTGCTGTGGTTAGAGAAATATAGTGGGGCCATATATTCACCATGAAAGCCATGGAGATAATGCTGCAGCTGAAAGTTGCAAGGCTAATGGAGCATTGGTAAAGCTGCGGCAAACCTAGTAAACCAACAGTGGTTAATTTTGTTCATATTTGTCAAAACACTGTTAAAATTACAATCAAATGGACTGCACAAATTTGAATGAAAAACATATACATTGACGGATGAAAAACTGTTAAGTTGTATAGTGCACGATTAGTGTCTTAGCATTACTGTGTGATTAATGTCAGGTATAGTTGATGTTTAGTGTCTTAGTATACAGAAAATAAGAGGGAAGCCTATGGCCTGTAAATTGTAAGCAAAGAATGAAAATAAATAAATAATAAATGTTAGTAAGAAAGACAGAAGAAGGAGAGCACTAGATATGATAAGAATAGGAGAAGTGATAGACATTCCTGAGATTTGATCCAGGTTCATCCCAATGATGGCATTGCCTCGCTGCCAGAGTGTCCATGTTACAACAGACATTTGTGTCTTAGTATAATGCAGATTAGTGTCTCAGTATAGTTATATCACTAGTGTCCCAGTATGGTTTCTCTGTTTGTGTCCAGTTCCTAGCCTGCATGGTAATGTCATAGAACTTACTCTCTGTACCCACATTTGTAACATCAAATAATCAGCTCACTGTACCCACTTTTGTAACATCAGATAATCAACTCACTGTACCCACTTTTGTAACATCAGATAATCAGCTCCCTGTACCCACTTTTGTAACATCAGATAATCAACTCACTAACCTGTATTGTGAAATCATATAATCAACTCACTGTACCCACTTTTGTAACATCAAATAATCAAATCACTGTACCCACTTTTGTAACATCAAATTATTGTCACTGTACCCACTTTTGTAACATCAAATTATCAAGTCACGAAGTCGTATTGTAAAATCATATCATCTACTCACTGTAGATTGCATAGTAGACCACTAGATATTACTTTTATACAAGTATACACATTAACAGCAGATAGTACTGTAGCGGCAATTGACACATTCTACAATGAACTTGATATGGCTAGGATGCAGTGCAAATTTCATGAGACAACTGAAGTGCTGGTGATTTCAGTGCAAACGTTGGTAATAAAAAAAGTAGAAGGTATGACTGATGGTTAATGGCCTGGCTGGGAGAAAGAAATGAGAGAGGCAAAAAATTGATAAAATGGGCATGGACACAAGATATTAGGAATCTCCTGGTTTATACAACATCTTAGACACATTTGGATATGGACAAGCTCATGAAAGAATGCTCGTAACAAACTGACTCCATACTGATATGCAGGAGATTTAGAAACAGTGGGATATCAGTGAAAACTAGGCTTGGAGCAGACTGCAGCATCGACCATGTGCCAGTTATAGGAACACTTAGAATAAAACTAAAGAAAGTAAAGGTGTCTTAAAAAATGTCTAGTTAGATTTTGCCTTTTAAAAAATCATGTTAGGAAATGAGTGAGAGATGAAACATTACAATATAGCCTAGTTGTAGTGCAATATAAAAAATAAAGAGTATAGATGAACAGTGGAAAATGCTAAAGGCGTCATTACATCAAACATCAGTAGACATCATACCAGCAATAAAGAGGACTGCAAAGGAGAAAACAATGACAAACTGATGAATGCAAGAAGGAAGAAGACACAAGAAAAAGAAGAATATGACAGACTGAATAAGGAAAGAGTAAGCAAATGTAAAAGAGCAAAAGAAGCATGGATAAACCTGAAATGCAGAGATCTAAAAGTTCTGCACAGAAAAGACAAAAAATCTATGTGCATCAAATAAATTAATTAATAAGCAGAAGAACACACAACAACTGGCTGCTTGAAATTGAAAAAAGAAACATTATTATTACGCCATGTGAACACAATAGAAAGATGGACAGAATACATAAAGGAGCTCTTTAATGATGAAAAATCAGAATTAAATATCCAGGGCTATTGTGAAGGACAACCAACACTCGTGGCAGATGTTGCAGATGCTCTTCGCTACATGAAGAAAGTCCTAGGACCAGATAATATAACCGTAGAGGAAATAGAAGGTGTGGGAAACATGGAAACATGATAACAAAACTGTTGAATGAAGTCTACTACAATGGATACATGCCTGATAGTCTACGTGGCTAAAACATTGTTAAGAATTATCGTGAGAAGTAAAATAAAACCAGAACTTATGAACTATGTGGATTTGTAGAACGTAAAGGTACAAACACCATAAGTATTTTAAGACAATTAATAGAAAGAGCTTTTTGAAGTAAAAAACAGATTTATGCTTGTGATGTATAAACTACACCAAGTCATGTGATATGGTAAGCAAAGGCCTGAAAAGAATATAAAACATGTACTGGCAACAAGCAGCAGCTGTAAGTATTTACAGTCAAATAGGAATGTTTCAGCAGATTAAACAATACATCGCAACAGGTACAAGATCACTGGTCCACAAACAGCTGTCAGAAGCTCACACCATACATGTATCTATTTCTCCCATAAGGTTTGCAGTCTGTATCAGGCGTCTGTCATCAACTTACAGTTTTTCCTTAGAAGAAGTTGCTGTTATTCTGCTCTTATTGTGGAGTTGTTGGGGGACATGATTTACATTTTCCTAGTCTTCCCCACATGGTCACGCGTCTGCCTGATTTTTAATTTGTTGAACAGATGGTATTTGACTCTGCAGTGTCCGGAAGATTATCATCACTTGATCTCTTCTTGGTCTTATATCTGACTCTGGCTGTTCTCTGTGTTACTTTTCTTTGAGGCCATTCTTGATTATTGCTTTTGTCTCTTCATATGTGTCCTTCATTTTGTATTTTACTTCCACCTTCTTGATACAGGGTTCGTAGCGACCTGGAAAAACCTTGAAAACGAAAAAAAAAAATTCCAGGCCTTGAAAAGCCTGGAAAAATGGCTGTACGCCTTGAATTTTCCGCATCGGACCTTGAAAAATAATACGAAATCGAAAGTTCGTTACTTTGTGTCCATTTTTTGGTTATTGATGGTATTTTTCGCAACAACAGACGCGACGAGTCTAAAAATAAATCTGCGTTTACGCCATTAACGCAAAGCGCCGAAAACGAAACCGCCGAAAAACTTCTGGAAATGGAAGTGCGCAAAGGGAAGTAAAAATTGTAAAGTTACCGTACAATTTTTACTTCCCTTTGCGCAAAGTTACCGTACAATTTTTACTTCCCTTTGCGCATTAAATCCATTTCCAGAAGTTTTCGGTGCTTTGCGTTAACGACGTAAACGCAGATTTATTTTTAGCACTCGTCGTAAGTAATAAATTCATTTATCTCATTTATAAAACCTATTTAAATAAGTCCAGTTTATAGATAGACCTACTGTACTTGCGTCTGTATTTACAATGTAGGCCTATTTACAGTTTAATTTTTAATCATGGCCAAAATTAGCCTATAAGCAAGCGTTTGAACGAAATTTCTTTTTTACCTCTGCATACGGGAATATATTTGACACAGTTTATGATGGTCAGGAATAGAAATTGATGGCGATCCCACATCCTATAGCCTACCCTGTTATCTGACCCATGTCCCACTGTTCATTTCACCACAGTTTTTGGAAATAAATATATTTTGAATGCTTTTTTATTATATTTATGATGAAAAGACTTATTCCGTTCTACCTCTGAAGGGTTATAGGCTAATTAGGATAGGCCTAGGCCTACATGTTTTCAATTTCAGATAACATGAATAACCACCGATACACGAAAGTGGCATCACAGCTGTCAAATCACTGTAATTAGGATAAATGAAAATCAGCAATTTTGTGGATAGGCCTATGTTATTTACAATTTTAAAAAAAAATTTAATTAAATTTTAATTAAATAAAAATCTAAACAAACAAACGAAACAAAACCCAACAAAAATAGTAAAGATGTCGGGGGGGGGAGGGGGGGGGGGGGGGGGTAATGTAAAGGTCTCCAGTTAGATATTTAAGTGATTTTCACTTATCATAAGTATTACCCTCCCAATTACTATATATACCGGTATTACCTTTTTTTTTTTAGGCCTACTCATGTTATTTGTGTTCCTTTTTTTTTAAACTAACACTACTAGGAGACCTACAGATGTGACATCATTTGTGACCAAGGAAAAAAAACTCTTGAGAGCTGAGATTATTTGGACTCTTTTTTTTTCAGTGAAAAGTCACCATAGTTTTAATTCAAATTTCATACGCAACAAGGGACATATTCTCTTCTGTGGTAGTTTTGATTCAGCCTTCAGCTTTATTTCAAGACCTGAAATTCAGATTGGTGC
Source organism: Oreohelix idahoensis (assembly GCA_024509875.1). Classification (NCBI taxonomy): domain Eukaryota; kingdom Metazoa; phylum Mollusca; class Gastropoda; order Stylommatophora; family Oreohelicidae; genus Oreohelix; species Oreohelix idahoensis. The sequence goes on along the minus strand of JAMPIV010001797.1, from coordinate 75,105 downwards.
ATTTTAAACAGTAGCGGAAAATAGGAAGCATTTTCCTGTAGCACTGAAGAAAAAAACAACTCAAATTTAAAAAGGCAAATCATCCTGTGTTTTGTGCGACAGAAGATAAGGCATGCCGACAGTCACCTGGCATGATACGAAAAGATTTAACCTTATATCCACTGTTCACTCCAATGATAATATAAACAAGACAGTTAGAAAGACAAATTCTTTAGGGCAGAACAATTCAGAAGCCAGTGCTTGCAGAAAAATACAGCAAAAGTATGGGAGGTGTGGAAACTTCAGCCAACTAGGTGCAAGCTACCCCTACCCACACAGATCCTATTTTTATATTATTTCTTAGTTGAAACTGCCCTGGTCAATGGGCACATAACCTACAACACTGCCAACTCTACAAAAAAAGATCAAAGCGAAGATCAGGATGTCAGTATGACTCTTATTGAACCTGCTAGGAGCCGCGCTAGCATAGTGGTTACCACACCGCTCTGGCGACCAGGTGATCCAGGATCAAACCCGGGCGACGGCATTTGAGGATTTTTCGTCGACCGGGATTTGGACTGGATTAACTCGAGACCTGGCGAGAACATTTGAAGGAATGTTGTCGACCAGGGATTGGCGGCTCCTGAGCCGACCCAGCTCTAATGGGTACCTGCGAAATCGGCGAGTATCTGCCTGAATGGCGAGGGACACCTGTCTCTGTACAATAAAAAAGGGATACTCACGTAAAATCAATGTCAGGTTAGACATTAATAATAACCTGAGATTTTGCCTATATGAAAGGGCAAGATACAAACCAGACTGTAAAGTGTGTAAGGCTGCAGGGAACAGAAGCCAGACTTGCCCAGATTGCAATGTACCTCATACCCTGCTTCAAGTTATACCACACAGTCAAGGATTATCAACGTGGATCGTTGACAAAGACTCTTGCAGAGATCTACAGCTACAACTTCAACCCCAGTTAATGAAAAAAGCAGCTCAGACTCCAACTAGAGGTACTTAACTACTCAAACATTTACAAACGCTCATTGTCAGATGCCACAGACGCAGAATACATTCAAAAAAAGACAAACACGAAAAATACAGTTTTTTTAAAACATTTTATTCCAATTTTATTAGCCTTTTATGTTGATATACGTGGTTAATCGTTAAATCAATACGTCAATCAAGCTTATTTTATTCATTACCATCCATGTCACTAACATTTTATTGCGCTGATGTTGAACAAATTCACTAAAAACTTGGAAAAGATGTCTGTTTTTCAATCTTTTATGAATTTAAAAAAAAAAAAAAAAGTTCTTTTTAAAGAAATCTGCAAACACCCTTGGTAATGGGAGACGGTAATGCTCCGGATTGCTGATCAGCAAAGTGATAATTATATCTGAGAAAATTAGATGAGGAAAATATTAGAGTTTCCCATCCTTGAAAATCACGTGCTGGACCTGGAAAAAGCCTGGAAAATGCTTGAAGAAATTTGCTATGAACCCTGTTGATAAGTCTGTGTGTCTTTTCATTTCCAAAATTCTTGCAGTGGGCAGGAATCCACTGTACTGTCACTTTGCTAAATGTATAGCTGGTTTCCATTACTGTTTCTTAGAGGTTGTATAATTCATTGTTTTTATGGTTCCTTAGGGCAGTTATGACCAACAGGGAAGCTGTGAGGAATGCTATCTATACTTTAGCATTTCCCCTGAATTCCATAAGGGTTAATGCCGCTGTATTTGCCTCAGTATGAAAGTTTTTCGAGAATGTTCCAGTGGCCACTGAGATATGCATTTCTTGTCCATTCTTTAGTTGTATGTATTGGCCCCCTTCTCCATGTTTGTAGCTGTTGTTGATGATCCATCTTTATAAATACATGTATTATGTAATTTCATAATCGTTAGTTGTTTGTTAATCAGTGATCATGTGACTGTTAATCATCATCGTTTTCCTTTGCACTCCTTATGGAGCATGGAACCACTACCTGCAGCTGGTTCCGTTACAGGAAGTCTGCACCAAACATTCACATGCTCCTGCAGCGGTGGCTTCTCTGGCAGTTTCTTTGACATGATGAGGTTTCCAGCCCCATGCACAAACTGATATAATGGCCTTGTATGACATGCATGATGGGGCAGTAAGCCCATTCTTTCCTTGTCTCTTCAGCTCAGGATCTGCATGAGGCAATGTGACTGTTGTTTGTAAATCATTGATCATGTGATCTTGTGACTGGTTAGTTGTATGTGCCTTGTCTACCTTGTCACTGCTGGCTGACTGCAACATAATGACTTTGTCATGGTTAGTTATTTTTGAAATAATGACCTTGTGATTGTCAATTGTCTGAACAAATGACCTGAAATTGGCTTGTTTCTAGATTGCCAGAGAACATAACATACCATTCCTGGAAACCAGTGCCAAGGCCAACATCAATGTGGAGAAAGCTTTCATGAGCTTGGCAAACGATATTCTCAGCAAGGTAATTTTTGTCTCTCATCACACAGTTTTACATGAGTTAATTTGACCAACACACCCACAACAGCCTCAGACAGATAAACAGTACGGTACTACAGATAACACAAGGAGAAAAGCTTTTTCCTTTTTTGCTACTAATGGAGCAAGTAGCCACCACTGCAGCTGGTTGCCTAGAATGGAAACCTGTACCAAACATTCACGTGGTCTTGTGGTGTTGTTGTAGTTTGGGTTTACATCATGAGGTTGCCAGCCTCATGCACAACTTTAGATTCCACATTGTATGACATACCTGCGGGAGCAGTAGACATATTATTTTGTTGTCTCATCAGAGACCCCCAGGAACTTCATGAGGTCAGAAAGACTTCACCACACCTGAAGTCTTGTTGATTTATACCTGTCACATCTCTGAAGCACACAGACATCACCACACCTGAAGTTTTGTTGATTTAATACAGCCACATCTCTGAAGCAGACAGACATCACCACACCTGAAGTCTTGTTGATTTAATACAGCCACATCTCTGAAGCAGACAGACATCACCACACCTGAAGTCTTGTTGATTTAATACAGCCACATCTCTGAGGTCAGAAGGACTTTACCACACCTGAAGTCTTGTTGATTTAATACAGCCACATCTCTGAAGCAGACAGACATCACCACACCTGAAGTCTTGTTGATTTAATACAGCCACATCTCTGAAGCAGACAGACATCACCACACCTGAAGTCTTGTTGATTTAATACAGCCACATGTCTGAAGCAGACAGACATCACCACACCTGAAGTTTTGTTGATTTAACACCACCACAACTCTCTGAAGCAGACAGGCATCACTACACTAGTAATCATAGCAGGACATGCAGGCCGTCATAGCTGACTGTTTTGGCAGCTTCTACACTTTAAAAAATTATTTTTGTTTCAAACATTTTTTATCATCCACATTAACTTATTGCCCTGTGGTATTCCCAGGTGTCTTTGAGGAGACAAAGAATGTGCCAACTGTTTCCTCTGGCGTGTCATACAAGGTGACTAATCTGAGGTTGTGTATGGTGCTGACAGCCTCATTGTGTAAAACAAATATCTACAGAAACCACCACTGCAAGAGAATATAAAGACTTAGGTGCATGTTTCCTGTACGGGGACTGTTTGATTGGTGGCTTCATGCTCTGTAAGTAGCAGAAAGGGAAATGATGATGACATTAATTTGTGAGGCCAGGAAAATTCTTAAAATGACGATTGACCTACTTTAGTGATGGCTTTGGCTGTCTTAGTGTGTCACCTTCTGCAGATCAAGGTCGTGTGTTTAGTATATTGTTTCGTTTGAAACTCATTGTTACATTTTTTGTCCTATGTTGCTTGATAATACTAGAAGGGGCATTCATTGTTTTTGTTTTAAAATGTTTTTTTAGAGCTACATGTCGTAAAGTCAGACTTCTTGAGGTGTCTTAAGTCAGGCGTAGAATAAGTAAGCTGAAATATAATTTGCATGTTGTTATCCTGGTATTAGCTCTGTGACTTGGTGGCAGTGAGACATGGACAATCTATGCTACGCAAGAAAGAAAGCTCAATGCCTTCCCTCAGCGTTGTCTATGCCACATCCTTGGTATTTTGTGGAAGGACAAAGTGACACATGTCGAGGTGCTGTCATGTGCTGGCTTGGCCATGTCTGCCGCATAGAAGATGGTCACATTCCCAAAGATATTTGCTACAAGAGACTGACAGATGGCAGAAGAACAGTGATGTCTGCAAGAGAGACATGAAGGCACTGGACATAAATCCAGGAACCCTGGGAGGAGGATGATGTCGATCGTACCAAGTGGTGATGCTCCTTACGGTGCCATCTCAGATTGGGTGAAAAGAGGCTCTCACAACAAGCAGGAGAGAAAATAACACACTGAAAGGATCACCAGATAAAAAAAGCAGCTGAAGGTTATCACCTGAGAGGGCACATCATTCCTATAGTCATTCATGACATGTTATGAAGGGGCTACTAGGAATTTAATTTGCATGTGGTAAATCTGTATTTGTCCTATGGTAGCTTCTGAGGAGAACTACTGCACCCTCAGGCATGTCATACAAGGCAACTAATTTGAGGTTTTCTAAAGGGCTATCAACGTTATCATATCAAAAAATTGCCATAGAAACCACAGCTACAAGAACATGTGACCCCTTTGTGCAGGACCAGCCACATTGGTGGTGCCTTGCTCCAGGACCAGCCACATTGGTGGTGCCTTGCTCCAGGACCAGCCACATTGGTGGTGCCTTGCTCCAGGACCAGCCACATTGGTGGTGCCTTGCTCCAGGACCAGCCACATTGGTGGTGCCTTGCTCCAGGACCAGCCACATTGGTGGTGCCTTGCTCCAGGACCAGCCACATTGGTGGTGCCTTGCTCCACAGGGAGCACAAAGGAAAATGATGATGAGTGTTTATTGGTTTGTTTAATGAGTGAAGGTCTAAAGATGACTGACTAGGATTGTGTAACATTGTTTTGTTTAATGAGTAAAGGTCTAAAGATGACTGACTAGGATTGTGTAACATTGGTTTGTTTAATGAGTGAAGGTCTAAAGATGACTGACTAGGATTATGTAACATTGGTTTGTTTAATGAGTGAAGGTCTAAAGATGACTGACTAGGATTGTGTAACATTGGTTTGTTTAATGAGTGAAGGTCTAAAGATGACTGACTAGGATTGTGTAACATTGGTTTGTTTAATGAGTGAAGATCTAAAGATGACTGACTAGGATTGTGTAACATTGGTTTGTTTAATGAGTGAAGGTCTAAAGATGACTGACTAGGATTGTGTAACATTGGTTTGTTTAATGAGTGAAGGTCTAAAGATGACTGACTAGGATTGTGTAACATTGGTTTGTTTAATGAGTGAAGATCTAAAGATGACTGACTAGGATTGTGTAACATTGGTTTGTTTAATGAGTGAAGGTCTAAAGATGACTGACTAGGATCATGTAACATTGGTTTGTTTAATGAGTGAAGATCTAAAGATGACTGACTAGGATTGTGTAACATTGGTTTGTTTAATGAGTGAAGGTCTAAAGATGACTGACTAGGATCATGTAACATTGGTTTGTTTAATGAGTGAAGGTCTAAAGATGACTGACTAGGATCATGTAACATTGGTTTGTTTAATGAGTGAAGATCTAAAGATGACTGACTAGGATCGAGTAACATTGGTTTGTTTATGAGTGAAGGTCTAAAGATGACTGACTAGGATTGTGTAACATTGGTTTGTTTAATGAGTGAAGGTCTAAAGATGACTGACTAGGATTGTGTAACATTGGTTTGTTTAATGAGTGAAGGTCTAAAGATGACTGACTAGGATTGTGTAACATTGGTTTGTTTAATGAGTGAAGGTCTAAAGATGACTGACTAGGATCATGTAACATTGGTTTGTTTAATGAGTGAAGGTCTAAAGATGACTGACTAGGATCGTGTAACATTGGTTTGTTTAATGAGTGAAGGTCTAAAGATGACTGACTAGGATTGTGTAACATTGGTTTGTTTAATGAGTGAAGGTCTAAAGATGACTGACTAGGATTGTGTAACATTGGTTTGTTTAATGAGTGAAGATCTAAAGATGACTGACTAGGATTGTGTAACATTGGTTTGTTTAATGAGTGAAGGTCTAAAGATGACTGACTAGGATTGTGTAACATTTGTTTGTTTAATGAGTGAAGGTCTAAAGATGACTGACTAGGATTGTGTAACATTGGTTTGTTTAATGAGAGAAGGTCTAAAGATGACTGACTAGGATTGTGTAACATTGGTTTGTTTAATGAGAGAAGGTCTAAAGATGACTGACTAGGATTGTGTAACATTGGTTTGTTTAATGAGTGAAGGTCTAAAGATGACTGACTAGGATTGTGTAACATTGGTTTGTTTAATGAGTGAAGGTCTAAAGACGACTGACTAGGATTGTGTAACATTGGTTTGTTTAATGAGTGAAGATCTAAAGGCGACTGACTAGGATTGTGTAACATTGGTTTGTTTAATGAGTGAAGGTCTAAAGATGACTGACTAGGATTGTGTAACATTGGTTTGTTTAATGAGTGAAGGTCTAAAGATGACTGACTAGGATTGTGTAACATTGGTTTGTTTAATGAGTGAAGGTCTAAAGATGACTGACTAGGATTGTGTAACATTGGTTTGTTTAATGAGTGAAGGTCTAAAGATGACTGACTAGGATTGTGTAACATTGGTTTGTTTAATGAGTGAAGGTCTAAAGATGACTGACTAGGATTGTGTAACATTGGTTTGTTTAATGAGTGAAGGTCTAAAGATGACTGACTAGGATTGTGTAACATTGGTTTGTTTAATGAGTGAAGGTCTAAAGATGACTGACTAGGATTGTGTAACATTGGTTTGTTTAATGAGTGAAGGTCTAAAGATGACTGACTAGGATTGTGTAACATTGGTTTGTTTAATGAGTGAAGGTCTAAAGATGACTGACTAGGATTGTGTAACATTGGTTTGTTTAATGAGTGAGGGTCTAAAGATGACTGACTAGGATTGTGTAACATTTGTTTGTTTAATGAGTGAAGATCTAAAGATGACTGACTAGGATTGTGTAACATTGGTTTGTTTAATGAGTGAAGATCTAAAGATGACTGACTAGGATTGTGTAACATTGGTTTGTTTAATGAGTGAAGATCTAAAGACGACTGACTAGGATTGTGTAACATTGGTTTGTTTAATGAGTGAAGATCTAAAGATGACTGACTAGGATTGTGTAACATTGGTTTGTTTAATGAGTGAAGATCTAAAGACGACTGACTAGGATTGTGTAACATTGGTTTGTTTAATGAGTGAAGATCTAAAGACGACTGACTAGGATTGTGTAACATTGGTTTGTTTAATGAGTGAAGGTCTAAAGATGACTGACTAGGATTGTGTAACATTGGTTTGTTTAATCAGTGAAGGTCTAAAGATGACTGACTAGGATTGTGTAACATTGGTTTGTTTAATGAGTGAAGATCTAAAGATGACTGACTAGGATTGTGTAACATTGGTTTGTTTAATGAGTGAAGATCTAAAGATGACTGACTAGGATTGTGTAACATTGGTTTGTTTAATGAGTGAAGGTCTAAAGATGACTGACTAGGATTGTGTAACATTGGTTTGTTTAATGAGTGAAGGTCTAAAGATGACTGACTAGGATTGTGTAACATTGGTTTGTTTAATGAGTGAAGGTCTAAAGATGACTGACTAGGATTGTGTAACATTGGTTTGTTTAATGAGTGAAGATCTAAAGATGACTGACTAGGATTGTGTAACATTGGTTTGTTTAATGAGTGAAGGTCTAAAGATGACTGACTAGGATTGTGTAACATTGGTTTGTTTAATGAGTGAAGATCTAAAGATGACTGACTCGGCTTGTGTAACATTTCAGACTCCAGGCAGAATATCGGAGCCTATTGGAGTCAATATAAATCAGCAAGAGACGGGTTCTAAACGCTGTTGTTGATGTGTGGACAGTGAAACATGGCATTGAACTACACACCATGTTTCTCTGTCTTACTCTACCCCCATGCACATCATGACCACACTACTGGACCAGTTGCGAGGACCATTTGTGATAGAGACAATCTGTAGCTTTGCTTGAAATCCTGGAAACACTATGTACATTTGAGCTGCTGTTGCCAGTTTGTTGGCCTGTCTGGATGAGTTTTATCTTTGAAGTGAGCAAGAGCTTAGCAAGAATGAGACATAGTGTATGTCATGTCATTTTCTTTGTAACATTATGTCATTACTGTGTGGTCTGATATTAGCTCTGTGTGACCTGAGGTTAGCTTTGTGACTTGATATTAGCTCTGTGATGATGTCAGTTCTATGACCTGTTAGCTCTCTGTGACTTGATGTTAGCTCTCTGATGTAATGTCAGCAGTGTATGACCTAATGTTAGCTCTATGTGGCCTGATGTTAGCTCTCCATGACCTGATGCTAGCTTTATGTCAGTTCTGTGACCTAATGCTCTGTGTGAACTGATGTTATTTCCTTGGTCTGAATCCAATTCTGTGAATGATTTCAGTGCTGTGACTTGACGTCACTTCTTTAGCCTAATTTCAGCCCATTATGACACGTCAGGTCTTTATGACATTAAGTTAGTTCTGTGACCTGATATTTATGTGAACTAATGTCAGTTATGTAGCCTGATGTCAGCTCTTTATGACTTTATGTCGGCTTTCTTTGACCTTGAATGAGCTGTATGACTTGGTGTAAACACAGTGTGACATATTTCTGCTGTCAGTGGTCTGTCTGCCATGTAGAGCCTGTGTTACACCAGAGTATCAGACACTAACAACACACACACTGCATGTATAAAACTATCAGGCGAAAGAATAAGTGTATTTTTGTTTTCAGATTGCATTTATTAATTTTTCCCCCCACAACAGCATAATGAAGAAGGTCTTGACAACTTTAAATTGATTAGGTTATAAAACAACCCAGGCACTTTCTAAACATGGACTGCACTAAGTAAATAATTTGATTATGGGGTACTAAGCTCCGCATGTGTGTGGGCTTTTGTGGTCAGCCAATTGATGATGCATAGCTGGCAGTGGATTCAGCAGATTGAGCTGCATCTGCCAGACGTCCCAAACATTTTATACCGGTACTGAAGAATGGGCTGGGTGAGGCAGGATATTGATGTTATCATGTGTGATGCGTGCAGTGGGCATCCTGGCATTGTCCTGCTGGAGAAGGTGATTTTTGGTGGAAAAATGGAATCACATGAGGCATCAGAACTGGGTTGATGTAACTGTCAGCATGGACACCATTTCCTTGCACTTGGCTGATGATGTGGTGAATTACAGGTCCAATTAGCTGATTATGTCCTGTGGCACCCCAGATCATAATGCTTTCATTTCCCCATGGGTTTCTGTGTAAGATGTTGACATCTGCAAATAGCTGTCGTTAATCCCGCCATTTGATTGCGTAACAACAACACCAGTGGTCTTCTGTATGCACTACATCTGGACATTTTCTTAGCAGCCCAGACTCCTTTCGGCTTTCTCTGTGCTGAGTCATGAATAATTCATAATGGTTGAATGGTGTAACGTGATTCAACGAATAATGCCTCCGGTTCGAGTCCTTCACAATTTAATATGGATTACACACATACATAAACAGTTCAATTCACACATGAGGTACATGCATCAATCAATCAATAGCGTAGACTGCTGTTTTACGTGTCAATGTCCGTTTAAGGATACAATGCAGTAATTGTCGTCAGAACATCACAGCTATATGCACGCGCAGATAGAATGGCTACCTGCCGACAGTGAGACTGTGAGTCTAATTACTTCGTATAAAGTAGACGATTATCTTTCTCCTTCCAAGGATTTAGTTAATCACTAATCACTAACCTCCATAAGTTTCCTCTCATGTAGAGTTCTAGGACTGACCCTGGTCCATCATAAATGCACATATAAATGGCTATATCATGCCATTGAATTGGAAGGTTAACAAAACGCAGCTATTCAGCTTGGCGGTCAAGTAACAAAGGGTAGCGTCTCCTAGTTACCGACTGTGACCCAAACAACACTAGACACGTCATAATCGATCGTGTATGGAGCGTTCAATAATTGAAACATCTATCACAATATATTAAATGTCTTAACCTTTACATTTGCACGTCCGCTAACCTTTAGCAGACGGCGTTAATATCATATACCGTAACAGTAGTCCAACCCACCTTAGTTGCCTTCTTTAACATGCCTGGTAGGTTACAGTGTTATTATTCTTTACTTCCCTTTTGGACCCTGTATCACAGAGACAAAATAGTTGCATATAAATTGCATTTAACGTGATATTTCATCATGTCATAATTGGACAAAACTTGTTTCACAATTTTAGTTTCTTTTGCTTGATAGATTATTGTTATGATTATTATTATTGAATTTATAGTGTTGAAAATGTCAGCAGTGAATTTGATCATAGCTGTCATGTTTTGTACTAGATATGTGATTATTTCATTGTAGACACTTTACATTGTTTAATACATTATATATTAAGGATATTATGTTATAAATTATCATTGCCATTTTCGTTCATTACTGGACGAGCATGCAGACACTACTTCAGCTTGGGTCCTTTATGGCAGAAGCTTTACCAAAGCATTCATGTTCTCATGCAGTAGTCAATTTGTTGTGCATGATGACGTTGCTAGTCTCATACACAACTTCATATTAGCCGCCTCCTACGACATGCCAGAGGAATGAGTAGACCAATTCTTTCACGTTATTTATGTTATAAATATTTATAAACTAACTGTAAGGACCCGGCATTGCCCAGGTTTTTTCCTAATATCTGCATAGGAAACTTATGAAATGTCAAAATCAAACTATAATATTTTGATATTCGAGTGAAAATGAATTTTCATTTAAGCTAATGACTAATGCTTTAAGTGACTATCCTTGTGCCTTGTTAACAGTAATTGCAAATGCAAGCCGCACAAAATACTATTATTCCTTATGGTTCCACCAGAAGAGTGATTTCACTTTTGCTTTTCAATTTGCTTCCGAGTTTTTCCAAAATACTCTTATTTCTTATGATGGAATCGCAAAAGCAATTTTATTCTGCTTCTGAGTTTTAGCAAGAAGCAAATTAATAAGACACATTTTCCCTTTCAGACCTGGCTCACCAAGAAAGAATAGTCCAACTCATCCTGTTTTATCGTTCTTAATACTGTTTTTCGTAGCACGCTCTTGTCAAACATATATACATTATTGCTTGTAAAAAAACATTATTATTATTTTCTGTCGTACATACTTCAAATATAAACGGCATAGTCATTGTGTTGAGCTGTATTTTTAAAATAAAAAGTTTCTCTTTTCCGTGAGACATGACCTATTCAACCTACACATACAGATAACGCCTGTTATATTAGGACACATGGCTAAATAAAGAAGATCTTGCGTTCTGGTGTATTGTTTAGCTTTGAGCTAGTTTTTATTTTATGACCTAAAAAAAAAAAATGTTGCCTTATTTTGGTGAGGAGCACCTCTTTTAAGATTGGCACATGTCCAATTATAGAATACCCTTCGGTCCAGCAATGTGATAAAGACCTTTTTCTTTAATAAAAGATGTTGCGGTCTGATATGATGATTTTAATCTTTGATAAACTATGTAATATTTGCTACATAAACAGAAACTGCTTGGTAAAATGTAACTAAATTTGATATAAACAGTAATAACTTAAATACTACAACAAAAATATTTTATTTTATTTTTGCATAAAGCATTAGTGTCTGTTTAAATAATTTAAACTGCTATGTAAAATAAAGAAATGTGACGTTGTAAATAACGACGTATAATAATAATTTTAACGTTTGGATTGCTTCCCTTGACTCAGTTAGGCACTTGTTTGAGAACGGCCCTGTATTATGCTTAGAAAAATAAAGCACACCACGTGGTGAGTCTTACTTTTATTCGGATATGGATCCACATTGTATAGTAATTTTTGTTGTTGTTGAAATTTTCCTTTAAATTAAAAGCGTATGGTTAATAGTTTTGAACTATGTTGTAAAAAATGGAAAAGTATGGCAGTAGTCACAAAAACAAAACAATAGTTTTTACATTTATATTACTTCCCTTGATTACTCTTACTTACTTACTTAGTCGTTCCCCTTCTACCGTGAGGTGTAGAGGTTTGGAAGAGAGAGCGCCAGACCATTCTATCAGCTGTCTTCTTCCTGGCCTGGTTCCATTCTAGTCCTCGGTCCTTCAAAGATTGTCTAATGTTGTCCTCCCAGCGGACTCTGGATCGTCCTGGAGGTCTGGATCCCTGGCTCTTTGTTTCCCATGCTTGTCGTGGTAGCCGATCTTCTCCCATTCTGCAGACATGGCCAAACCATCTTAGTTGGGACTGTTCTATTTGGTTCTGCAGCGGATGGGATTTTAGGCCTTGACGGATCGTCTGGTTGCGGACCATGTCTCTTCTTGTTACTTCAACCACTTTCCTCAGATACCTCATTTCTGAGGTTTGGATCTGGCTTTTGTGGGTTGTAGTCATTGCCCACGGCTCGCATCCATATGTCAAGACTGGGACATAGGTGGAGCGGTATACAGCCATCTTTGTTTTCTTACCAACCTCTTTCTTGCTGAGGAATCCACGATTTATGGCCTGAAAAAGTCTCCCAGCCGCTGCTTTTCGAGTGGCCAACTCTTCTTTGATGCCTCCCTTTCGGTCTATAATAGCTCCGAGATATTTAAAGTGGTGACCTGCTCCAGGACCTGTTCTCCCAACTTAATCTGATGTTTTCTTTCTTCTCGTGATATCACCATGGATTTTGTTTTAGAGCTGCTTATGACCATCCCTCTCTCCTCCAGCTCTTCCTTCCAGACTTGCAGGTTGGATTGGAGATGTGCCTCTGATTTAGCAATCAGGGCAACATCATCAGCAAATGCCAGCTCCGAAATATAGACCTGTCTCATCTTCCAGTACCCCACTGAATACTTTCTTGTTCTCTCCTTACATGCCTTGATGACATCGTCCATAAGGAGTATGAAGAGGTAAGGTGATAGGATATCACCTTGTCTTACACCAGTGGTGGTCCTGAACTCTTCTGACTTATGGTTTGCTGTCCTCACATAATTTCTGCAAGACTTGTAGAAGCTCTGTATAGCATGAATCAGAGGTGCTGGAATATTCTTCCTTGCCAAACAGTCCCAAAGTTTGCTCCAGGGGACCCTGTCAAACGCCTTTTCCAGATCTATGAAACAAAGATGGATCTCACTCTTATACTCAAGGGCCTTTTCACTCAGCTGTCTGAGTGTGAAGATTAGGTCTTGAGTACTTCGGTTTGCTCGGAATCCGCACTGGACCTCATCCAATTGTGGCTCAGCTAGGCGTCGGAGTCTCTGCTCTAGGATTCTAGAGTAGATTTTACCAGGGACACTGAGAAGGGATATGCCTCTATGGTTTCCACATTGTCGATTGTCACCCTTTTTGAAAATTGGTGTTATGATGGCAATCTCCCAATCCTTTGGTATGGTCTTGTTGCACCATGCTGCCTGTAGGACCTTTAAGAGTAATAGGTCGCCTGATGCTCCCATGTACTTAACCATTTCTGGTGTTATACCATCATGCCCTGCTGCTTTGCCCATCTTGATTTTCTCTAGTGCTGCCCTCAGTTCTTCCATCTTTATGTCATCTTCACCATCATTGGTTTCCTCTTCTGTGTCAGTGGTTATCATTTCTGATGCTTCATCATGCTCACCATCCAGGAGTTCTGAGAAATATTCTTTCCATCTTTCCATTACTTCCTTCGGGGCAGTAAGCAATTTGCCTTGCTTGTCCTTTATAAATTTGAGAGGGCATTGTTTTTCTTTCCCATGTTCTTTAGGGTCTTATAGAACAATTTCTGGTTTTCTTGTGCATCTTTTTCTAGCTTTTCTCCAAATTCTTCCCAGGACTTCTGTTTTGCTGCTAGCACTTTGTTCTTTGCTTCTGTTCTGAGTGTCACATATTCTCTATATTTTTCCATTTGTCCTGTTGTGTTTTTAGCTCCTAAGTATTGTTTCCATGCCATTTTCTTCTCTCTTATTTTCTCTTTGACTTTCTCTGTCCACCAAGGTGTCCTCTTTCTCTGGTTCCCAAGTCGGACTTCATCGCATGCTTCTGCAGCAGCTGTCTTTATGATATCCTTGAATTTATTCCAGAGGGTTTCCAAGTCATCAGGTCGTTCTTCTGTGTTGCTCACTGCTGTAGCAATAAGCCCCTGATATCTGGTCTTAATTTCTGGCTCTCTCAGCTTGTAGGTCCTAATGCTCATTTCTCCTGCTCGTTTACTTGGTTTCTTGCGTGATGTTGGGCAGTTCCTAGGCTGAGCAACTCTTTCAGTTGTTCTTTTGATTGTTAGCAGGTAGTGATCACTTCCAATCTCTGGCCCCCTCCAGACTCTTGCATCTCGGACATATCTGAATGAGCTTCTCCGAACAATGGCATAGTCGATCACTGACTTCTCATTCTTGGTTGGTTCACATCTAGTGTATGCATGTATGCGCTTATGGGGGAACTTTGTGTTTGTAATGATCAGATTCTGCTCACTGCAGAATCTAAGGAGTCGCTTTCCATTGTCATTGAGAGTATCTTCTCCATATCTTCCGATAACTCCACCCCATCTAGCATGGTCATTTCCAACTCTGGCATTAAAATCTCCGAGCATAATAACTTCATCTAGGCAGTCATCCACTGTCCTTTGAAGCAGCTCGAAGAATTCCTCCTTGACCTCTGCTCTCTCATCCTCATTTGGCCCATACACTATGACCAGGTTGACTATGGTTTCTCCTTCTTTTAGTTTTACAACCATAATGCGCTCCGAGACAAAGTTCCATCCCTTGATACTATCTTTTTGATTTTGGGCCACAATGCAACCCACGCCCCCTTTAGCTCTTTCAGATATGGGTGCACCACTGTAGAGCAACGTGTTGCCATCGAGATCCATGACTCCTTGTCCTTTTTTCTTCGTTTCCGTTATAGCCAGGATTTCTAGTTTTGCTTTCCTCATCTCTTCCACCAGCTCCTCTTCCTTCCCATTTATACTTCTTGTGTTCCAAGTTCCATAAGTCGTAGTCCGTTCCAGTTCGTCGCCTTTAGAATCAGTCCGGTTTTCTCTCTTGTAGTTCGCGTAATCATGATTTAAAGCAAACAGGTGATTGGCCTGTTGTGCCTTTGCATGGTGGAGGGGCTGCCTCCTTACGGCCTCCATGCAGGCCGCCCTCCTCCTTTTTCATCCGGGCTTGGGACCGGCATTGGCGGCCCTTGATTACTCATGAATTTTTATTTAATGATTATAGCCCCTGATCTGTTTTCATTTCTTTACGAAAAACTTTAATTACTCACAATTTCAAATTACAATATTAAATTATGAAATAATTGCATGGCGTTATCCGGCGGTAGTTAAAGAGACTCTCTGCCAAAATTCATTATGAAATAATAAGGCATGCGGATTTGTATTAAGAACATACATACATACTTTGCCTTTTATTTATATAGATTAGATGCATACGTCACGGCTATGTCACATAATCATAATTTATGTATTTGCTGCGTGTTATATTATGGGTAAGTCATATTCATGGATACTCATCATTGACATGATGGAAATTATGAATGATGTGTTGTCACAGATATGATGACTGATACATTAGATACCAAAGAGATTATCATGATGTGTTGGCCATCACGGACACTTTGAGTGTCTTGGTGACAGTCACTGTTTATGAATGTAGAATACGAGTATTAGAAACAATGAATTGTGTGCCCTGAATTTCTTTGTCATCATTTGTCAAATCTTGATCAGTAGATTCATCATCATCATTTGTCAAATCTTGATCAATAGATTCACCATCATCATTTGTCAAATCTTGATCAATAGATTCATCATCATCATAGACACATGTCTATTTGCTCCTTATGAAGTATGGAGCCACCACCGTAGCTTGTCCACAAATAATTCATGTAGCAGTTTGTTTGAAGTGATGTACCACCACCATCATCATGCAACAACCTCACACTAGTCACATCTTATGGCTTGCCTGAAGTTGTAGCAGTGGTAACTGTAGGAGTTTGTTTGAAGTGATGTACCACCACCATCATCATCATCATGCAACAACCTCGCACTAGTCACATCTTATGGCTTGCCTGAAGTAGTCGTAGTCCTATTCTCTCTTTGTTACCTTGGAGACCACTTCCTAAACCTGGTCAAGACCCCACACTTCTCAGCAGCTGTAGAATTATCACAATGCACAATGTCTATGGTAAATCACTAGAAAAGATAGTAGCACAGAAAATAATGAATAACCTCGAAAATGCACAGATCCTACCTGATACTATTGGAAGCTATAGGCCTTACCTATGAAAGTAACATGGGGTAACGCCGGAACTTTTGCTTATGTGTACAAGGGGTTCCAAGGTAAATGAGAAATGGTTGCTGTAGCAATCGACCTAGAGGACACTTATAACAGTGTTAACTTTGAAACATTAATGAACTGTGTAATTGCTTGCGGTGTTAACCCTTGGCTAACAAGATGGATAGCAGCTGCCTTAACTCCTTGACTCCAGAACAACGCTCAGAGTGTTGGTCAGATTTGACTCTTGTGCCAAAACAACTCTGAGCATTGTATTTAGTCTATCACAAATTAAAATTACGGCACAGGGTGGAAAATAATTGCAGAGTCAAAGAGTTAACAGAGATCAGTGGCATTTTGCTTGGGAACATGGACATCAGACCCAATGTGCATTTGCCCGGGACTACCCCAGGGTTCTCCACTATCACCGGTGATGTTTAATATCTATACAGCAAAAGTAGCTACCATTCAGCCAACTGGGTTGGGACAAACACTGACTTTTGCTGATGACATACTCATTTATAGAATAGGAGATGGTTAATAGCATACATGGGACACTACAGGAGGTGTTTAACTGGTGCAAGTAAACTGGCTACAAGATCAATCTCAACAAGGCCTGCATGATGTGGTGCTCCTTAAACAACTCCATAGTGAAAACAGATCTTCCAGATATTGCTTTCAATGGACAGAAAATTGAAAGGCAAGAAAAGCTGAAACGCCTTGGAATTACATTCCATCGCAGCCTATCATATAAGTACCATGTTGATCACATCACACAGAAATGCAGGAGAGGTCTGGCAGCCCTGAAAATAATGGCTGCTGCAAACCTGGAGCAGAGATTACTATTTCTTCTTTATCAACAGCTAGTCATATCGGTCATTGAGTATGGGCTGGGAATACACACACTGTCAGTAACACAATGTGAATGACTAGAACACATTCTTGGCAGATAGTGTAGAATTTAGAGCAATGGGAAAGTGGAACTGGAAATTAATCAACTTATATTTGATCATGCCGGGGATAATGATGCCATTGTGTATACTGATGGGTCTGTAATCTGTGGTGAAAAATCAGTTTGAGGCTTCTCTGCTAGGGTAAAGGACAGAATCGTCACCGAACATAGCGGGGGTTACAAGATAACAACTTCTAGCATAAGAATGGAGGTAGAGGCAGCTACTGCAGCCTAAAGGTGGCTAACTGAAACTTCAGTAACAAAGGCAGTCAGAGTCTCAGTCCCTGCTTCGAAAAGTTCAAAATGGTTGGTTATGGCATGAATGGAAAACCTCCTTAGAAGCTTCAAATCTGCAGGAACTGGTGTTGATCTACTGTCGTGGTCATGCAGGGGTACACGGTAATGAGAGAGCTGACAGACTAGTATCAAGAGCACCAACAGTGGGGACACTGGATATGGATAAGGGAGAGATACTGAGACCAATTAATGATCACCTGTTAGAGAATGACACTGCAATAGATGAATCATCAACATTAAGACTGTTAGAATTTGGCATCAAATGTCAGGCTAGCAGAGATGCACGTATGAGAGGATGCATCCGTCGTGTTTCTAACCAGCGAGCTACAGGAACAGTTAGCATTCACACTCTTCGACATATACTGGGGGAGACTCAGCACCTATAGGTTTGCCTGGAGTGTCCTAAGTGGTTTTAATACAAAAAATAAGAAGTGAAAGAAGATTTGGAAGAAATAAGACAATATGAAACATGATCAGACAGTTATTTCAGATGGTAGGATTAACTAATGGTATGGGGTTAGCTTGAGAAGCACAATGTTCAATCTGAACAGAGACTCATAAAGAAATATGGACCGTATCTGATTTAACATTGAGAAGAAAAAAGTTGAAATTTTCATCTGTCCATCAATTAAACACATTGTTGATGTAGCACCTGAGATATCAGAAAGCGCAGCAGTGACTGTTTCGTTTCTTATCAAGATTGAACTGCTAGATGACATTAACAGCAGTTTTATTAAAAATATACCAGCCATTAAAAAAAAATTGAAGTGCCTTCTTCGTCCTTCAGTCTCAGTATGTGATCTTCTGAAACAAGGACAAAAGGACTTAAAAGATTTGGCAAAACTGCCAACACGTTCTTGTACTGGCAATGAAATTCAGGGCAGCAAATTTATGTCAAATAAATCTTTAATTTCATAATCACCTCAGGTTGGCAGAATGGATAAAACCAGGCGTGAAGATCTAGTGTAGTGATTGCGAACATGGTGGTGTGGGTTCAATTCCCGGTACAGGTAGTACAAGGGAAAAAAAACTACATAAGAATGATATTAATGACCCACGTAGCCCCACCTCCATTGTGTGTTTGGAAAATAAAGGGACCAAAATGCTTGTCTGATGGGCGCAAAACTTCTGATGATCAGCTTACCTCTTGTTGTAATTCTCTATAAATAGTTTCCTATTACAGTGATAAAGCTTAAATAAAGGATAGGAAACAAATATTTGTGGTAATTGTAGAGTAGTATTTTTACTCTTTATTTGTGGGTCAGTGAGTGAGTCTGTTTATGATATGTCTGCATCATCATCATGTGACGTATTCTTTCCAGAACGTTGTCTCCATTACAGCTGCTCTGAACGCATCACGATTCTGGGCAACTCGACCTGCATCAGCCAAAGACAAGTTCAGACTCTCTGTGATGTCCTGGGTCCACCGTCGTTTAGGTCGACCCCTTCCCCTTTTTCCAGGGACCATGCCTTCCATCACTATTTTTTCCAGACTATTATGTCTTTTTATATGACCGAAAAATTTCAGCTTCCTTATTGCGATGGTATTTAGGAGCCAATGTTCCTGTACGTTTAGTGAGTGCAGTACTTCTCTGTTGGTCTTTTTTTCTGTCCAGGGTATTCTCAACATCCTTCTGTAGCATTTCATTTCAAATGATGTAACCTTTTTTTGCAACTGTTTTATTGAGTATCCAAGTCTCGCAGCCGTATGTTGCTACTGGGAATATACATGCTCTGATCAGTTGTAACTTTGTTTCTTTGCTTGTGCCTTGCCATAGGTTTTTCATCTGTATTAGTTTATGTGAAGCAATTGCAAGTCTTCTTTTAATTTCTACTGCACAGTCGCCAGAGCTGTTGATGATTGATCCTAAGTATTCGAATTCATTAACAGTAACACTTTCCAGTTCTTTGTTATCAATTTCAATTTCTGGTTTGATTTTTACTTTGTCTGTTGTCAATACTTTGGTCTTCTTGGTGTTTAGGTATAGATTCTGGGCCTCGCTGTGTTTTTTGGTGGACAGAATTAATTGTTCAAGTCCTTCTGGGTTGGTCGATAGGAGGACTGTGTCATCAGCATATCTGATTTCTGGGATCTGGTACCCGCCGATGTTAAATGAGTCAAACTCTGTGTGTTCTTGGTCATCTCTTACGTTTCTCATGATATTCTCGGCATATGTCTGCATGCATAATTTTATTTTTGTTTTGATGATTGATCTTGTCTTATAAATCTAAAACTGCTGGGTCATGTCTGGTTGTCCAAACTTGTATTTGTGCCATAGTTATGATATCTGTTGTGGCTATGTGCAGATGAAGTGCTAGGAGAAGTATGGTAGAAGATACGATCACTGTATGTCGAACAGGATATTTATTTGCGAAAATTATGAAGAAAGAAATGTGAGACAACAGAATACAGGGATGCATTTTGGGACTTTGCAACACGATGTACAGAATGTACCTGGAGTTCAGATAAATGTGACCATAAGATCTTGAGTTTCCAATAACGTTGTAGTGAAATTGACAGAGATACAACGGTAAAATATCTCCAAAGATAACATTTAAGGATAAAAACATAATGCGTAGGCTGCGAATAGTACATGATCGCCTAGACCGCGGGTCATCATCCTCCATAAAAATTGACTTGCTAGACAGGAGGGGAACGGCGGATACAAAGGAAAAAATATGACTGGAAAGATTGCGTGAGACTGGCACGGCTAAGGAGACGCAATTGGGGGGGATGGAGGAAAGTAAAAATTCACGTCCCCCAAATTGACACGAGGTACGGAATGGACGCTTTTGCGATACCAAGCCCTTGATTTGAATTCAGCGGCTAAAACGCAGATGTTAGGAATATTACAAAAATTAAAAAGTACTTTTTTCTTAATATTAATGTTAGGAATATAAAAATTAGCTGGCCGGATGGCCTATTCTGAGCAGTGAACTAATATGTTCTTAATTTTACAAACGGATAGATAATATTGAAGATAATGACAAAAGACAGTGTTGTTCACATCATCGACAGACTGTATGGAATCTAAAAGTGTCGCTAATTGCACAAAAAAAAAAAACACGACCTCGAAACGCAGGTGTTCACATTTACTTAGTATGGAGGAGAGGGTTTTTGGGTGGTAGCTGTGTCTAAATATAACTTTTAACGACAAAATTTTGGAGGGGAGAGAAAGGTTGGTTCAAAAATCGAGTACATTTTGTAGAAACACAAGTAGAGACGGACAGACTAACAGATAACCATCCATACTTGACTGAAGCATGACTGAAATGACTTTATGGTAGGAAATTTGAAATTTAAAATAAACCTGGGCAGTGATTGGCCACAGACAATCATATCATTAGCGCTCAGACGCGAAAGTGGGGCCATTCTTCAATAGTTGTTCAGTGATAGACACAGATTTTAAAGTGTGGTGATTTCCATATGAAAGAAAGTGTAATAAATTTAGGGACGCCATACTATAGCCAGCAGCTCAGCTGAGTTTTGCTAGCAATTCTGTGTTATTTATTCATAATCTGAGCTGCGAGTTTCTGTTGTCAACAAAGCAGTGACTATTCAGTTGGTGACTTTACTCGAGTGTATCTGTGCAGTACTTGTGACAGAGACCACCATTATTGCCCGCCAGCACGGAGAGGTGGGACCATCAGATTTCAGCACCAGAGCTACAATAAAAAGATGAGTGAGCCTCTGGTCTGCTGGACATTCACAAACCACGTTTAGTTATTAATACCCTCATAAAAATTTTCAATATAATTCTATCAAAAAATTTTACACTATTGAGTTAGTTCAGTGTGTTGTAATATTTATTAATATTATTAGTCTTGTTAAATATCTGTGGGTATATCTATAACCTATTACACCACACTACATATCATAACCCTAGACACTTTACGTAGCCACATTCATAAAAAAAAATTAAGTGTGAGGTCGTAGTGGTAGCAAGAAAGGCCTTCTGACAATTCTCAACTACATTTTATCTCAGGAGCCTTCACAGCTGGCCTCACACAATTACATTTAGTAATATCACCATCATACAATACCATCAACACCACAACAAACGTGCAACAGTACAAATTTTCACAGAGGATGCAGGCAGTGAAGAAATCTGTAAAATTCTGACACTTATTAGAGTGAAGAAATCTGTAAAAATCTGTCACTTATTAGAGTGTAGAAATCTGTAAAAATCTGACACTTATTAGAGTGAAGAAATCTGTAAAAATCTGTCACTTATTAGAATGAAGAAATCTGTAAAAATCTGACACTTATTAGAGTGAAGAAATCTGTAAAAATCTCCCTTATTAGAGTGAAGAAATCAGTAAAAATCTGTCACTTATTAGGGTGAAGAAATCAGTAAAAATCTCACTTATTAGAGTGAAGAAATCAGTAAAAATCTGTCACTTATTAGAGTGAAGAAATCAGTAAAAATCTGTCACTTATTAGAGTGAAAAAAGAAGATGCTGTTGCCTTTTTTTAAATATTTCTGTCCTGGAATAATTCATTTCAACAGCAAGCAGAAGTTGTAAAGGAAAGTTAGATTACCTAGTGTCCAAAGTCACAAGAAAATGCAGTCAAAGCAGTCCCCATTTTAAACTGCATGCTATTGAAAGAAACAATTATATTAGAGGATACAGAGAAGTTGGATAGAGTAGGTAATAAGAAAGTGAACTCATCTGGGCGTGGTGTTTAACAACAGGTGAAGCATGAAAGAAGATCTGCGTATGATGATATGAGTTTGATCAGCTATGCCAGGTGTTTGTCTGAGAATATCTTACCAACACTTTTTTAACGCATGAACCAACCTTTTTTGTAATTTGTTCAGCTATGCTGAAAATTTGTCCAGGCATGTCTTATCTACACTTATTAAGTGTTGCTGCTATTTCAAAAAAAAAGAATTTAGCAATTAATTATGTGAACTTTCTTGCAGTTCTTGAGAGTTTGATTGTGGCATGCCCCAGCCATTAACTGGAAACATTACCAAAATTGCCCACCTGAATGATAACTGGGACCCGAAATGTTTGTAAAGAATAGCAACCTTACAAATTACCAAGAATATTGTAGAAGGTAACTAAGGAGAGTTGAGCATGAGATAGGCACCGCATCTTGTAGAAACTTTAAGCCAAGAAATTGTGAACAATTATGAGCAAGCTGACTAAAACAAGTCACTGAGATATTCAGCTCAACCATCCAAGATGGAAGACAAGGTCCTGTATGACGCAGCTCAGAGAAAGCCGAAAGGAGTCTGGGTTGCTGACTGACCTTTTTTCTTTCAGGAAAATTTCTATATTTGTTGCCTGGAATATTTGAATACTGAAAAAAACAAGGAAAAACTGCAAATTAATCAGTTGATAGTATTACACAACAGTCCTTGTTGTGAGATTGCCAGAGTAAAAGAAGCAGAGGATGACATGTAAACACACTGAGAAGGGAATTAAACATGGACACAAAGAGGATAAAGAAAACAGGGAAAGATCTTCAATGCTTAGTGAAGGGTGGGGGTGGGGTAGTGAAGGGTGGGGACTTTTGGCATCTATTTGTTGCAGGTCTGTTTCTATGGGGACCTGAAAAGTGGTGAAAAATTTACCAGAAATGACACTTTGTGTTTGTAAACTTGTCATAAGTCATGACAGGTTTGTTGGTATCAGAGTTGCTTGTTAGATATTATCTTTGCCTGTAACAATCATTACATTGTACATACAGTTTATATACTGTTCACTTGTTTGTATCTAAGGCAGAAGTGTAAAAATGGTTAGAATGCCCGTTGTCTTTGCTATGACTAAATAAAGGTTTCATTCTTTGAGAAACATCATTGTGTATTTGATTAAGCATGTATGAACAAGTGTTAGTGTGAAAGTGGTTATCATTACTTGAAGAACCAGTGTGAAAGTGGTTATCATTACTTGAAGAACCAGTGTGACAGTGATTATCATTACTTGAAGAACCAGTGTGAAAGTGGTTATCATTACTTGAAAAACCAGTGGGAAAGTGGTTATCATTACTTGAAGAACCAGTGTGAAAGTGGTTATCATTACTTGAAGAACCAGTGTGAAAGTGGTTATCATTACTTGAAGAACCAGTGGGAAAGTGGCAGATGCCAAAAATCTTGTTGGCCATTGATTGTAACGCTAACTAGAGCTCGTAACAAAAAATTACTACAGTAATGTGGAGAATAATGTGGTTTTATTGTTTGTAATGTAGCAAGAAACACCACAACAAAATTTATAAACATACATACACCTTGGCTGCAATATAGACAGCTGGAAGAACAGACAATGATACCAGAATACTGAAGGTTAGAGGAGTTTTCATTGCGTTGGGAAATATAAGGGAGATCACAAGAAATCAAGTCCCAACACAATAATCTGAATTTTTAATTCAAATGTCAAGTTAGTTTTATTGCATGGCTGTGAAACATAGACAACAAATAAAAAAAAACATCTAATACGCTACATACTTTCATAAATGGATGCTTGCCGTACAATAACACTAGTCAACAACCAAAATGTACCAGAAATGAAAATAGCTGATCTTAACTAATTTTGGTGTGCTGAAAACGAAAATGACATTAAAAAATGTTGATTGGCTCTAGTTTTCAAGATATATGCTACTAGTTTATTTAATTAAGGTAAATTTATATATATATGACGCAACTGTTGTGGGCGATTGCATAATTTTTTCTAATGACCAATAAAAATGTAATTAGAAGTTGATGATGCAATCCTACCTATGATTACATCACCTTTGTGTATAAATATCTTATCTCTGATAAAATTGTGCCATTAGTTAGTGCATGGTCCCTCCAATTGGGAAAGGCATATCAAAGAAGAAAAAATGGACTCTGGAATATCCAACCATCCCCTCTGCAATACGTCCGGTACCACATGGCGATGACCTACCAGTTCCCAAAGTGCCAGAATCATTTTCAGCTGCTTCCACTGATGAAGAAGAGTACATTGGTGGTCCTGAACCATCAACCTCAAGCGACCCAGATTTTGAGCAAACTACATCCACTAAACACAGTGGGCTGATCACCTGCTTGCCAACCAATCTGATTACGGAAACAATGATAGATTGTTTGGTCTGTTTTTGTTCCACAAAGACGCCACTAGGCGTGGTGGAAACAGCAATAGATTGATCAATTTGTTGTTGCCCTAAGACGCCACTAGGCGTACTGGCCACACACTGCTTTGCCGGTTGGTGGCTAAGGATGGAAGAAGAAGACATCCACTAAACCACAAGGTGAACTGAATGATCTTGTAAGAGATCTGAATTTACTGAACAAGGCGGAGCTTTTGGGTTCCAGATTGCAACAGTGGAATCTCCTGGCAGAAGATGTTACAATTTCTGTGTATAGGAACCGCCAGAAGCTGCTTATTACATTCTTTTTCAAAGAGGGTGACCTTTCTGCGTGCCACAACATTTCTGGTTTAATGGCAGCCCTCAAAATCAATTTCATACCGTGTAGTGGTGTTGATGGTATTGTATGATGTTGATATTACTAAATGTAATTGTATGAGGCCAGCTGTGAAGGCTCCTGAGATAAAATGTAGTTGAGAATTGTCAGAAGGCCTTTCTTGCTACCACTACGACCTCACACTTAATTTTTTTTAATGACTGTGGCTACGTAAAGTGTCTAGGGTTATGATATGTAGTGTGGTGTAATAGGTTATAGATATACCCACAGATATTTAACAAGACTAATAATATTAATAAATGTAAAATACACTGAACTAACTCACGTGTGTAAAATTTTTGATAAAATTATATTACATTTATTTTGTTCTGGATCAATTTTTTAGGTTGACCAGAACTTAAAAGGATTTAGAGATTATGAAAGAAATGCATGGAATATTATATCATAAATGCAATAGTGTACATATATATGTACTATACTAGTAGTTTTATTAAAATGTTCTAGTAGTCATCTACTTGGGAGGATAGTTAATGTTTGTGCTGTTGGGGTGGCCTCATCACACCTGTCTATATTGACTACACAGTGTCCAGAAAATGGTGGGAATTTTTATGAGGGTATTAGTAACTAAACGGGGTTGGTGAATGTCCAGCAGACCAGAGGCTCACTCATCTTTTAGTTGTAGCTCTGGTGCTGAAATCTGGTGGTCCCACCTCTCTGTGCTGGCGGGCAATAATGGTGGTCTCTGTCACAAGTACTGCACAGATACACTCGAGTAAAGTCACCAACTGAATAGTCACTGCTTGGTTGACAACAGAAACTCGCAGCTCTGCAATCAAAGTATGGGCCATGTGTCAAAATCTATTCTCTACCCACGTCTGGACACAACACTGACACAACAACCACATCATACAGACAGGTCAGATCTCTCTGACCAAACAGCACATTTACCATGGTGGTTTTACATCAGATAGATCCTCCCAGACTATAGATTCTGAAAAATATTTATTAGTTTTCTGCTCTAAAAGAGGATAGGTAATATGTTTCATTATTCTCAACACTTGATCTGTCTTGCATAATCCTTGTTGGAGTTTATGTACATTGTTGGTCCCTAGACCCTGACTAGGGCGGGGGGTCTAGAGCAAATCCCTACTTGTTTGTAAGGCTAGATTTCGATATGGCAGTATCAAATCACTCAAACATGAAACAATATTCAAAATATATAAGGAAATAATTTCAATCTTACCAGATTATGAATAAATAACACAGAACTGCTAGCAAAACTCAGCTGAGCTGCTGGCTATAGTTTGGCGTCCCTAAATTTCTTACACTTTCTTTCATATGGAAATCACCACACTTTAAAATCTGTGTCTATCACTGAACAACTATTGAAGAATGGCCACACTTTCGCGTCTGAGCGCTAATGATATGATTGTCTGTGGCCAATCACTGCCTAGGTTTATTTTAAATTCAAATTTCCTACCATAAAGTCATTTCAGTCATGCTTCAGTCAAGTATGGATGGTTATCTGTTAGTCTGTCCGTCTCTACTTGTGTTTCTACAAAATGTACTCGATTTTTGAACCAACCTTTCTCTCCCCTCCAAAATTTTGTCGTTAAAAGTTATTTTTAGACACAGCCACCACAAATATCCCTTCTCTTCCATACTACGTAGATTTGAACACCTGCGTTTCGAGGTCGTGTTTTTTTGTGCAATTAGCGACACTTTTAGATTCAATACAGTCTGTCGATGATGTGAACAACACTGTCCTTTGTCATTATCTTCAATATTATCTATCCGTCTGTAAAAGTAAGAACATATTAGTTCACTGCTCAGAATAGGCCATCCGGCCAGCTAATTTTTATATTCCTAACATTAATATTAAGAAAAAAGTACTTTTTAAATTTTGTAATATTCCAAACATCTGCGTTTTAGCCGCTGAATTCAAATCAAGGGCTTGGTATTGCAAAAGCGTCCAATAAATGACTGTGGCGTATTATATCTAAGGTCCCTTCTGTCGAGTTGCATTAAGCAGCTTTTGAAGTGTATAAACTACGATCATCATCATTGGTTTTTTTTTCCACTTTGCGGTGGTGTGACTTAAAAGTGGTCACTCTTTTGCTTGGACTACAGGGTGGATACACCAAGTACTGTTGCTTTCTCTGTGAGTGGGATAGCCGTGCACGAAGTGACCATTACATAAGAAGATATTGGCCAATCAGGCAGTCATTGCAGCCTGGCATTAAGAACGTTGAGAACCCAGCACTTGTCGACACCAGCAAGATTTTGTTGCCACCCATTGCACATTAAGTTGGGTTATCATGAAAAACTTTGTCAAACCAATGGAGAAAACAGAGGAGGCTTTCAACTACCTCATCAGAAAATTTCCAAGACTGAGCGAAGCTAAAATAAGAGGGAGTATTTGTTGGTCCGCAAATTCGAAAACTTTTTCATGATGACGAGTTTCTTTGCGTGTTGCATGGCAAGGAAAAAGCAGCATGGCTAGCATTTAAGTCAGTGGTGGACAATTTTCTTGGAAACAACAGATCTGATAATTACAATGAAATTGTAGAAAAATCTCCTTCTGAAGTATAAGAGTCTTGGCTGCAACATGTCTTTGAAAATTCATTTTCTGGATTCTCATCTGGATTTCTTTACGTCAAACTGTGGAGCAGTCAGTGATGAGCATGGTGAACGATTTCATCAGGACATTGCTGCTATGGAGACATGGTATCAAGGCAATTGGAGCCCTTCAATGCTTGCTGATTACTGTTGGACTGTGACAAGAGACACCTTCGATTGACTACAAGAAGCAAGCAAAGAGAGCTCGAACAGCGACTGAATAATGATGGAATGGGTTCAATTGTGCCTTTTTAAAACATGATATGTGAACTTTAATTAATGTTTTTATTTTTTTCTATCATTTTATGTTGAAATATAAATTAATTGAGTATGTAACCACAATTTTTATAATGCTAAAGTAGAAAGACAAGCTGTTCACCCCAGAGAATTAAATAAGCATACATTATTTGTATTACTGTAATGTAAATTCATCATTTTTTTAAAAACCAGAGCCAATTGGGGAATTTCATTATGATATTTGAAATCAGCATGTCAAAATCAATAAGAAATGATATATTTAATTTCTGGTACAAATAACTTTTGAAAATTTGTTGACTAGTGTAATCAATGTCCAGCATCATTTGCTTGAATTCTGCTATTTCAGTACCTTCTTTTCCCCACTTTTTTCATGATGTGTCTTTTTTTTTTGTTGCTTGTGTTTTGTTTCGTATCCTATTTACTTATTTTTATGCTGCTACTTCTTCTTTCTTTGATCCTTAGCCGCCGACCGTCAAAGCAGTCAGTGGCCATCACGCCTAGTGGCGTCTTGTAGGGCAACAACAAATTGATTCCATTTTGCTCGGTCGGTGGCCATCCTTCGTACAGTGCCCCAACTCTGGTTCATTCTTTGCATCTCAGCCTCCACAGTCCTCCGCCAGGTTGTTTTTGGTCGGCCTCTCTTTCGTCTTCCTTCAGGGGTCCAAAGCATAGCGTTCTTGTGATGGCATCGGGGTCTCTTCTGAGGACATGGCCAACCCAGCTCCAGCTGTCTACGTTACTATCTTATTTCATACATCACTTCATTTCTCATTGAGATTTTTGTCAGACTCTTCAGCACATTTCATCATCAGGCTATATTATTTTACTTTCTTATTTAATTTTCTTTTTTTCAGTTTGTTAAATTGTTTGAGTTGATATATTTTTTTTCCTGTTCAATACTTTTACTTGCTTATTTCTTGTACTTTTTCCAAGTGTTACCTGTGTTATTAACAATTTTTTCATCTTTCTGTATCACTCATCATATCGTTTTATTAGCAGATCCCATAAATGCGATATCAAGAGCTAAACCCATTTATACTGCACACAAGCTCCCAGCTTGGAAACAACAGCAGATACCAGAAATGATAGAAAACATTCCTGGTATTGAGAGAAAGAAGAACCATAACCACAGAATACATACAGAAACATTACCCAAGCAACACCTGAACCCATGCCTACACAGATGGATCAGCAACAGAAGACGGAGACGGAGGAGTGTTGCTGAACTTAAGCACTGGTGCTCAAAAAAAGGCTGTCAGTGGCAAAAGGAAAATCCTCAAGCAACTTCAGAGCAAAGACCGAGGCCTTGAAAACTGCAGCAGAGATCCTAATGACAGAGGAGAGCAGCGAGAGACAAATTGCTTTCTTTACAGATGCGCTCTCAGTAATTGCAACACTGAAGAGCCAGAACAATGCAGGTCTGGATGACCTTAGAGTAGTCCTCCACAAACTGAGTCACTAATTCAAACGAGTTGTAGTACAGTGGATCCCATCTCATTGGAACATCTCCTGCAATGAAGAAGCTGACAGACAGCCAAGGAAAGGTGGAAAGCTATCTCAGCCTGATACAAGTATACCTTCTGAAGAGGCAGAGTTTTATCAGAAGCAGATACAGGAATAAATCGGAAGCAGAACATCCAGGCCACACAAAAAATGATCCTTATTACCAGCTCAACAAAAGAGAACAAGTGGTAATCTTCAGACTCCGCACTGGCCACAACAGATTGAGATACCATCTATTCAACAAGCTAAAGATAGGAACTACCGATCAGTGTAACTGATAAAATGACTGCCCAACATACAAGTATGCGGAAGAGAGAAAGCACATGTGGCCATCACCAGTACCAATCGTGGAAAAGCTCTATGGAGATATAAATAGCCACAAACTGACGACTGCTTTATTTGAACATATTCAGGTTGACGTCTGAGAGTGTACGAAGAAGAAGATGTCGTTTTATTTGTTATTCATGCAACATTTTGTCTACGTGTCTGCAGTGTCTATTGTCTTCTTCTCTTCAGCTGTTTGTGTTTGTCTTTGTGGCCTGTTTGTAACTGTGGCTGAGGAAGGGTCAATCCTGAAATGTGCAGTGTTTCCTGTGTTCCGTTATTTTGTAAAACTGATTCTGTAGGATCAGAGGCGTACTTAAAGTATCTGGCATCCGGGGCGGATCCTTCCTTTGGCAACAAACCCCCCACCGCCCCCCCCCCCCCCCACCCCCCTCCCCCCCCACCGCACCCCCCATCCCCCCCCCCCCACCCCCTCTGAATAAAGAAACACACTAGCATTAACAGTAAGTATTATCATAATAGTGTCCCATGTCACATCCCTCCTGGCTGACACCCGAGGCGTACCGCACCCCTCGCCGCACCCTCCTTGGTACGCCACTGCATACCATGCTCTATTTAAATTTATATATTGCGTAGAATAGAAGGGTTGAAGTGGTATGACAAAATCACTAATATGGAACTGATGACAAGTGCCGCTGGTACAAGAGATGAGAAGATGACGTTGGAGATGGATAGGACACACGCTGAGAAAAACCTGTTGATAGCGTTACAAGGTAGTACTTGTTTAGGGATTCCCTGGGTAAGAACAGTAGTAGAAGACCAAAGAACACATGGAGAAGAAAACTGGATACAGACATGAAGAGCTGATGGCACAGGACAGGAACACTTGGCATAGGTTTGTTGAAGGCCTATGCTCCTTGTGGAGTTAAAAAAGTGAAGAACGAACGAACGAACGACTTTATTTTCAAAGGGTTGAGAATTGGGCACGCAGGCCCGTCTGACATTCTGCCCTTCCTTTCTCTCGTCTTTTATACAGGTTTCATTTATTCTCACATATATTTTACCCATCAATTCAAGGAATTCAACGTTATAAAGGTAAAATAATAGCATACTCACATTCACAGTATCTAATTATAAACATGAAATAAAGTATGTTGAAGAAATACAAACTAAGTATCACCATGAAACACAATATGTTGAAAAACACTATCATCATCATTAAACCTACATTCGATATTATATCATTTGTTCGGAAAAATAATCACATTAGGGGGGCAGATAATCAGAATCAGCTTTATTTGAAGCTGGTAGACTGTGTAATGACTTTCATTTGTCAGCTTTATTTCAAGCTGGTAGATTGTGTTATGACTTTCATTTGTCTGCTTTATTTGAAGCTGGTACATTGTGTTATGACTTTCATTTGTAATCTTTATTTGAAGATGGTAGATGGTGTAATGACTTTCATTTGTCAGCTTTATTTGAAGCTAGTAGATTGTGTAATGACTTTCATTTGTCAGCTTTATTTCAAGCTGGTAGATTGTGTTATGAGTTTTCATTTCATCAATCAATACCCCTTTAGCTCCCCAAGGGAGCATAGGCCTTCAACAAACACATGCCAAGAAGGGAAAACTTATAAGAGTGCACAAATTATAGAGGAATAATGTTCTTATCAGTGCCAGGAAAAGTATTAAACAGAATCATCCTGGAGAGATTAAAAGAGTCCATAGACAAGCAACTGAGAGATGAACAAGCAGGTTTTCGACAAAATAGATCCTGTACAGACCAGATAGCCACATTGAGAATAATAGATGAACAAAGTCTGGAATGGTATTCACCGCTATACATCGGATTCGTGGACTATGAAAAGGCATTTGACAGTGTAGACAGAGAATCACTTTGGAAATTGATGAGGCATTATGGAGTTCCCATGAAGATCATTAACTTAATAAAGAAGACCTATGAAGACATGACATGTAGAGTTCTTCATGAAGGACAACTTACATAACCGTTTAGGATTAGAACGGGAGAGAGACAGGGATGCCTCTTGTCTCCATTTCTTTTCTTACTAGCAATAGATTGGGTTATGAAAACATCGACATCACACAACAGAAATGGAATCCAGTGGAATCTGACTAAACAGCTTGATGATCTGGATTTTGCAGATGACTTGGCTCTTCTGTCCCATAACCATAATCAGATGCAAGAGAAAATGAAAATTCTCGATGAGAGATCACACAAGTGGGCCTGAAAATACAAGGGAAAAGACAAAGATTATGAGAATAAATGCAAGAAATGATAACAAGGTTGAACTTGAAGAAACACCACTAAAAGATGTAGAATCTTACACATATCTTGGAAGTAATATAGACAAAGTTGGAGGGACAGACAGTGATATCAAAATAAGAATACAAAAAGCAAGAGGAGCTTTCATTGCATTGGGAAACATATGGAAAACAAGAGAAATCAAGTCCAACACGAAAATAAGAATCTTCAACTCAAATGTGAAGTCAGTCCTATTGTATGGCTCTGAGACATGGAGAACAACAAAAACAACAACCAAAAAGCTACAGACTTGTATAAACGGGTGCTTGCGTAGAATAGAAGGACTGAAATGGTATGATAAAGTCACAAATGTGGAATTGATGACAAGAACCAGACAAATGCCAGTGGAACAAGAGTTGAGAAGAAGACGCTGGCGATGGATAGGACACACATTGAGGAAACCTGTTGATAGCATTACAAGGCAGTCCTTGTTCTGGAATCTCCAGGGAACAAAAACGAACGAACGAACGAACGAACTTTATTTTTCAAAGGGTTGAGAATTAAGCACTCAGGCCCGTCTGACATTCTGCCCTTCCTTTCTCTCACCTTTCATGCTGAATTCATTTATTCCCATATGCATTTTACATATCAATGTCAAGGAATTCAACGTTGCAAAGTAAAATAAAATAGCACACTCATATTAACATTAACTACTAATAAACATGACATAAAATATGTAGAAAAGTACAAACATCGTCATTAGAACCTACAATTGATATTATAAGAAAAGATAATCTGATTAGGGGGGCATGTAATCAAAACTAATAAAGTATTCGAAAAGACTACGATTGTATGAATAGGGACTGAAAGAGAGCGAACGAACTTTATTTTCAAAGTGTTGAGAGAAAGGAACTTAGGCCCGTCTAAGAGAGAGAGAGAGAAAGCGAGAGAGAGAGATAGCCAGCGAGAGAGCGAACGAACTTTGTTTTCAAAGTGTTGAGAAATAGGAACATAGGTTCGTCTAAGAGAGAACGAACGAACGAACTTTATTTTCAAAGGGTTGAGAATTGGGCTCACAGGCCCGTCTGACATTCTGCCCTTCCTTTCTCTCGTCTTTTATACTGATTTCATTTAATCTCACATATATTTTACCCATCAATTCAAGGAATTCAACGTTGTAAAGGTAAAATAATAGCATACTCACATTCACAGTATCTAATTATAAACATGAAATAGAATATGTTGAACAGTACAAACTAAGTATTACCATGAAACAAAATATGTTGAAAAGCACTAACATCATCATTAAACCTACACTCGATATTATACCATTTGTTCGGAAAAATAATCACATTAGGGGGGCAGATAATCAGAACTCATAAAGTATTCGAAAAGTTTACGATTGTATGAATATGAACTGAGGTTGTTATGTTTTAGATAATGTGGAAGATAGTTCCAAAGATGAGCAGCAGAGTAAGCTAAGGGAAAGAGAGGCAGAGGTAGACCAAAAAAACACATGGAGAAGAGAACTGGAAACAGAGGTGAAGATGATGAGTAAAACACGGAAAAACTTTGAGCGGAAGAGTTTCAGTTGTCAGCTTTATTTGAAGCTGGTAGATTGTGTTATGACTTTCATTTGTCAGCTTTATTTGAAGCTGGTAGATTGTGTTATGACTTTCATTTGTCAGCTTTATTTGAAGCTGGTAGATTGTGTTATGACTTTCATTTTGTCAGCTTTATTTGAAGCTGGTAGACTGTGTAATGACTTTCATTTGTCAGCTTTATTTGAAGCTGGTAGATTGTGTTATGACTTTCATTTGTCAGCTTTATTTGAAGCTGGTAGATTGTGTTATGACTTTCATTTGTCAGCTTTATTTGAAGCTGGTAGATTGTGTTATGACTTTCATTTGTCAGCTTTATTTGAAGCTGGTAGATTGTGTTATGACTTTCATTTGTCAGCTTTATTTGAAGCTGGTAGATTGTGTTATGACTTTCAGTTGTCAGCTTTATTTGAAGCTGGTAGATTGTGTTATGACTTTCATTTGTCACCTGTATTCGAAGATGGTAGACTGTGTAATGACTTTCATTTGTCAGCTTTATTTGAAGCTGGTAGATTGTGTTATGACTTTCATTTGTCACCTGTATTCGAAGATGGTAGACTGTGTAATGACTTTCATTTGTCAGCTTTATTTGAAGCTGGTAGATTGTGTTATGACTTTTCATTTGTCACCTGTATTCGAAGATGGTAGACTGTGTAATGACTTTCATTTGTCAGCTTTATTTGAAGCTGGTAGATTGTGTTATGACTTTCATTTTGTCACCTGTATTCGAAGATGGTAGACTGTGTAATGACTTTCATTTGTCAGCTTTATTTGAAGCTGGTAGATTGTGTTATGACTTTCATTTGTCACCTTTATTCGAAGATGGTAGACTGTGTAATGACTTTCATTTGTCAGCTTTATCTGAAGCTGGTAGATTGTGTTATGACTTTCATTTGTCACCTGTATTCGAAGATGGTAGACTGTGTAATGACTTTCATTTGTCAGCTTTATTTGAAGCTGGTAGATTGTGTTATGACTTTCATTTGTCACCTGTATTCGAAGATGGTAGACTGTGTAATGACTTTCATTTGTCAGCTTTATTTGAAGCTGGTAGATTGTGTTATGACTTTCATTTGTCACCTGTATTCGAAGATGGTAGACTGTGTAATGACTTTCATTTGTCAGCTTTATTTGAAGCTGGTAGATTGTGTTATGACTTTCATTTGTCACCTGTTATTCGAAGATGGTAGACTGTGTAATGACTTTCATTTGTCAGCTTTATTTGAAGCTGGTAGATTGTGTTATGACTTTCATTTGTCACCTTTATTCGAAGATGGTAGACTGTGTAATGACTTTCATTTGTCAGCTTTATTTGAAGCTGGTAGATTGTGTTATGACTTCACCTGTATTCGAAGATGGTAGACTGTGTAATGACTTTCATTTGTCAGCTTTATTTGAAGCTGGTAGATTGTGTTATGACTTTCATTTGTCACCTGTATTCGAAGATGGTAGACTGTGTAATGACTTTCATTTGTCAGCTTTATTTGAAGCTGGTAGATTGTGTTATGACTTTCATTTGTCACCTTTATTCGAAGATGGTAGACTGTGTAATGACTTTCATTTGTCAGCTTTATTTGAAGCTGGTAGATTGTGTAATGACTTTCATTTGTCACCTTTATTCGAAGATGGTAGACTGTGTAATGACTTTCATTTGTCAGCTTTATTTCAAGCTGGTAGATTGTGTTATGAGTTTCAGTTGTCAGCTTTATTTGAAGTTGGTAGATTGTGTTATGACTTTCATTTGTCAGCTTTATTTGAAGCTGGTAGATCAAATTATACAAATCACTTGTATTATCTATTCTCTTGTATGGGTGTGAGGGCTGGACACTCACTGCAGATACGGAGCGAAGGATTCAGGCTTTCGAGCATAAATGTTATAGAAGAATTTTGCGCATTTGCTATAAAGAGCACAAAACAAATGTCTATGTTAGAGAGAGAAGATAAACACCTATGCAGGCCACCAAGAACCACTTTTGTCAATAGTGAAACGTCGAAAGCTTGCCTGGTTTGGGCATGTAACTCGTCATGACTCCCTTTCGAAAACGATCCTTCAGGGAACAGTCGAAGGTAAACGGAGAAGAGGAAGGCAGAGAAAATCCTGGGCTGATAACATCAAAGAATAGGCAGGACACGGTTTTTCCACACTTGTACGCATTGCTGAGGATAGAGAGCAGTGGAGGACCCTGTCTGCTGATGCTTCCACCATGGCACCCCTACGACCCATGACGGGTTACGGGCTGAGATGAGATGATGTCGTGGAATATTCTAATCCACATATATAAATTATTAGTTAAATATTAAGCCTAACAAATAAAATTAATAAAGAAAAGAGAAATGGTAAATAACAGTGCTGTCACAAAGACTGTACTCGAAATCCCCTTGTTTTCTACTGCGTAAGCAAATTGTAACGTTTCACGTTGATATTAAAGGCCTTCTGCAACATACACGCGTTTCCCAAACACACAATAAAATGTGCTGCCTTTCTAAGAAAAACCTTGAAATATGCAAGTTGACCTAAATTTTAAATTCCATTCATGTCTTTTTCTACACTGCGTTACCAAAACGAACGAGACAGATGGACAAAAGGATAGCGGGAAGGGAGAGGCAGAAAGCCGAACACTAAACACGCTTCGCGCGATACACAAATGCTGCCATCACGCGTGTAAGACTACATGCACTAACTTTTTTTTTCAGACGGACAGTGATAAAATACATTACCCATCCCAGAGTTAGGTTTATAAATCATAAAAAACGCTTATTAGGAAAGATAACAATAGATGGGTTTACGGTTGAAAACATAACAGTACCCAGACAGCACATCTTCGAAACAGGAGGTAGAAAATACATATTTTGAACGCAGCCACGTAGCTCCTTTAAATTGGGATATTTGGGTTCCTTAGGGCTTGCTGACAAAGAATATGTAAAACGTTACGCAAATAGTCTAGGAATTAACAAGTTATACCCAAAATAAAATAGTGGGGATGCCTGACAGCATGGAATCATTTCTGCTCATAAAATTTTTTTATAACGTGTTTGAAAAAACCTTGCGTTACAGAAATAGCCTACCATGTAAACTCCAAATTGATTGGAGCGCAACAAATGAAAAACTAACCACGATTGGTCGGACTATAAATACTATCTTTCGTTGTCAAGGGAGACGGGGAAGGGTAACATTTTTTCAAACACTTGTCGAAACGTGGCTCATTGGCCAGTCTCGCTGATATACACACTTGGGAGCGTTAGTTCGAAACCACTTGTTTAAATAAGCTTGATAGAGCGACAGTGCGTTGAAGCCAGCTCACATTTTTGCTAAAATAAAAGCCTGGAACATAAGCAGATGGGAATTTGTGCCAGTAAATGTGCCAGAATTCATTGCTAATCAACGTATCTGTGTTTATTTCCATGAAATTGTGGTAAGCTTGAACCATTCAGTATCTTTTAATGAAAATTGAATGTAAATTGTTAATTTATGCCTGTATATATATGTGTAGTTCAGTGGCAAACAGGAGATAAAGCCTATAATGCTCCAGCCTGAACAGAGGGTGTCGGAGGGAAGTAAAACGGCATGGAATGGCCAAATAGTACACTGACACCTGGATGATTGATTAGACAGAAATAATGCTGAAGTGCAGAGGCGTGGTAACCATTAAGGAGGTCAATACTGGTATAAAGTATTTCAGATGAAGCTGACAGTTGGCCTAACGCTCTGAACTCAATGTTTGTGTTGTATTGTGATCAGTGTAAAAGAGAATATAAATTAGTTATGAAGTAGAAGGTACATCCTTCTTGTTTTCAGGGACCGTGGTCTTGATGGTAGTGAGCAGCACCTAGTCAGAGCTTTGCTGAATCCTGAGTCGGACAGCATACTCCTTGGTCTTTTTAGCTATCAGTGAGGTGTCTCCTGAACCCAGAGGAGAATTCGAGCAGAGGAGTCCTTTCCTGCCGCCATCACGCCAGATAAGCGAATTGGCCAGCTGAGCTCAACATTATGTCCCCTCATCTTGAAATGACTTTGTAAAATTAACATTAAGAGGGGAAATTAATTGTCTTAATATCAGGAACTGAGAACATCTCCAATACTAGTTTCCTTAAGACAAACTATTGAAGTCATGATGACAACTACCAACAGAGCTTGAACAAAACAAAAACCAGTATTACCTCATACTACTATTACACAACTGACACACATAGGATATTTTTAATAATATATGTCACTACCAGATTCATATTAATACATTCTGTACATAACTTGTAATTAACATTGATTGTGATTCCTGGTTCCTTTGTCTTTGAATCAGGACACACATATGCCTTTATGATAGAAATGAATACATATTGTTATTTGAAAAGTTACGAGTGTCTCCTGTAAGATATTCTCATAGAGTGTTATATGTATGTGAGTGTCACAGTGTTGTCAAGAGTAGTGGATTAAATTAAATTGTTTATCTGTCTGTTGTTGTGACTTACACTTCACCATACTCATACCCTAGACACATAACGTAGCATCACACTATTCCAGAATAATTCTGACTGAGATATAGAGATATGTGGTAGCAAGTAAGGTTATCTATAATACACTACTCTTAATAGATATAGATACCTTCACAGCTGATCTCAGTCAGTACACTAAGTCCCCTATAAATATTTATAACATCCCACTTCACCACATATATTGGGGGTCTCGCTCTTGGGATTTTGAATCTTTCCCTATTAAAAATATTGGGGGTAATTCACTTCAGGGAATATAAGAATTAAAAGGTATCCTTGGGTGGAATTAAATAAGGTTGAGCTCACGGTGCCTGTGTTGTCCATTATATATATTTAGAATTTGAATTGTTGGTTAGACATTGTAGAAATTTACCTGATAGACAATGGCGGACCTGGCCAAGTTTCGATCTGCTGCTGTACAGACTGCAAAAGAGTTAGGATTAGATGGGCAAGTTATGGTTGCCTATGTCACCACGGAATGTGACAAATTTATTGAACGCGAAGAAAGAAGATTAGAAAAAGAGGCCGAAAGAAAGTTAGAGGCTGAGACTAAGAGGTTGCAAGCTGAGGCTGAGACTAAGAGGTTGCAGATTGAGGCTGACAAAGAGGCTAAAGCATTGGAAGCCGAGGAAAGAAGGCAGGCTGCAGAAAGGGAAGAGAAGAAATTAGCTGCAGAAAGGGAAGAGAAGAGATTAGCTGCAGAGAGGGAAGCAGAAAAGGAGGAGAAAAGATTACAAAGGGAACATGAATTACGACTAAGGGAGTTTGAGTTTCAAGGCCATGCTCCTGAAAATGGTGCCAGTCCCTTTGCCTCTGATGCTACGGTTACTCAGGGAGCCTCAACCTCAGCTATGAACTTTCATTTAGATCATTTTGTTGAGAAAGACGATGATATTGAGAGCTATATAAATAGATATGAACTATTAGCTACCACGTATGGGTTAGAGAGAGAAAGGTGGAGCTTAAAGTTATCTCAGGGACTTCGTGGGGCAGCTTATGAAGTTTTTGCAAAAATGAGCAGAGGTGATCAGGAAAATTATGACATGCTAAAGCAGGCTCTTTTGTTAAGATATGAAAAGAATGCTGAATTTTATAGGAAAAAATTTAGGAATGCTAAACTACTGTCAGGTGAAACCTATCACCAGTTCTCTGCACGAATAGAGACATACTTGGAGAAATGGACTTCTCTGGGGAAAACCCAAGATCTTAAGGAAATGGTCCTTATAGAGCAATTAAGAGAGTCCATGGCTCCAGACCTGAGAAAGTTTCTCATGGAACAAGGTGCAGAGAGGCTGGGTGAGTTGCTAAATGTTGCTGAAAGGTATCAAGCAGCTCAAGCAGAGGTAACAGGTAATAAAAAGAAACAGGTGGACAACTTTAGGGCACCACAGAACTTTAATAAATTTGATCCTAGGGATCAAAACAAAGGTAAGCACCAGTCTGATAGGCCACGGTATGAAAATAAAAATAAATTCCCACAATTCGATGAAAGGAAATATAATGAAAGAAAATCTTTCAACCAAGGAAAAGGTGGTGTAAGAATTGTCAGATGGACAATCATGACACTGACCGTTGCAGAAGGAAACCTGTGTATATGGCAACCCTTCAGGTCAGGTCGACCTCAAGACAGGAGGAGGATATTATGTTAGATACCACTCCAGAAGAGATGAGGAAGGCACAGGCTGGGGATAAAACACTCAAGCCTTGTTTCAGAAAATTGTCAACTTGTCATACAACTCCAGGCAAGGGAGATTTTTACATGAAAAACAAGTTGATGTATAGGAAGACTGGAGCTAGATCCAAAGGTCAGGGACAGCTGGTACTTCCTAAAAAGATATAGGGGACAGACTTAATAAGGAGCCTACATGTGAAACCAGATGGGGACCATGAGAAAATAGGTACCATCATTCAAAAGGTGGCTCACAATTATTATTGGCCCAAAGCAAGATGGGACATTGAGAATTTTGTAGAAAGGTGTAGCATAGCACATGAGGGAACACCCACAAGTGGGAACATGGATCAGGACCTGGACACGCCCCGGGGCAAAATTAGGCCTGATAATAAAAAGAAAAAAATAGATTTGATAAAGTGGACCAAATGGAATGGGAAGCCCCTTTTCACGGACAAGCTTCACTTAACTGTTTTACAATGGCCACTATGCGGAGAGTGCAAAAAGATGTCTTACCCCAGGATAAGCCGACAATCCCTCAATCGGACTTAAACAACCAAACTGGAGGAAGAGGATGTAGAGAGGAAATCTCTCATCAAGAATTTTAAGAGGGGAGACAGCCCCAAGAAAAAATTGGTAGCGGTCGTTTTGTGAATGATAATTCTGGGAGGAAAAATCATCACTATAAAGCTTCGAGTGGAAGAGACCATACCGGTGCATGGACAAATAGGTCCACACAATTAAAGGTCCACATGTAGCTTTGTTAAGAACGTGGACTGATGAAAAGGCAGAGGAAAACATTACATCTTCATACCAATATGTGAATGAGCTGACTACTCGTTTGAAAACTGGCTGGAAACTTGCCAATGAAAATTTGAAACAAGCCAGGAAGAAACATGCTGCCTATTATAACAGGAAGGCGAAGGACAGAAATTGGCTGTGGGAGAGAAAGTACTGCTTCTTTTGCCTGGGAGTCAGAATAAGTTACAAATTGGATGGCAGGGTCCATATACAGTTCTAGAGAAGGTGTCTAGAACAAATTATAAGATAGATAAGAAGGGGAAAGAAAAAATCTATCATGTGAATCTCCTGAAGAAATATTTGGAAAGAGAACATCAGGAAGAGACACACTTGTTGACCTTGTCCATCGCCATGGAGATGAAAAAGGAACCACTTTCATCATTTGAATATCCATTACACCCCTGTGAGACAGCAGCACAGGTGAAAATCAGTACACATTTAACGAAAACTCAGAAAGAGAGAGTGCAACAGGTTCTAAATAATCATGCAGAGGTGTTAACAGACCGACCAGGGCATACAAACCTATTGGAATATGATATGAAACTGATGGACCCCACACCTGTCTGTATGAAACCATATTCGATTCCGTTTGCTAAGGAAAAAGCTTTGAAGGAAGAGATAGACTATCTATTGAAGGAAGGAATTATTTCGCACAGTGAGTCTTCGTATAGTTCCGGTGTTGTACTCTTAAGGAAGCCCTCTGGAGAACATAGACTCTGTATAGATTACAGGAGACTGAATGCTATTACAGAAGGACAGGTGGATCCATTGCCGGATACAAATCAGCTGTTTGCCAGACTAAATAAAGCTAAATATTTCTCAAAAGTGGATCTGAGTAAAGGATACTATCAGATTCCAGTAAAGCCTGAGGTTAGACCATACCTAGCTTTTAGTACCTCAGAAGGACACTATGAGTTCAATAGATTGCCATTTGGATTGAAGAATGCGCCTAGTGTCTTCTCTAGAATGATGAGAAAATTACTGGATCCTCTGAATAATCCCTGTATAACAAATTTTATGGATGATATCCTTATAGCAACAGAAACCTTTGAGGAACACATTGACTCTCTGAACATGCTGTTTGATCGACTTAGGGAGGCAAATTTAACAGCCCGACCAACCAAATGTTGCGTTGGATGTAAAGAATTGGAATTTTTGGGACACACAGTTTATCAGGGAAACATGACCCCTGACCCAAAGAATATAGAGAAACTACAGAAAGCCCCGAGACCACAAACCAAGAAGGACGTGAGATCCTTTGTCTCATTATGTGGTTTCTACCAGAAGTATATCAAAAACTTTAATTCCATATGTGCACCTTTAACGGAATTGACACGTAAAGGACATCCAGATCGCATTACATGGACACCACAATGTGAAATGACTTACCAAGAATTGAAGGA
Organism: Oreohelix idahoensis; assembly: GCA_024509875.1. NCBI lineage: Eukaryota > Metazoa > Mollusca > Gastropoda > Stylommatophora > Oreohelicidae > Oreohelix > Oreohelix idahoensis. The sequence goes on along the minus strand of JAMPIV010001797.1, from coordinate 33,237 downwards.
AAAGCTCACAAGTAAACCCATTTTGAAATTACCTGACTTAAGTCAAGAATTCATAGTAAGGACGGATGCAAGTAATATTGGGCTGGGTGCAACTCTACTACAGAAATCAGATGCATTGGATGGGGAATTAAGCCCAGTGGCATATGCTAGCAGAAAGTTGAATAAAGCTGAAATCAACTACTCAACTAGCGAAAAAGAATGTCTTGCAGTAATATGGGCAATAAAGAAATTCAATATTTATCTATTTGGGAAGGCATTTAAGTTGCAAACTGACCACAAACCTTTATCGTTTCTAGCACAGGCTAAGCATGAGAACTCTAGGTTACTCCGATGGTCTTTACTTTTGGCTCCATATAATTTTAGCATTGAGTATATATCTGGAAAAACCAATTTGGGAGCGGATTTTTTTAAGCCGCCATCCGTGTGATGAGAATCACCGTAAACCCCAGAAATAATAATAAATTTCTCTATGTGAATATAGAATAAAGGACTGACATATAATGTCTGTTTTAAGAGGGGAGGTGTCGTGGAATATTCTAATCCACATATATAAATTATTAGTTAAATATTAAGCCTAACAAATAAAATTAATAAAGAAAAGAGAAATGGTAAATAACAGTGCTGTCACAAAGACTGTACTCGAAATCCCCTTGTTTTCTACTGCGTAAGCAAATTGTAACGTTTCACGTTGATATTAAAGGCCTTCTGCAACATACACGCGTTTCCCAAACACACAATAAAATGTGCTGCCTTTCTAAGAAAAACCTTGAAATATGCAAGTTGACCTAAATTTTAAATTCCATTCATGTCTTTTTCTACACTGCGTTACCAAAACGAACGAGACAGATGGACAAAAGGATAGCGGGAAGGGAGAGGCAGAAAGCCGAACACTAAACACGCTTCGCGCGATACACAAATGCTGCCATCACGCGTGTAAGACTACATGCACTAACTTTTTTTTCAGACGGACAGTGATAAAATACATTACCCATCCCAGAGTTAGGTTTATAAATCATAAAAAAACGCTTATTAGGAAAGATAACAATAGATGGGTTTACGGTTGAAAACATAACAGTACCCAGACAGCACATCTTCGAAACAGGAGGTAGAAAATACATATTTTGAACGCAGCCACGTAGCTCCTTTAAATTGGGATATTTGGGTTCCTTAGGGCTTGCTGACAAAGAATATGTAAAACGTTACGCAAATAGTCTAGGAATTAACAAGTTATACCCAAAATAAAATAGTGGGGATGCCTGACAGCATGGAATCATTTCTGCTCATAAAATTTTTTTATAACGTGTTTGAAAAAACCTTGCGTTACAGAAATAGCCTACCATGTAAACTCCAAATTGATTGGAGCGCAACAAATGAAAAACTAACCACGATTGGTCGGACTATAAATACTATCTTTCGTTGTCAAGGGAGACGGGGAAGGGTAACATTTTTTCAAACACTTGTCGAAACGTGGCTCATTGGCCAGTCTCGCTGATATACACACTTGGGAGCGTTAGTTCGAAACCACTTGTTTAAATAAGCTTGATAGAGCGACAGTGCGTTGAAGCCAGCTCACATTTTTGCTAAAATAAAAGCCTGGAACATAAGCAGATGGGAATTTGTGCCAGTAAATGTGCCAGAATTCATTGCTAATCAACGTATCTGTGTTTATTTCCATGAAATTGTGGTAAGCTTGAACCATTCAGTATCTTTTAATGAAAATTGAATGTAAATTGTTAATTTATGCCTGTATATATATGTGTAGTTCAGTGGCAAACAGGAGATAAAGCCTATATTGCTCCAGCCTGAACAGAGGGTGTCGGAGGGAAGTAAAACGGCATGGAATGGCCAAATAGTACACTGACACCTGGATGATTGATTAGACAGAAATAATGCTGGAAGTGCAGAGGCGTGGTAACCATTAAGGAGGTCAATACTGGTATAAAGTATTTCAGATGAAGCTGACAGTTGGCCTAACGCTCTGAACTCAATGTTTGTGTTGTATTGTGATCAGTGTAAAAGAGAATATAAATTAGTTATGAAGTAGAAGGTACATCCTTCTTGTTTTCAGGGACCGTGGTCTTGATGGTAGTGAGCAGCACCTAGTCAGAGCTTTGCTGAATCCTGAGTCGGACAGCATACTCCTTGGTCTTTTTAGCTATCAGTGAGGTGTCTCCTGAACCCAGAGGAGAATTCGAGCAGAGGAGTCCTTTCCTGCCGCCATCACGCCAGATAAGCGAATTGGCCAGCTGAGCTCAACATTATGTCCCCTCATCTTGAAATGACTTTGTAAAATTAACATTAAGAGGGGAAATTAATTGTCTTAATATCAGGAACTGAGAACATCTCCAATACTAGTTTCCTTAAGACAAACTATTGAAGTCATGATGACAACTACCAACAGAGCTTGAACAAAACAAAACCAGTATTACCTCATACTACTATTACACAACTGACACACATAGGATATTTTTAATAATATATGTCACTACCAGATTCATATTAATACATTCTGTACATAACTTGTAATTAACATTGATTGTGATTCCTGGTTCCTTTGTCTTTGAATCAGGACACACATATGCCTTTATGATAGAAATGAATACATATTGTTATTTGAAAAGTTACGAGTGTCTCCTGTAAGATATTCTCATAGAGTGTTATATGTATGTGAGTGTCACAGTGTTGTCAAGAGTAGTGGATTAAATTAAATTGTTTATCTGTCTGTTGTTGTGACTTACACTTCACCATACTCATACCCTAGACACATAACGTAGCATCACACTATTCCAGAATAATTCTGACTGAGATATAGAGATATGTGGTAGCAAGTAAGGTTATCTATAATACACTACTCTTAATAGATATAGATACCTTCACAGCTGATCTCAGTCAGTACACTAAGTCCCCTATAAATATTTATAACATCCCACTTCACCACAGATGATGAGAGTGTATAATGACTTTCATTTGTCAGCGTTATTCAAAGATGGTAGACTGTGTAATGACTTTCATTTGTCAGCTTTATTTGAAGCTGGTAGATTGTGTAATGACTTTCATTTGTCAGTGGAGCGTCCGATTGACAGAGTGGTTAGAAAGCTAGTCTCTTGCGGCGAAGCTACTGGGTTCGAAAAACGGTGGCGTCACGTTCCAATCTACTTAACTGTAAATGGGTACCTGACTCTGCTCGTGAGTTAAGGAACAGCCCCATATTACTCACTCTTACAATATGAATATGGAAGCTGTAGTCCTATTCTCTGTCCCATCAGAGATCCCCCAGGGAATGGACACAGAGAAGAAGATGACATGTTTTAATTCTAACAAGGTTGGGGTTGACCTGGGTACTGCAGTCATTACAAAAATTAAATTAAATTCAACGCAGATCCGAAAGGGAATGCGACCTTCGGTCAAACAAAACCCCCAGTTTGGGTGGAGGGGTGAGGTCACGGACCCCTGACTGAGTAGGAAGCTCATATGAAGAGAAAACAAGCCAAGTTAACATGTTTACGGATGACTGACCCAATGGTTTTTCTTTCGCACGAAACATTTACATGCCTGAGTGCGCGTGCCAGAGCGAAGCCTTGTCGAAAATCGTTGGATTTTCGCAGGAAGTGATGGGGCGAAAAAAAAGGGCTTATGAGGACTTTGGCGAGAAAGACAGTCCGCGCTTGAGTTGTGATTTAAGTAGCCAGCAACCGTGGACGGTTAGAGTTTCCAGGCCATGGGAGAATGTCTGTCCATACATGAGAGTTTCAAGAGTTCCACTTAAACATGGCTACCACAAACTTGAGGATATGGCGGAATTAAAATGTGGTGCCAGAAAGTGTACAGAACAAATAACAGCTGTAAAATTTGGTCCAGGTTTTGACCGTTCTCTTTATATCTGGTGAAAAAATTTCTTTTGGTGATTTGGATCAGGAAAAGGGGGGGGGGGGGAGAGAAAGATAAATTTGTCAATGGAAAATATGACACAGTGACATGGAGAGGGTCGTCCTCCACTTTCCATATTTTTATTTCAAAATGTTTATTATAGAACACGTGTAATGACATACATCACCATTGCTCATTTTGCATGAAATATGAAATAGCTGATATGAAGATCGAACCTCGACATGCGCATCATAAAGCTTACAAAAATGTGAGAAGTTTTATTAGCGTCTGCTACTTGCAGTACCGGATTTACTGTACTTTCACTTTTGTGTTTGTTTGTTTTTTTTTTTTTTTTGTTCTGTAAAAAAATGGAAACATATAAAAAATATAAGCGATGCGGGAAAGATCAGATTTTGCATCTTGTGCCAGGTTTATTGGTTTGGCTAGCGTCACATCAGGTTTTTTGTTTCAGGATTTCTCTAATATTTGTCCACAGTGGTGTAGCTACCGCCCTGGTGGACACAGTACGTCTCTGAGGCCACAGCGTCGAGTGGGCTCCGGAAAAAAAAAGGAGTCGGAATATATACTCATGGAACAACGTAAGTGTGCAACACTTTATAGGGCACTGTGCGTGATTTCATGGACGAAATGAAATAAAAGTTGGCACACAATGTGGTTGAATATTGAATAAAAGACCAAGTGATCACTTTGATTTTAGTGAAAGTGTCATGAAAGAAAGATAAAAACTAAAGTCACTGTGGCATCCCCACGAAAAAATGAAATCTTGATTTCAGTACCGTGTAGGTCCACGTTGAGCTGTTATCACTGCTTGACAGCGCCTTCTCATCGAGCCAATGAGACGTTGGATCTGTTGTTGGGGGATGTTATTCCATTCTTCTTGCATCGCTTGTGCTAACTGGTGGTGGTTTTCAGGAGGATTTTGTCTTCTTCGCAGCCTACGCTCCAGTTCGTTCCACAGGTGCTCGATGGGAGAAAGGTCCGGGGAAATAGCTGGCCATGGTAAGACATGAATCTGTTGTTGCTGAAAGTGGTCCCTGACCACACGTGCCGCATATGGACGAGCATTGTCTTGCTGCAATATCATGCCTGGTCTGTTTGCATTGAGGAAAGGCTCTACGTGTGGTGTTATGATTTCATCTCTGTATCCAATACCCGTCAGGTTGCCATTGATGATGACGAGGTTCGTTCTGGCTGTATAAGAAATTCCGCCCCAAACCATTACACTGCCTCCTCTCATCCTGCTTCTCTATAGCACACAATTATCAGCAAAACGTTCTCCTGGACGCCTGTACACCAAATCACGCCCATCACTGCCTTGCAAACAGAATCTTGACTCATCAGAGAACAGAATGCGTCTCCATTGATGACAGGGCCATGCACGTGCTGTCTGGCCCAGGCCAAGCGCGCTTGTCTATGGCGAACTGTCAGTGCTGGTCTAACTGCAGGTCTGTGAGGTAAGAGATTTGCCTCTCTGAGCCTATTCCGCACTGTTCTGCACGACACGGGTCTTAAACCTGGAATGTTCCTGGCAGTCCATGTTGCTTGAATAAACCTGTTACGCAAGTATGTAACGGTCTTGTGCAGGGGTGGTAACTCGTGGTCGGCCACTTCTATGGCGATCAGCAGTGGATCCACTTTGGTGGAAACGAGCTTGAATGCGTGATATAGTGTTCCTGTGAACATTGAAATGTTGTGATACAGCTAATATAGTCGCTCCAGCAGCTAACATCCCTATAGCTATTGCTCGCTGTTGTTGCTTCAATCTTGGCATTGTCAAAAAAGATGTTTCTATTGGACTCTTGGTACTCTCTATTTCAACGATTACGTTTTCACATGCTTGTGATTAGAG